>CM028368.1:38934482-39489482 GCA_016624345.1 Platycodon grandiflorus
AATGCCGTTAACTTTTAGCCGTTAAATGTTAATTACGTGCGTTGCACATGATTTTGCTCGGGGGTAAAGTTGACAATTTTCAGTCTCTCTCTTTCCTCTTTCTTAGCTCAAATCTAATCTGGAGATTGACCATTTCTATCTCTTCCTTTATCCCAAAACCTAAAATCACATCTTCATTCTCTTTCCTAGAAATCTAATCCACCCACACACACAGCACACACAGTCAACACGCACTACAAATCGCGAGAAGGGCCGGGCCAGGGATGTGCGGTCGTCGGAATTGGGGAGGTAAGTGGGTGGCTATGGAGGTAAGTGGGATTTGCTGATGAAGATGGTGGTAAATGGTTGAGAAGATTAAGGTTAGCACGGTACTGTGATGAGTTTTTGAAGAATTTGTTGGATTAATGATGGTCATCACCCTAAGAATTTATTGGATTAATGTGTAGGACCTTTGCAAGGATACCATTTTGGTCAACCATAAAGTAACTCCTCTTTTATGGCTCTTAGCCAACAGCCTGTCCCATACTTAGAGATCGAGATGTTAAGAAGGAAACCAAGCAAAATTGAAGTCAAAATCAAACGCAAGGAAGAACTCGAAGAAGCCCGCAGACACGTGCCGCAACCACCACCACCGCCACCTCCACTTCCACTGGCGCCACCTCTCTCCTCCACTATTTTGATCGAGACTCATCCTCTTCCTCCAAACCCCACCGCATCGGCCTCTCCTCCTAAAATCCCACCACCCACGACGCTGTTTCCTCACTCAATGGAGGTCGAAGTCAAGCTCCGATTACCCAACTCCACAGCCTACAAAAATCTTAAATCGAGTAGAGTAAAGGGTAGTGGCGCTCACTACTAGAAATACGCTAATTACTGTCGAATGTCTTCCGTCAGTAATTACTGACGGAGATGCTTAAATTACTATCGGATGTTCGACAGTAACTTTCATTTTTCTTGCAGGATAGAAATCCGACAGTAATTAATCCGACAGTAATATAAGAATATTCTTCGAATATTCCCTTTTCAACCGATAGAAAATTGGTGGTCAATATTATTGTCAAAGATTACGACAGTAATTACTATCAGAGATTCCGACAGTAATTTAAGTGACATTTACTGACGGAGCTCCGACAGTACTTTAAACCAAAATCCCCAAATTGAACAGCGCCCCCCCCCCGTACTTAGTCCAGAATTCTCTCTCTCTCTCTCTCTCTCTCCCCCTGCGCCACCGCCAGCCGCGCCACGGTCAGCCGCCACCGTCGCCTCCATTCTCTCTCTCTCTCTCTCTCTCTACGCCACCGCCACTGCCAGCCGCCACCCTCTTTCTCTCTCCCTAGGTATGTACGTTTTTGTTTTTTTTTTTTTGTGTGTATTTATTTATTTTTGTGAATTTATTCAATATAAATGTGTATATTTATGAATTTTCTGTTTTTCTGTGTAAATGTGTATTTTATTTTGTTTTTTTGTTAATGTGGGTGTAAAAAAAATTTAATTTCTGTATTTTGTGTAATGTAGATTTATTCTGAATTTTTTATTTATGTTTTATTTTTCTGTAATTTTAATTGTATATTAAAAAAATATGAAAAATGTATATTTTTTTGTTTTTCTGTTTTTTGTAATTTTTTTGTTAATCTCCGGCATGTTGTGGCCGTAGAGGTTGTTAATGTTGTTTGTTGTTTCCCGAGTCTTAGACTTGTGGTTTTTATTAGTTGGGTTCCGGTTGTAGTGTCGCCGAAGACTTGTTTAGTATTATCGCATATTTTATTAGTTGTGTTTTATAGTAAGTACGGGTGGTTACGCCACGTACTTTCCTTGTTGGTTTTGCGTTGTGTTGTTTTGGCGACTCGACCTTGGGGTTTCATATAGAGATCCGGGTCAGGGGGTCACACCGAGAGTAACCGAGATAGAAGGGAAACTTCGTAGATCCTTGTAATGGACTTGTACGAATAACGTGAATGACAATCTAGAGTGTTAAGCGAAAAGGTGAATGTTGTAGACACTAGTGAATTGTTGGGCAAAACTTCTTGAGGAAAATAGGTCAACAATAGTGATACAGCACTTCTTATTGGGTAATAAGCTTACTATTGTGTGATAATTAAGAATGAATTCTTATGGTGACGGTCAGTTATGGGTTTGTGGCATTGTTACATCTTGCGTTTTCATAGTGACTATTGTGTTTGGTAAGTTTACCCTTATACCTAGAGCTACCGTAGTGGTGGAGTGATGTGTGAAATCAACTTGATAGCTTTACTTGTACAAGCCCTTGTTAACCCTCGAGAATGGAATGACATGTTAGATATGGTACTCATGAGTAAGTCTATCACCCTGTCACGAGAGATCGATATATGATTCTATTCTTGTTTTCACATCCTAATCTGCATCACACCCTTACTAGCTTCTGTATGTTTGAACGTTTACCCCCTTTTCGTGTTCTTGTGTGATTAAGTTTATTGATTGGACCACTGAATTGTTGAGGGTAATACATGACTTGGCGTGGTAGTACGTTGTCTCTTGGTTGAGCATAGTCGTGTAGCAGCAAAGTGTGAATCATGGAAAGTAATAGGATACCTTGTATTATAATTATGTATTTTTTAATTTTTTTAAAAAGTAATTTCTGTATATTTCTGCGTATTTTTTTTATTTATAAATGTACATGTTAGGGTGTATGTATTGTTTGGTTAGATATACGTATGTTAGTGCGATACCGATAGTTATTAGGTAAGTACTCTACGTATATGTAAAATTAAACCCTAAATTTTAACTAATTAAATTATTAAATTATAAAAACCTTAAACCACATAACCTTAAACATGAACCGTTAACTCAATCTTAACCATAAACCACGCCCTTAACCTTAAAATTTAACCCTAAAAGACAACTTTAACCCTAAACCATATCCTTAACCCTAAACCACATCCTTAAACTTAAAACCTAACTCTTATCCCTAATCCTAAACCTAATGTTAATCCTGAACCACATCCTTAAACCCTAAACCCTAAACCCTAATCCTATACTATAACTCTAGTCATAACCTTAAACCCTACTCTTGACCCTAAACCACGACTTTAACCTTAAAACCTAACCCTAAACTATACCATTTACCTTAAACCAAAACCTTTAAACCCAACCTTAACCCTACTTTAACCCTTAACCCCAACCTTTACCCTTAATCACAACCTTAAACTCTAAACCCTGTAGAGGTTCAGCAGTTTTCGGCACCTCTTCTCAAATTTCCCACATTAATGTAGGTTTATTGTTATCTTTCCTCTTTCTCTTTTTTTTCTTCTCATTGTTGATATTTTGCACTTCAGGTAAACCAATTTCCATTGCAGTAGTGTTGTTGTTACCATTGGAGTAGTGTCATTATTACCATTCGTGTGTTTCTGAATGGGATAGAAGCCTTACCTGAAATCATAGGACACGAAATCACTTGTTTAGTATTGAGAGTGATCAATTGTGATTACTTAATAGGCTGCTTCGATCTTTTCTAATCGTAGGTTTCTTAATAAGAATGATGTCGACTGATGATCGCAGTTGGATGTATAATCGGAGGTTGCTGAATCGTAATGGTATTAAGATGAGTTTATTAGAGGTTTGAAAAATTTTATCGAATTTGCTCTCGCGAACCCCAAATACATGAGTGGTAACAACATTAGGTGTCCATGTGATAGCTGCAAAAATCAAAAGTACTTCCCCTCGATGATTGTTGAGAAGCACCTTCTCCAACACGGGTTTCAAGTTGGATACAAGCGGTGGGTAGCTCACGGTGAGCAAATTAGAGCAGCGACTAGGCCAAAAAATAACCAGCAGAGGAATCCTGTACCTGAACCTGAACCGTCAAATACGAGTGTGAACAATGAACCAGTTCATGGTATGGAAGATATGGTTAGGGATGTTGGTGGTGCTCATTTTGATTGGTCAGGGAATGCACGTCAGAAGGAGCCAAATCCTGCAGCTAAGAAGTTCATTAATGCTATGGAGTCTGCAAGGGAGAAGCTGTATCTTGGCTCTGAGCAGACAGATTTAGAGACTGTCTGAGTTCCTAAACATCATGTCAGATTGCAATATTAGTCAAGCTGATTTCAATCGTCTCATGAAAGCACTGAAAAAAGCTTTGCCGAAAGGGAATAAGATGTCAGAGAACTTCTATCGGACAAAGAATATGGTGGGGCATATTGGGTTAAAATATGAGAAGATAGATGCGTGCAAGAATGATTGCATGCTTTTCTACAAGGAATATTCAAACTTGAAAGAGTGTTCCGTGTGTGGCCAAGATAGATATAAGTCGAAACGGAGGGGCAGTTCAAAATGCAGAAAGAATGTACCTTATAAGCAGTTGTGTTACCTGCCTTTGACTCCGAGATTGTAACTCCTCTACGCGTCTAAAGCTAATTTAGAAGCTATGCATTGACACAAGGAAAGCCCAAGCGAGGATGGCGTGTTGACTTATCCGTCAGACGGCGAGGCTTGGAAATAATTTGATGCAACCCATCTTGACTTTGCTGCCGAAGCTAGAAATATAAGGTTGTGCATATGCGCGGATGGTTTTACTCCTTTCGGGCTTGGGGCGAAGTCCTACTCTTGTTGGCCGGTTATAGCGACCGTCTACAATCTTCCGCCGTGGTTGTGGAAGATTAATGTCATTTTAATGATTAATGTCATTTTAATTAATATTATGTATTTTAACTTAATTGTCATCTAAACTTAGCGTTAATTGTCATTATTAATATATTAATTATGTTTTGATCATATATAGACATATCAGGACGAGCTGGTAGAGGTAGGGGTCGGATGGGTAAGATCCGACTTCTAACTTCTTGCATTACAGATACACAGCCACGTGTACCTACACCACCTACAACACCCACAGGAGGAGCTGAGTCTCACTTTCCTCAGCCCGACGATGCGCCCAACTCTCCCTACGATCCGATCAGCGGGGTTAGGTCATCATCTACCCCAGGTGAGCATGAGGTTGTTGATGGAAATGGTAGGATTATCATTACCATCTCTGACCTTAAGCAGTAAGTAATAACTTTACAGATTTAGCTAAATGTTAATTACATATTTGTGTAATATATTTGTTTAATATATATTTGACAGGTTTGCAGGCGGGTATCCCGATCCTGCTCGTTTTATCAGACGCATCCTACGTGGGATGAGGCACGAGGAGTACTGGCCACAGTACTCTGACGTGCCTAAAGATGTCTGAGACGAATGGTGGGATGATTTTAGGGTAAGATAAGATATGTTAAAGTGTAATATATATATATATATATATATATATTGTTTAGTTAACTTAATAATTTAATACTTTCTATTGATTTTGTGTAATATATTTGTTTCAATTGAGCAAACTTGTAGCGGACGTATTGTTGTCCTGAGCACTCTAACGCCGAGGCATACGAGGTGTTTAGGTTGTTGTGCGGTAAAAAGTACCGCGACTGGATCTACGCCATTAAGAAGTTGTGGAATGAGAAGAAGGCGAGGGCTCCAGGTTTCAGCGACGATGTCTGGGCCCAGTAAGTACATTATAATAAGTATACTTAATTTAATTTTATTCTTTAAATATATGTTATTTTGTATATATTCTTTCTATAACTATTTTAACATTTTCACAGGTTTACCTCGACGTGGGATTTCGAGGAAGCTAGGGCTGTCACCGAGCGACAGAGGCAGAACAGGCTGAGCTCAACGGGGAGGGGTTGAAGCATACTTGGGGTCGATCAACACCTCCGAGCACCACTTACGCATGGTAAGAACTTTAATGTGTTGTATTGTAATAATGCCTTAATTATTGCTCAAACATATATAACATATTTTATTGTTTTACTTACAATTTAAATTGATTTGTTGGGTAGCCATGTGGATGCTATGAAATCCATGGCTGAAAGTAATTTGTTACTTGTTATGTTTAAGGATTGAGTTGAAAACATAGACATATATTTGTCTAAGATTGCCTTGGGAGGGGGTTAGTGTAAATAGGCTATTTTAGAAGGGGTTTGAGTGTAAATAGGCTATTTTAGAAGGGTTTGAGTCTAAATAGAATGTTTAAGAAGGTTTTGAGTGTAAATAGGCTGTCTTAGTAGGGTTTGAGTGTATATAGGCTGCTTTACAAGGGTTTTGAGTGTCAATAGGCTACTTTAGAAGGGTTTGAGTGTATAAAGGTTGCTTTAGAAGGGTTTGAGTGTATATAGGCTGCTTTAGAAGGGTTTTAAGTGTAAATAAGTTATTTTAGAAGGGTTTAAGTGCAAATAGGTTGTCTTAGTAGGGTTTGAGTGTATATAGACGGCTTTACAAGGGTTTTGAGTACAAAGAGGTTGCTTTAGGAAGGTTAAAGTGTAAATAGGTTGTTTTAGAAGGATTTTGAGTGTAAATAGGTTGCTTTAGAAAGGTTTGAGTGCAAATAAGCTATTTTAGAAGGGTTTGAGTGTAAATAGGCCATATTGGAAAGGTTTTGAGTTTAAATAGGCTGCTTTAAAAGGATTTGAGTGCAAATAGGCTATCTTAGTAGGGTTTGAGTGTATATAGGCTGCTTTACAAGAGTTTTGAGTGCAAATAGGCAGCTTTAAAAGGGCTTGAGTGTAAATAGGCAGTTTTAGAAGGGTTTTGAGTGTATATAGGCTATTTTAGAAGGGTTGAGTCTAAATAAGCTGCTTTAGAAGGGTTTGAGTATATATAGGCTGCTTTAGAAGGGTTTTGAGTATAAATATGGTGTTTTAGTAGGGTTTGAGTGTATATAGGCCATTTTAGAAGGGTTTGAATGCAAATAGGTTATTTTAGAAGTCTTTGAGTGTAAAATGGTTGTTTTAAAAGGATTTTGAGTGTAAATAGGCTGCTTTAGAAGGGTTTGAGTGTATATAGGCTGCTTTAGAAGGGTTTGAGTGTATATATGCTGCTTTAGAAGGGTTTTGAGTATAAATAAATTATTTTAGAAGGGTTTGAGTGCAAATAGGTTGTCTTAGTAAGGTTTGAGTGTATATAGGCTGCTTTACAAGGGTTTTGAGTGCAAATAGGTTGCTTTAGAAGGGTTGGAGTGTAAATAGGTTATTTTAGAAGGGTTTGAGTGTATATAGGCTGCTTTAGAACGATCTTGAGTGTAAATAGACTGTTTTAGAAGGGTTTAAGTATAAATAGGCCATTTTGAAAGGGTTTTGAGTGAAATAGGTAGGTTTAGAAGGGTTTTGAGTTTAAATAGGCTGCTTTAGAAGGGATTGAGTGCAAATAGGTTATTTTAGAAGACTCTGAGTGTAAATATGTTATTTTAGAAGGGTTTTGAGTATAAATAGAAAGTTTTAGAAGGGTTTGAGTGTAAATAGATTGTTTTAGAACGATTTTAAGTGAAATAGGTAGTTTAAAAATGGTTTGAGTGTATATATATATATGTCGCTTTAGAAGAGTTTGAGTGTATATATAGGCTGTATTTATTGTTTTCTTATAAGTTGATCGTGTTATAGCTTAATCTGTGTTCTTCACTAATTTTAATTCATTATATTTAAAGAATTAACACTACGGTACCGAGGTACCGATGATTGATTTATTTGCTGCGACCCACACCACTCCTGCTCCTTCTGGTTCTGATTTGCCGTTTGTCTTTGTCGATGATACGGCAAAGGAAATATTTGTAAGTATTTCTTAAAATGTTTTAATTTTATTTTGTTTATTAGTTAATTAAAATGTTAATATTAATGTTTTTATGTTTTTATGACACAGGATGCCTATAAGGTGACTATACATACGCAGGTCGCCGAGGGGCTTGTCCAGACGACCCCTGAGGTGCTGACGCCCTTTGTCGGCGACATTTGGCATTTGGTCACTACGAAGTCACGGAAGAAGAGGGGAGCTCGCCTCTATGGCTTTGGTGACCACGACGCCGCTGTATTAAGACCGGGCGTATCCACTTCTTACTCGCCGACCAGTCTTCTGGTCCTCCGCAGCAGTCAGCTACCGAGTGTGCCCTGGTCGAGAAGTCGCAGACTCTCGAGCAGCTGGTGCAGCAGCAGGCCGAGCAGGTGCAACAGCAGGCCCAGCAGATGAGGCCGGCAACGACTGGTCATGGAGCAGCAGCCTAGGTCTTCTATTGTGCGTAATTTGTTTGACCCCCCTTCACAGTAGACACTTTATTTTGGCACTGTAATATTTTTAAAATTGTATATATATTAATTTTAATTTAATTTATATTTTAGTTGTTAATTATAGTTTATTGTTGCAGTGTATGTGTGTGTGTGATTGTGTATATATAACTGCTATATCAGGTGAAAAAAATCAATTTTAAAATTTATTTTTTTATTTTTATTAATACTTACTGTCGGAGCTCCGACAGTAATTATTAGCTCCGACAGTAATTCATAGTTAAAAATAACGACGCTAATTTACTGTCGGATTTTCATCAAAAAATTAACGGTATTCCAACAGTAAACTAACGGAATGTTTATGTTTGTGACCATGTTACTGTCGGAGTGACCGTGAGTAATTACTATCAAATTATTACTACGACAGCAATTACTGTCGGAAATCCGACAGTAATTACTGTCGGAATATTGTCGGAGATAAATTACCGTCGAAGGTTTACTGTCGAATACTGTCGGAGCAGTTTCGACAGTAAATAGCCAATTACTGTCGGAATCCGTGAATTACTATCTGATTACTCCGACAATAATTACGTATTTTCCAGTAGTGTAGCTGTTGGAATCGAAGGAGCGCTAGAGGAGAATCTTAAAATGTGTGTGTGTGTGTGTGTTTGTGTATATGTGTGTGTGTTTGTGTGTGTGTGTTTATGTGTGTGTGTTTACTTCACTGTAACTGTGAGGTTAAGGGAAGCTATGGGAGGGAGAATTAGAGGAGAATCTCAGAAAGAGGGAATTGTACAAATTTTTTTTTTTTTAATTGGGATCAATAGTGGTTCCCCACTTACCCCTTTGATGACTCGAACCCACAACCTATCGGTTGTAGGTGAAGCGTCTTACCACCTGAGCTGCACTTACTTGTCTGGGAATTGTACAATTCATTCCACGTTTAATGACTATTTTACCCTTCATCAAATGCACATGATAAGCATGTCACTACAACAAAAAAAGACATTTTAGGACCCCCAACATAGGACGCTTTTAAATAATAGTCCTATAAAAGCCCCAATAGGGCGCCTAACTCATTGAGTCCTACTATGGTACAGCCTAACAGGACGCCTGAATCTTGGTGTCTTATTATCATAAGGACTAATAGGACGCCTTTTCATTGTCATCCCATAAAAAGGCCTAAAAGGACACCTAAGCCATTGGGACCTATTAGGAATGTGATTAATAGGATGCTCTTCTATAGGGGTCCTATTACCATCATACTTGAAAGGATGCCTAACTCTTGGGGTCCTATTATCATAAGACCTAATAGGACGCCCTTTAACTGTCATCCCATAAAATACCTAAAAGGACGTCTAACACATTGGGACCTATTACGGATGTGATTAATAGGATGTCATTCGATAAGGGTCCTATTACCATAATGTCTAATAGGACACCTAACTCTTAAAGCCCTATTACCGAAAGGGCTAATAGGATGCGTTTTAAGTATACATCCCATAATAGGGTAAATAGGACACATAACAACATTCAAGTCCTATTATCAAAAATAATCTTCTTTAATGTTTCATATATACACACATGTATATTTATGATAAAATAGTGAACATAATCTTTTTAGAATAAATGAAGTATAATTTCTTAAAATTTATTAATTACTCATTCAATCTGAAACTAGTCGTTATTTCCAAATATATGTATTTCATAATTGTCCATCTGCTAATATAGCTACCCGACGTACCCAAAATTTAACTATGTACAAAACTTCAGGTCTATGGACATGCGGTAGGCAAAGACGCACCAAGAAATAACATGGGCGACCAAAAGCTAAATATTATATATGTATATGTATATGTATATGTATTGGTGTCCTAAGAGGGCGTGGGAATGGATCGAACTTGAAACATCATACATTGTGAAAC
Organism: Platycodon grandiflorus; assembly: GCA_016624345.1. NCBI lineage: Eukaryota > Viridiplantae > Streptophyta > Magnoliopsida > Asterales > Campanulaceae > Platycodon > Platycodon grandiflorus. The sequence continues at coordinate 38,944,477 of CM028368.1, forward strand.
CCCCAACTCTACCACTGGGTCACCTCTAATTAAGAACAAACGATGACTTATACAACTGACGTAGGTGAACCCTAGGTCGATCTGGTCCAAAAACTCGCTCGTGCCCTTTTTATTGCGCATTCATATTTCAATGTCATGTTGGTAAAGTCGGTTACATATTTTCTCCTATAACTACAACATAATAGTCGGTAATAATGATTCGCAATCTCCATCACTTATAAATAAAGGGGAGAGACATTTTGGAGACTATGCTATATTCAACATTCTACACACGAATACAACTCCGTTCTCAAATTGTTCTCAAACACATACACCTCCGACACAATTTGGATCCTTGCTTAAGTCCAAGATAGTCGGGGGTCTTTTTCCTGCAAAGTCTAACGCCTACGCTAGAGGGTTTGAGTCGAGAAAATCACAGACTCGCGCGCACGGTGTTTTGCATTGTTCTTAATAGGTTATAATAACTCCAAGCTAGAAATCCTATAGTCATACATTTAAGTCTACCCATATGCAGTACCTGCACGATCACCGTACTTTGGCGTAATCACGACCAAATTTATCCTTTTCACTTGTCATATTTTAATGTACACTTTCAAAAATATACAAGAATACTAAGTAAGTGTATTTATATTTATGTTCTATTAGAAGTGCTTAAAATTCATATTCGTAAATTTTCTGAATGCTAAAAAAGTACATACTTATTTTTGGACGAATGAACTAGTAAGTTTTATTATAATAAAGGTTACTCTTACTGTCTCAAAATGCTATAATTATTAGAGGGTGGACATATATATTAATATATTTAATGAGTTTTAATATTGAGTCTTATTTTTTCTTGGAAATACCTATTGTCAAAAAATATAATTTTTTTTAAATTTTGGTAAAATTCAAATCATATTCGGATAGAACTCAATAGTATTTATACTTGGATGAATCAAAAAAAAACATTTATACTAGTTTAATTTAGTTTAGTTTAATACAGTCTTTTTTTCCCCTCCTTTATTCCTTTACAATTCTTTTACCTCTTTTCACTTTTGGGTTTCGCGCCGTCTCCAAAATTCTGTGCACGCTACTTTGAACTGCTCCTTCTTTCTCTCATACATGCTCCCTCTGTCTCTCCTTCCCCATCGTCTCTTCCCCATATTCTTACCCTTTCTCTCCCTCGTTTGGTGATAGCTAGTTGTCCTTAACAATTACAAAAGACGAAGATCAACAATTCAATTTGGAGTAATTGATGAAGGGTTTTTGAAAGAGGTAATTTTTTTTATTTTATGATTTCCAGCTAATTGCCATGGTTCTCTATCAATTGATTCGTTTTCTGACCCCTGAGATCTAGAAAAAGTCTTCAAAATAAACCCATGCGATATAATTTTCTCGAAACATATAATGATCTTAGATATGTACTGTTTAATGACTGCTATTAACATACTAATACTTTCTCGTTTAAGGAATTACATTATGGATAGGAGTTGGATGAATTTGTCAAGGGTAAGCATGGAATACAAGAATGGACTGGAAGAGTTTCTTGATTTTGCATTTTCTTGTATTTTTTTCAAGGGTCAGATATTATGTCCTTGCATCAAGTGTGGCAATGAAGCATGGATGAATCGAGAGGAAGCAAGATGTCATTTGGTGTGTGATGGGTTTATAAAGGGTTACACGTGGGTTGTTCCTCAGGAACATAGGCCCTCTATTGAACAACCATCTCAGTCTCCATTTGAAGTTGTTGATGGCATGCAAGGATTGCTCCATGATGCCTTTGGGATCTTAAATGAAGAAGAGGCCGAAGATGATATAGAAAAAGAGGTAGCAGAAGAGCCTAACGCAGAAGCAAAGAAATTTTATAAACTATTAGAAGATGCCAAAACAGAATTATATCCTGGCTACAAGTCCTTCTTTATACTTTCTTTCATTGTACGACTCTTTCATGTCAAGTGTCTTGGTAAATGCAACGACAAAGGGTTCACCTTACTACTTGATACTCTAAAGGAGGCATTTCCTGATGTTCCATTACCAAAGAACTTTTATGAAACAAAGAAGGTAAATAAGGATTTGGGGCTTGGCTATGAGAAACTTGACGCATGCCCAAATGATTGCATGTTATATTGGAAGTCAGATGCACGAAAGGATAAATGTGATGTATGTCATACATCAAGGTATAAAGAACCTGATAGTAACGAGTACGAGTCTCGAGATGAACCATCTTCATCAAATAAGCGTAAAAAAATTGCTGCAAAATTCTTGCATTACTTCCCACTTAAACCGAGATTGCAAAGGTTGTTTATGTCATCAAAAATAGCCTCTTTTATGAGATGGCATGAAGAAGGTCGTACTAAGGATGGTTTCATGCGACATCCAGCTAATTCTCTAGCGTGGAAAACTTTTGACTATAAAAATCCAGATTTTGCTAAGGACACTCGCAATGTTAGACTAGCGGCAACTAGCGATGGGTTCAACCCATTCCGCACTATGAGTGTTTTTCATAGTACATGGCCAGTTGTGATGATACCCTATAATTTACCACCATGGATGTGCATGAAACATCCATATTTTATGTTGCCATAAGGAAACTTGCTCTACGCGATTTGAGCCATGGGGGCAAATATTGTTACATGGGCCACTGTCGTGTTTTGGTTAATAATCATAAGTTTCGTACTGATAAACGATCTTTTGATGGCTCAGAAGAAAAGAGAAAACCACCACAAAGCTTAACAGGGTCCAAGATATTGGATGAGCTGGAAGGGTTCAATATTAAATTTGGGAAATTAGTCAAAGATAATCCTAAGCTTCCATTTAATTGGAAAAAGAAAAGTATATTTTTTCAATTGCCATATTGGAAGGATAATTTGTTGCGTCATAATCTTGATGTAATGCATATTGAGAAGAATGTTTGTGATAGCGTCGTTGGCACATTGATGAATCTTGAAGGGAAGACAAAGGATCATTTAAAGGCATGCCTTGATCTACAAAAAATGGGCATACGACCTGAACTTCATCCTATAAAGGAAGGGAGTCGGGTGTATCTTCCTCCTGCTTGTTTTTTGATGGATAAAAATGAGAAAGAGATCTTTTGCAATGTTCTGAAGAAGGTAAAAGTTCCAGATGGCTATGCAGCTAATTTATCAAGATGTGTGCAGGCTAAGCCCCCGAAGATCTTAGGGCTCAAGAGTCACGATAGTCATATTCTGATGCAACAGTTACTTCCATTAGCTTTACGGAAGGTGTTACCTAAGCATGTGCTTTCTATCTTGATGAAATTATGTGGCTTTTTCAAAAAGTTATGTTCAAAAGTGCTTCATTCTCGTGAGTTAATTCGACTAGAAAGTGAGATAGGTCAAATACTTTGTGAATTGGAGAGGATATTCCCGCCATCATTTTTTGATGTAATGGTCCATCTAACTGTGCATTTGGCCACTGAGGCCAAGGTTGCTGGGCTGGTGCACTACCGTTGGATGTATCCCATCGAGAGGTACCTTTTTACCCATGTTGTTAAGTATTTAGTTTTTCTAAATAAAATTATTTTTTTTTGTATATATTTGAGGTTGTAATCAAAACATAAAATGTTATTTAAACACTTTTAGGTATTTGTCTACGTTGAAATCCTATGTAAGAAATAGGAGTCGTCCAGAGGGTTCAATTGCACAAGGGTATTTAGCTGAGGAGTGTTTAAAATTCTGCTCAATGTATTTGTCAGAAAATGTGGAGACAAAATTTAACAGGACGGGTATAAATTATGATCAAGGCGGTTGTGAGGCAGGATTATCTATCTTCTCAATGACAGGTCGTCTAATCGGGGTGACTGAGGTGGAAGCAATAAATCTTGAAACATTGGCACAAGCACATTCATATGTATTATTCAACTGTAAAGATGTTGAGACATTTCTCAAGTAAGCCACTCTCATAATCATGTTATAGTTGAGCTTTAGTTTTCGATTATTGATTGCATTTACTTTTATCAAATTGATCACTCTGCAGAGATCATTATCAATATGTTCGTGCTCATAATCCTCGAGGTCGCGAGCGTGATATTCAACGTGAACATAGCGAAAAATTTGATTTATGGTTTCGAAGTCATGTAAGTAAAATGGGAAGCTATGTCCATACAAGCAGCTTTGCAACAAGTCTGTGTGCCTTTCTTAACAATCTTTCCTTGAACCAAGTCCAAGAATTGTATGATGCAGGGGATGAGCGGATTTCAGAGGATTTAAGGATTTTGGCTAAGGGTCCTATTGAGATTGTGAAAAGATACAAAGGGTATATTATAAATGGTTTCAGATTTCACATTAAAGAGCTTGAGAGGTACAGGAAAACTCAAAATAGTGGGGTTATGCTTGATGCCATGACATAAAGTTTTTCAAGTTCTAGAGATAACAATCCTGTGTTAGGGGATATGACCTATTATGGGGTTTTAAATGATATCATTGAGTTATACTATAAAGAGGACAAAAATATTGTTTTGTTCATGTGAGATTGGATCTCAAAAGGAAAGAGGAAAAGGGAAGATGAGAATGGTTTCACTCTACTCAACTTTAAAGGATTGAAGCCTCACATGGAGCCTTTTGTGCTAGCTTCTCAAGTACAACAAGTATTCTATGTAGAAGATCCATTAAACAAAGGATGGCATGTTTTGGTCAAGACAATAGATAGAGACACCTACAATATGAATGAACGTGCCTCTGACGATGACATCGAGACATACTTGCAAAGCGAAGCATCCAATGGTCTTCCTCATGATGAAAATGAAGATGTTCACTGGCTTAGAGAGGGTGTTAATGGAGCTACTGTTGACAAGGATATGGAAGTAGGGATGGAGATGAAATGGATATCTCTTGATTTAGATTATTTGAATGCTAAAATTATGTTTTCTTTATTCTATTATTTGGTTTTTTAGTTTTGTTTGTGACTTTAATACTTGAGAAGCGATAACATCTGTGATATCTTTTTTTTTATATCATTAACATAAAAATTTATAGAGTTGATCACTTTCTTGAAATTCGTGTTAAGGGTACTTTTTTGCGATGCATATTGTGCATTGTTCCGTGTTTTTAAAGGGTATAGATGACATTTTGCAACAAAAATGTCCTTTAGCGATTGAAAACAATTATAGTGGACTTTAGTGAATGAAAATTATCTCGGCCCAAATTTTGTCTTAATTTTTAGGGTGAATTACAAGCCGGTCCCTTTTTCAACATTTGTAATCGCTCCAGCCCACTAATCTTTTTTTTTAAATCGAAAAAGACATTTTTGGGCTATAAAGACGATTATGCCATTAATGAAAGCAAAACACGCGCGCATCAGTAACCAAGGCATTGCGATACAACACTTTTGCATCGCGAATCCAATTTCAGGGGGACAAAACAAAAATTTAAGGCTGCCGCACCTCGCTAAGGCAAGCAACCTTGCCCTGTCACACCTTGCTAGGGTGAGCAGGGTAAAAAATGAAACATTTTGATTGCCGCACCTCGCTAAGGCGAGTAGCGGGACAAAAAGTGATGCTCCACTTTGTGCATCGCGATACTCCGTTTGAATTTAAATAAATTTGAAATTATATAACAAAATTTACATACAAACATGGTATTGACTCACACAGTTCAAGCAATCGGCTTGTCCCCTGAGTTTTTATTCACCTAGTTTTGAGCTGGGTAGTAGGAATTCGAATTCGATTATGAATTATGATCTCCAGGACAGTTTTCGCATGATTGCAAAGATTGTTTACAATGAAATATTTTGTACTAACATTGATTCTGCAATACGAGCTACAGAATTGAGTTGGGTTTCAAGTTTCAACACATAATTTGTTAATTGCTGGCTGGTTTTCACAGTGGACCTACTGGAGTATTGGGAAACATTAAGTTATGGAAGAAACGAGGGTATTTTAGGAGCAATTTTATGAAAGTGCCTTTTTCAGGTTACAAAAAATAAGGGTAGACTTTAGGGGTTAAATTTTTTTGAAAGTGGACCTGCCAGTATTTTCCCGTAATTTTTACCAGTTAGATCCAATTCTTTTGGTTGGTCTAGTTTGGAAAAAAAACATTTTTGGGGCAAAAAGATGATTATGCCATTAATGAAAGAAAAATACCCGCGCGTCAGCGACCCAAGGTGTCGCGATGCCCAATTTAAATATTTATTTTTGGCCATCACAATGTATATGTTGGGCATCGCGATGCAATAATTAAGCATCGTGATGTATATGTTTTTACAGTTAAATTCTGATGCACCAAAATAAATCACGATGCATACACTCAATGTATTTTCATTTAATCACAGTATATGATATCATGTCAAAATTTGGAAGGCTGGGGAAAAACATAAGCAAAATGCACTGAGCATCACGATGCTCCGTTTTCTGCAAACTAGCCGAAAAATGGCTTTGCTCTGTTCCATCATCACGATGAGTAACCCAGGCATCGCGATGAACAACCCAAGGCATCGCGATGAGTATTCAAGCTATCATGATGAATACCCAAGGCATCGCGATGATTAATCCAAGACATCGCGATGAGTAACCCAGGCTGAGCAGGGGACAAAATGCATGCAAAAGCAGGGGGGCAAAATGAAACTTTAAAGTTGTCGCACCTCGCCTTAGCGAGGCTGCCCATTCATTCTCAACGTGTATTGTATCTTCCTCCCTTCCCTTTCTCATTCTTTATTTTTCTCTTCATTCTTTTCTTACTGCCCGCCTCCCTCATGTCTCTCTTCCACCTCCAGCACACCCATAACCCAACAAAATTCAAACAGTGGAAGCCATAGTCTCCCAACTCTGTGATTTTTCATTGGTGGGGGACCCACTAATCTTCTCTTTGGTTGGAAGTAGATATGCAACCCAATGGAACAAGAGACTCCTAACTCCGTGACAGTAATAGCCAGAAATTCCACCCACAACCCATGGAAGAGGCTGGAAACTAGAATCCAAGGTTTCCTCTCTCTCTCTCTCTCTCTCTCTCTCTCTCTCTCTCTCTCTCTCTCTCTCTCTCTCTCAATATATATATATATATATATATTTCCAAGGTTTCCTTCACGCCATTAGACCCTTTCCCTCTCACCTTTCTCTGTTTGAATTGTAAGTTTTGTATATACTATTCATTTTTAAATCATTGCTGCAACGCGATTCTAAATTCGGGCATCGAGATTAAAAATTTTGCATCGCGATGCCCAATTCGGGCATCAGCTGAGGCATCGCAATGCCCAATTCGGGGGTACTCAAGAACTATTTGGCGGCACATGGTAGGCTGGTCTTTCCTTAACACTCTCCCCTTGTTGGTTTGTAGAAATTAAAAGTGATTTTGGTGTAAGCTGTTTCATTCTTTGCAGTTGTGTGCAAATATGGAATTGGTTTGACTATCGTAATCATATATGTATTGTAAGTATTTATTGGTACTTATGATTTGATTACGTTTGGAAGGGCATTGATGTTACTTCTTGCCTGAATTTTCTGTGAGTTAAAAACTTGCGGATGAATTTAAATGGTGTTAACAGGTTTTTGAGAAGCTTGGTCCAAGCTTATAACCAGAAAATGTGCTGCTTGTGTCTTCGGAGTATATCAAAGTGCCAGATTATAAAAAGGGCACAGAGAAGATAAGAGAGTATGGTAGGTATAGTGTAAAGCATACTAAAGTGCATCTACTTCTTTATCAATGGCTACAACATTAGAATGCAACCCTTAGGGTTCTATAAAAAGTTAAAAACCGAATTAAGTTTGTTTCAGTTTCTTCCTAAGTTTTGAAATGAGACAATGATCACAACAAAAATTGTTTTTATTAAACCTTAAACATGATTTGATTATCCATGGCTTCATTCATCCTCATTTCACCATCTCTCTCTTACAAAACACCAAACCCCCATCCCGGCCCCCACCATAGCAAATACTAAAATTTGGTACCACGTGTCAGAACCCCACATCCACTCTCTCTTTTCCCCCCAGCTGGTGGGGCCCTCACTCACAACTATTACAGCTAAGCACAAACCACGTGCGACAATTGCAACCCGCAAAAAAAAAAAAAAAAAAGAGCTTCACTCGTCTCGCTCATCTCACGAGATTACCGCCCCCAAGGGACCACACCACCTTATTAGCCGCCCTGCATTTCTCAGCGGGTCCCACAACACCCATTCTTGGGACCCACGCCCCACCTTCACTTGCCCCCGGACGGACAGATGTGGTGGTCCCAATACGAAGCACAGTATACGGTGCACCACACTACACCACCACAATAACTGGACCCCACCTCAACAAACTCCTTGCTTCACTCCCCAAACGCGGGGCCCACATCTCACACGTGTTTACTCACGTGTGCACGTGATCCCCACTCGAAGATGAGGTAAGAGGGAGGAGAGAAAAGCTGAAACAAACGCCACCGTAGCCAAGCCAAGGAGACGAATCAGAACTTGGCGAGCTCCTTTTTGTCGTAAATTTCCAAAGAAAAATCTCTAAGCATATGTGCCGTTGTCGTTGTCGATTTCCCAGAGCTTGAACTGAGAGCAGGAGTTGGGCTGGGTGTAGTAATCTCCAAAGCCGGTTGCGCCGAAGAAACGAAAGATGAATTGGGCCTAGAGCAAATGTTGATCATCGGCGTTGTGGCGGCCTGAAAAGCCCAAAGTTGGGGCTGTTGATTTGACGGCCCAGTTGCAATGGCAGTTGTTGACGGAATTACCCAGAATGCTGGAGCTGGGTTCGACGGTATGGCCCACATGGGAACTAGCGTTTGAGTTGGCGGAGTCGCTATTTTGGCGGATGTCGTCATTAGAGGTGCGAGAACGGATTTTGATACAACGGCGTTTGGGCTGACGTCGATGAGTTCGCTGTTGGATGGTCGTTTACGTTTTTTCTTGGCGTCGTCGTCGTCGTCCGCGGCGGCGGAAGTGGTGGTTGGGATTTTGAGAGTTCCATTGACTGACATGGCGATCGCCGGGACAGTACCGGTGCCCGTGGCGGCGATAATTGCGGGCTCGGCGTGCTCCAGCAACCATCGGATGGTTTCTCCGTCTGACTTGTGCCCGAGCTCTCTGGTGAGTTGGAAGATACGTGCTGCGCACGTGGCCGGCATGCGGATGCGACGGCCGCGGCCTTCTACTTTTGTGTGGCGGTCCTTCGTTGACGACCTCTTTGGTGGTGGCGGAGTGGGGGCCACCATCGCGGTAGGGAGCCTCTCGTCCACGTAAGGCTCGTGTTTCAGAGGTACGAAGGGGAAACCGGTTTGGGTGGCTACCCGCCGGGGGGGCTCAGCCACCATGGAGTGCGGTTGTTGTGGTGAGGTTGACGGTGGCGAATCGCCGGCTGGGCTGTCGTCGTTTTGATCATGTTCTTGTTTTGGTACCGTAGACATGCTTGAGCCAAGACTATTACTTTTACCGAAATTGAGAGAGAGAGAGAGAGAGAGTTTTGAGATGAGAATGGAGAGAGATGTGGGAAGAAATGAACCCTAGAAGTTGTCACCTAAATCATGATGGTGTGATCAACGGTTATTAATAGAGTAAGTTATTTGGGACCCCCATTGGACAATATGTTGTGGGTCCTACTTTATCGGGTCTTCTTTACTTTGGGTCACTAGTGGTGGATCTTCTAAGGTTCCACGGGTCAATGAGGGAGTTTCATCAAGTTAGAAATTTGCTAAGTGGAATTATTATTGTTAATTTGTTGTAAAATTGGTATATTTCAAGAAGGGTAAAATAAATACTCTCTTTGTCCCTTAATTATTGTCTTATTTGATTCGGTACATGAATTAAAAAAATAATTGACTTGATTATTAATATTGGTATAGTGTATAGTTTTCTTTAATGTCCATGTATATGTGGTCCATAATTAAAGTAGGGAGAAAAAGTAAGAGTAAAATAATAAAACTAATGTCTTAAATTTTTTTTTTAAATAAGATAATTATTTTGAAACGGACTAAAAAGGAATGAAAAATAATAATTTAGGGATGGAGGGAGTAATATATTGGGTGTATTTAATATTCAGATGAATTAAAAGTTAAAATAGGGTGTGTATGTAATAGGTGAGTGTATTAATAAGTTTTGAAAATGTTAATGGCTTATTGCTAATTTGTTGTGACATTCAACATTTTTACTTATATTACTCTCTCCGTTATATTTAAAGAGTTTAAAATTAAGAGATACTCTCTCTATTTTAGCCAAGAGTCCACTTTTGATTTTTTTGTCAACTTAGTTGAAGTTTGGCCGATAATATATATAAATTTAGAGCCTGTCTGGTCGAGAGTTTTGGCCAAAACGCAAGGATAAAACGCAGCTTATTTGCAAAAAATGTGTTTCAATACTGCGGCAGAAAACACAGCGTTTTCAAAACGCAGTTGCGTTTTAAAACTCTAGAATTCCAAGCTTTTTCCCAAAACGTGGGTTTTAAAACGCTGCGTTTTTAAAACATTGTGTTTTGTAAACGCTGTACCAAACGAGCTCTTATACTCCCTCCGTACCACCCAAAGAGTCCACGTTTGAAAAGTCTAATTATTAGGGATATATTAGTGTCATTGGAGTTGATCATAACTCATAATTACAAAAATACTTAAGTACAACCAAAATGATTACAATACTAGTGGAGGGTGAAAATGAAAAATTATGAAAATTGTTTGCATCATTTTTTGAAAGTGGACTTTTCAAATGAAACATCTCAAAATAATATAGTTAACTCTTTACCTAGAACAGAGAGAGTATGTTTTTACAATGTTATAAAAGTTGTAATTCATAATATACTTAAGATAGATTTTAATTAATAAAATTTTATTTCCTAAAATATAAGTAAAGTATGTAAAATTTTAATTTGATTTAGTAACATATTGACTTTTTTAAAAAAAGTGGATTTTTGCCTAGAACGGAGGGGATATGTATGTATCATTAGAATTAGTCATAATTACATAAATACTTGAACATAATTAATATGTTTATACCATATGTGAAGGGTAATATTATAAAAATTATAGGCATAATTTTTTAAAATAAACTTTTTTATGTAAAATATTTTTAAATAAAATAGTAAACTATTTATCTGAAACGGAAGAAGTATCAAATCGGTACAAGAAAAACCCTTAAATCTAAGACAATTATGTTGCATCTCACACCAAACGTCAATGTAAGAAAAACCCTTATTTTTCGGTGTTTGGTAACATTTGGAAAATGTAGTCAATGTAAGATGTTTTCCAAGTCAACGGAAAATGAAGATTTCTTTTCCGGAAAATGACTTACGGATTCAATTTCCGTAAGTCATTTTCCAAAACTTGTTCATTCCAATTTTCTCCTAATATCACCTTTGCACATATGTTTTCCGTAAAAATTTCATGAGTTTGCCAAACACCGGAAAATGTTTTCCGACATATTTTCAAAAGATTTACCAAACGCCTGAAAATAGAACATTTTCATTTTCCGGAAACCATTTTCCGGAAATCATTTTCCGGAAGTTATTTTCCTTAAAACAAACGGAGCCTTAAAGTTGCTTTGGTTTCTTTAAAGATGTTAATCGGGTTGGCTCTAGCGGTTTCGGGCCAACCCTAACGGGCTTCGAGTCGACGGTCTAAATTTTTCGGGCTGCTGATATTGCAGACCTAAGCACATTCTCAAAAAAAAAAAAAAAAAACTAAAATATTTCTCAGCCCACTTCTATAGCTATTTTCACTTCAATCCTCAATTGTCCCCCTAATCTGACCAATTCCAATTGATGAAATTTTTAACATATATTATCTCCGTCCCGGATAAATGTTCCTAGTGGATAAAACACAAGAATTAAGAAACATAATTAATGATGTGCTGTAAAATGTATTCTGACCATAATACTCATGAATATTAATTGAGTTTAACTACTTTAAATGATTGAGTTTGTTTGAGATGTGTTATATTAAATGAAGCTTTAAGGGTATATTAGGAATAATGGTAGAGAATAGGTAGATCAAAAGTTTTTAGGAACATTACTTGGGACATCCCAAAATAGAAAGTAGGAACATTTATCCGGGACATAGGGAGTAGCAAAAAAATTGCAAAGAAATACTAAATCAAAGACTAGAAGAAACAAGTAGATAATAAATACATTAATTGATACAAACTACAAAGAGAAATTAAATGGCCCTTCAATTCTCCCCAAAACAAGTCTGGAAGAACACAACACAAAGCGAGCCATAAAACAAGATTATATCTACTACTCTGCTCCAAAACCACACATATATAACCAATAACAACAGATTTGGTCACTCTCAAGCCTATTCCTCAGTGAGATCACATCACAGAGTTAAATTATATTGGATAAAAGAAATGCTATAGCTAACAACCAAAAAGGATCTCATAAACTTCGTAGTTCGGAGTGGAGTTGACAAAAGCATATGAAAAAAGTTGAATCAGAGTATCAGGCCTTGTGGGAAATGTCGCGGAACTAAGAGAGGGAAAGTCGGACTGAGTTGCGGCTTGCGTAGATGGCTGCGGGACTACGGTTTGACGGAGTGAAAGGGGTTTGACGGAGTCACAGAGTGATAGGTGTTTGACGGAGTGATGGGCTTCAGGGAGAGAGAGTGAGAAACGAGAGAGAGAGAGAGAGTGAGAGACGAGAGGGAGAGTGAGAGACGAGAGGGAGAGTGACTGGGTGAGAGAGAAATCAGACCTTGGTTTGGCTTTGGCACCTTGCAAATTGGGGGCTTGCTGTTGCGGCAGCTTAAGGACTTTAAGCCTAGGGTTTCAAACACACTTAAAGTTACTCTTTTACCCTCAGCCCGCGGGCCAGCCCGTGAATCCCGTGGCCCTATAGGGTCAGCCCGTTTAGCCCGGATGTTTACACGGTCCAAAATTTTTCAACCCTAACCCTGATTTTTTCGGTTTAAACGGGTTGACCCTACGGGCCGTGACCCTTTTAACATCTCTAGGTTTCTTCCCCACTTGGGCATTTTAGGCATATTAGTCCATAAGTACATAATTTTTACGTTTTAAATTTTGGGTGAATTACAGGCTGGTCCCTTTTTAAATATTTGTAATCGCTCCAGTCCACTCATCTTTTTTAAAAAATAGAAAAAGGCATTTTTAGGGCGAAAAAATGATTATGCCATTAATGAAAGAAAAACACGCGCGCTTCAGTAACCCAAGGCATCGCAATGCACTACTTTGGCATCGCGATGCACCACTTTTGCATCGCGATGCACCAAATTGGGGCATCGCGATGCACTAAATTGGGGCATCGCGATGCAACAATTGTTGCATCGCGATCATCGCAGCGTGCTTTAGGGAACCAAAGCATCGTGATGAGCAACCAAGGCATCGCGATGCACTACTTTTGCATCGTGATGCACCAAATTGAGGCATCACGATGCAACAATTGGTGCATCGCGATCATCGCACCGCGCGTTAGGGAACCAAAGCATCGTGATGAGCAACCAAGGCATCGCGATGCACCACTTTGGCATCGCGATGCACCACTTTTACAAATTGGGGAATCGCGATGCAACAATTGGTGCATCGCGATCATCGCAGCGCGCTTTAGGGAACTTGATTTTCGTTTACCTTTCGGGGGTGTTGCCCCCGAAACCCCACGAGGGACGCTGTCCTCTAGACCCCCTGCGACCTGACCGGGCAGGTCGAACCCCGTTGCGTTGCCCAGCATACTGCGATTGGCGAATTAAATCAGTCCAAGAACATCTTCCTTCTTGGACAGCACACTGTCAAGCTTGATTTGAAGCTCAAAAATAGTATTTTTTGGTAAAAAAAATTGTGCTCAAATATAGTACGAAGTTAGGATAATAATATGAGATTGATTTTAAACAAATTCGAAGCTTAAAACAGAGATTTAAGTGGCCAAAACAGCTCAAGAACATAGAAAAACGGGATGAACTCAAAAAATTTGAATTTGATCAAATTCGTGTTTTATGCATGAAAATTGATACCCAAACATGAGGAAAGACTATATTAACAACATGAAATCATTTATACATCAATTTGAATCTCAAATCTGAAGCAACAATGTTGTTGAGGGTATTTTAGGAAGAAAATTTTTAAAATGCCTTTTAGCGGTTAAAAAAAAATGTGTATTGGAGAGAAAAAAAATTTAGGAAAGTGGATCGGCCAGCAATTTCTCCTTAATTTTTTATATACAATCATTAGAGATAAAAGCACGAACATGCTCTATAACATATATTCGAAAACAAATAAAAAATGTACTTTCCTTCCTATAGCAATTTATTTTTGAATTGGCTGTTTAGATATAGTTTATTAGTTCTTATCTGTTTCTTTCATTTCTAAAAAACAGTTTACTCACTACTAGCAAGACGGGATGATTTAGTGACGGAAATTCGACGGAAACCGTCGCTAAATTAGCGGGATTTCAAATTAGCGACGGTAATTTTTTTGTCGCTAATTATCGTCGCTATAAAATGAATATTCGAAGAATATTCTTTAATTTTCATCGCTAAAAGCCCGAAAAACACACACTAATTTTAGATACGAACATTCCGTCGATAAATTTAGGGCACTGTCGCTAATTAGATACGGAGCTTTCGTCGCTAAATTATGTCACTAAGTAGCGACAGAAGTTCTTTCACTAATGCTGAACGCAATTAACACTTACCAGCCGATTCCCCCTTCCCAAAGCCCCCCTCCCTTTCCCAAGACAAAACGATTTTCCCTTTCCCAAACCCCCCTTTCACGCCTCTGATCAGATCTCTCTCTCTCTCTCTCTCTCTCTCTCTCTCTCTCTCTCTCTCTCTCTCTCTCTCCCTCTCTATCTCATTCTCTTCTCTTTTTTTTGTCTCTGTTTCTCTTCTCTGTCGAAGCACCACCGCTGCCAGCGTCGCCCCTACCTCCACCACCTATGATATGTGTTGTAAACCATTTTCTTTTAAATTTGTTTTCTCTTTTTATTTTACTTATTTATTTATTTATTTTATTGTTAATAGTCCGGAACCACCATTGCCGGAACTACCACTACCGGAACCACCACCGCCATCACCTCTTCTTCCAATTTCTACGTAATTTGACTATTTAATTGTATTTCTTTTCTATTTTTGATTTATTTGAAAATAATCTGTATTAATATTATATATATTTTTGTATACAAAATAATCTGTATTATTTGTAAATAATTTGTATTACTATAAATAATTTGTATTATCTGTAAATAATTTGTATTAAATAATCTATTTTTAATTTATTTGTAAACAATCTGTATTATTTATAATTTTTGTATAAAAATTTTTGCTGGTTTTGACGTAATATTAATCTGTTTTAATTTCTAGATAATTTTTGTAATTAATCTGATTTTTTTTTCATCTTTTTGAAACTTTTTGTAAATAATTTGTATTTAGTGTGTGTACTATGTGTAGGGGGTTTGGATTATTACTAATTAGTGGGGGTTGGAGTATTTGTGATTAATTTTGATGAACTTGTAATTTGCATGTTATTTTATGTTATTTGCATGCTATTTATGTTTTAAAGGCTTTAGTTGAGATATTTATGTTAGTTATGATTTAGTTGTGATATTTATGTTATTTTTGTAATTTGTATGCTAGTTTTATGTTATAAATGTATTAATGTATTAGATATGTATGCAATTTATTTGGTAGGGATGTTTGGTGTCTTAGCATATCATATGAAAATAAAATGATCGAATAAGCGCATATGCGAACAAAATTAGAAACGAAGACTTGCACTTGTGAATAAATACGACTAACACTACTAGGTTAGTTCAATTATTTATGGAATTGATCATTAGTTGCATAGTGATCAAGATTGTTTGGTTGAGTTAGCCTATCTAAACCCTAAACTTTAAATTGTATACCCTAAACTTTAAATCCTAAACCCTAAACAAATTGTAATCATATCTAAACCCTAATAAACTCTAAACCCTAATTAATCCTAAATCCATTTGTCTAAACCTAAACTCTTACCCTAAAACCCTAAACCTAAACCCTAAAACCTAAACCCTAACTCTAACTCTAAACCCTAACTATAAGCCTAAACCCTAAACTATAATTAACCCTAAAACCTAAAACCTAGATAAACTCTTAAACCTAACCCTAAACACTAAACTATAACCCTAAACCATCAAACCTAAACCTTAAAGCCTAGATAAACCCTTAAACCTAACCTTATCCTTAAACCCTAACTCTAATCCTAATCCCTAACTCTAACCTTAAACCCTAAACTCTAATTAACCCTAAAACCTAGACACTAACTCTAAGCACTAACACCGATGATTTGTTTCGTGTCACTTGATGTACCCGTGTCACAATGTGTCGAGGGCAAGATTAATTCCTAATAAATGGAATATTTCCAAATCATCATCAAACTGGTAAAATCTTCCCAACCCTGAAGTTGGAATCTCTTCTGTCACAGTGTGACGAGCTTAGGGAAACAATAGAAATTAAGAGGCCAATATTTAAACACAAATTGACTCTTACCACTCCTTGACCCTTTTTTTCTAAAACGACTCCCTCTACGACCTCCGTCAAAGTTTTAGATGTCTCAAGATGCTACTATCTACTTTCTCTCTATTGAGATTCCCTTTATTATTAGCTACAACTTTTTATTTAGACTCCGACATATCTCTTGTTTGATAATTACAAAGAGAAATAATAGTTTCTGTTTTTATTGTCAAAGAATTAATTGTTGTTGGTCGTTTTGAACACCTAACACCCTTCTTCTATCTTTACGATGTGCAGCAGAATCTCCACCTCCTTAAGGCGTAGTAAGGGTTTTAGGAGTTCAACACATGAGCAACGACACTGAGTTCCTCTGTAACAAAAGTAGAAATCATTGTTCCTTCTAGTTATCCTCAAACATAAGAGATATGTCAGTGTTTGAAAACATAAGTTTTAGCTTATACTTGAGCCAGTCTCGTTAGAGATAAAGTATAAGAAAGTGGCAGTTTTTTATAAATATTGAGACACTTAAAACTTTAACGTGGTGTCATGGAGGGAGTCGTTCTTTAATAAAAGGGGCCATAGAGAAGGAAGAGTCAATTTGTGTTTAGATTTGACCCTTTATTCAATTAGTCATTTCAAATGTTTGACGTCAAGCATTTCCAAATGTTATACTCTCCTCTATATGTAGTTTTAGGAAATAAAGTTAGAAACCCGTTCGAGAACCTTTAGTAGGTGTTGTGGTCAACATGAATTTTTTGTTCGTGTTGCGGTCAACATGTACTATTGGTTCTTGAATTGTCCATTTAGACAGTTTGGAAACTCACGGTGTGTGTACTTGTAAAACATTGTTGTGTACTATAATTGGCAATGTGTTTTATATTTGAGATATTTTGGTTGCATTTTCTATTGTTCTCTGGGTATATACTAGATGTGGGTTGTAATGACCCAACTGTCTAAGTCGTACACTTGGAGAGCAATGTGGAGGTGCTGTTAAAATTTTCTCTGGTATTGAATACAAAACATGTAGACAATAATGGGATTATAAGACATACAATCGTGGGTTTTCGAATGGGATAGAAGCCTGACTCGAAATCAAATGACTTTTCAATTTCGTCGAAACATCGTTTATACGTATATATAATCTGTCTTTGATGTATCACCGACAGATGGGTCGGATGAAGTCGATTAATATTACGATAGAAAATTGGGGTTATGCGTTTAATGTATAGTTGCAAATGCAGGAGTGATGTCTATTAACGATCGTAGTTGGATGGATAATCGGAGGTTGTCGAACCGAGAGGGTATTACGGATGAGTTCATAAGAGGTTTGAAGACTTTTATTGAGTTTGCTACATCCCAACCCTGATATATGAGTGACGAAAAAATCTGGTGTCCGTGTGTTAAATGTCATAATAAGAAGTTCCTGCATGTAGTAGTTACCGAGAAACACCTTTTGAAGCACGAATTTCTACCTTGGTACAATCGATGGATTGCTCATGGCGAGATAGTCGTAGCACAGACAAATGCTGACTCTAGTAGAAGGTAAAGGAATTGTTATCCTGTATTCAAAACTAAAGCAGCAGCTGAACCAGATCATATGAATGTTGATGAAGAACCAATGCAGGGTATATGGAATATATGGTTAGGGATGTAGCTGGTCCTGAATTTGACTAGTCGAAGAACGCTCGACAGGAACCAAATCCTGCAGCTATGAAGTTTATTGCTGCTATGTACTCTGCAAGGGAGAAGCTTTATCCTAGTTCAGAGAAGACCATGTTGGAGGCTATTGCTGAGATCTTAAACATCAAGGCTGATTGCTATATTAGTCAGTCTGCATATAATCGTATTATGAAAACAGTTAAGGGATGGTTGCCCAAAGGGAATAAGCTGGTCAAGAACTTTTATGAGACAAAGAAGTTGGTAGGGCATATCGAGCTAGGGTACGAGAAGATCGATGCATGTAAGAATGATTGCATGCTTTTCTACAAGAAAAATTCAAACTTGACAGAGTTCAGTGTATGGGGAAAGCAGATATAGGCCAAAGCGTAGGGGTAGTTCGAAACGCAAGAAAAATGTACCATATAAACAGTTGCGTTACTTGCCTTTGATTCCGAGATTGCAACGACTTTATACATCCAAAGCTAATTCAGAAGCTATGCGTTGGCATAAAGAAAGTCCGCGTGAGTAGGGCGTGTTGACTCATCTGTCTGACGGGGAAGCACAGAAACACTTTGATACAACATATTCTGACTTTTCTGCCGATGTTAGGAATATAAAGTTGTGCATATGTGCCGATAGTTTTACTCCTTATGGGCCTAGGGAAAAATCTTACTCTTGTTGGCTCGTTATAGCCACCGTGTATAATCTTCCTTCGTGGTTGTGTATGAGTAATCCTTATATATTTAATTTCGTTTCTATTAGTCACAGAATATTCCATTTTTATTAGTCACAGAAAATTTCGTCTCTAATTTTCGTCGCTAATTAGCGATGGAAGATAATTAGCGACGGTTTATTACCGTTGGTAATTACTGTCGCTAATTTAGCGACGAAAACCTTTTACGTTGCTAATTTTCAACGAAAATGGACCCGTCTCAAATTAGCGTCTATTTTTTTTCTACGGAAGTCCGTCAATAATTTTCGTCGCTAATATGAATTTAGCGACGGAATCATAAAATTAGCAACGAAAATTTTCATCGCTAAATCACGTTTTTCAATAGTGTTATCCATTCTTAAATCGTACTAAAAAAAAGTATTTACTTTGTAATATTTTAATGGCCAAACTCCAAAAATAGTCTCTAACCTCTACTTTTTAGGGTTAGACTCTTGATCCAAAAAATAGTCAAACATCATCCTTTAATCAACACTTGTAATTAAATACATTCTGTTCATCTTTGTTCTCTTTATTTTGTCTGTTAAACAATTATGTGATTGGCACATGTTTAATTTTTCAATTTTTTTTTTTTTGATAAACTAACATATCAATTTATTTTCCAGTACATGTTTAATTTTTCAATGATATTTTTCTCTTTTTCCTATAAACGTAATTGATTTTATTTTTTCTCTTCATCATCAAAGTTTCTTTACTTGCAAAGGAAAATCTAATCGTATAAAAGATTGTCTATTATTTAAACCTTGTTGTTACTTTCTGTTTTCTATGTAATTCTTTTTAATTAAGGCTTTAAGTTTGGTGCCTTGTAAATTTGTTAAAAGCTAAAGCACTAAAACTTGTAATTTGTTTTTCTTCCTTTTAATTAGTACAAAATTAAAAAATTTGTACTAATTTGTTTTATTCATATAAATTCTTTTCTCAACTAAAAAAAATAGAATATTTATTATGTTTGTGAATTTCTATCATATTTGCTTACACGAAAAAGGCAATAATAGTCTTCAAAGTTCAAAGTTTGAACATGTACTAGTCACGTAGCTATTTAACGAAAAACTTGATGAAAAGATGAATGAAAGGGACGAATTTGATTAAAATTACATGTCGGATGATGATGTTTAATTAGTTTTTGGGTTAATTAAGGGACTAAACCTTAAAATAGACATACGTGTAGGGAAGATTATTAAAGTTTGCTCTATTTTTATAGAGAATATCACTTTTATCATTTGAGTAGGTCTTCTGTGATGTAAGACGGAGCCCAACTCTCTCTAAGTTCAGCCCACCAATATACGGTGAGTCAGATCAGGAAGATCTCTTTCATAAAAAATATCCGTAAGATTGTCTTTTATAAATTTTTGTCTTATCATTAATTTGCTTGTTACTTTAATTTCAATCATGTAATATCATCGTAAATATATACAACATCCTAATATTTATAAAAGTAATGTTACAATAACAAAATTTGTTTACAAATTTAATTTACAGTACAACTACCTAATGAATTAATAGTTTTATTGTACGACACTTTGAAGGTTGATGTCCAAATTTGTAAACAAATGTTGTTTTCTATCATTTTTCTATTACTTCCTCTGTTTCAGACAAAGAGTCTACTATATTATTTTGGGTTGTTCTACTCAAAGAATCCACTTTAAAAATTATGTCTATAACCTCCAAAATACTTTAAAATTTACCCTCCACATGTGGTACAAATATATTAACTATACTAAAATATTTTTGTAATTATAATCAACTCCAATTCTATTTATATATCCTTTAATTAGTAAACTTTTCAAACGTAGACTTTTTGGGTGGAACAGAGGGAGTATAATATAGTCAAAACATTTATTAATTTGTGTATCAAATCAAAAAATACTCTTTAGAGAGGATAACTTACATTGGGAAAAGCTCAAAAAAATATATATATATATATATATATATATATATATTTTGCCCATTTCGTAAGCAAAATACTAAATCAATCCGCACCAAATATTCATCTATTCCACGAGGAGAAAACAAGAGAGTGATGAGAAGCGCAAATTACTTGACTATGCAAATAATGCTTAAATTTCTTGAAAGTAAAAAAGAATCAAGTTAGAAATCACCATACACCATTTTTATGATCCTCGATTTAGTTAGTTGGACGTGACAAAAGTTGACCCAATTATAAATTATAGTTATAAGTTCGAGCATCATAAGAAGAGAGAATATATTGAAGAGGAGGATTACCATTTATGACTTATAAGTCTTTGGAAAAAAATAAAAAAAAAAAGAAAGAAAAGTGAACTACCTAAAATCCATCACAAGGGCAAATAAGTCTTTGTGTCAAGATAAGCGTCGAAAACACTATTCCAAAGTGCTCCGCTAGGCTCCATCCACATGGTCGGGCGACCATCTAGATTATATTGGGCCCAAAGCCGAGCGAGCTAACATGCTTATAACGAAATCTTCCTAGAAGGCCGGAAGTCATTTTAGGGTCAACCTAGTATAAAAAGGGGGTTTCTTCCTGAATACTATACATACTCATACTCTACTTTTACCTACCTTATTTTCTCTGAATAATGTGATAATTCTCACATTTGAGGGTCTTTGCAGGAAACCCTTGCACAGTGATTGTTTGTTTATCTTTGCAGGTATTATACCCTATGATTTTTTGGTCTCATAATCGGTGCAAAATTTAGCATCATCAAAAAGAATAAACATGAAAACGTAAAATGTAAACCACAATAAACCTAAGCATAGTTTTAGGTAATTAACATGTTGGGAGAGCTAGTCTCAAGGCTCGAGGGATTAGTCTTGTGGTCTGGGAATTATTCTCCAAACTCGGGATTGGAATTGGGGACACTCTTTAAGAAACTAAAAAAACAAAATCTACAAAACTACACTACCAAAAACAAAAACGAAAACAAAAAAAAAAAAAATTATGAAGTGCGAACCAAAATAAAAAACTTATGAAGTAAAAAACAAATTACGTATCCAAGCAGAGCTTTACTTTCTCAATGTGAAGGTTGGCCAATGAGGGCCCCACGATACGTACTGAGTGGGAACCTTGTGGCCGCGTGGGGGGTGTCATTTTTGCATCCATTGGCCCAGAGCCCACTTTCACGAAACTCCTTGTGTGGCCCATTTTGTGCTCCCCACCCCGGGACTGGGGTCCACAGTGACAGTCTGGATTGTAGTGAATGAGGTGGTCCACGTGTCCGGCCTACTTTTAGAGGCCTTGAGGTCAAGTAATTGGATGATGGACCTCAAAGCCCGCCAGACCCCACCAATTGGTTCTAAGAAATTTCTCTCAATCTCATTACAGCCGTTATTTTAATGTGGCGCGTGCTTTATAATTCTTCACATTCTAGTCTCTAGAATTAGGTTAGGTTAGGTTGGTTAACGGAATTTCCAAATTTTCGGTATCACTTTGTGCGTATCATTTCATGTATTATTAAGTTAAATCTGAACCTGAGTTAAATAATTTATCGAGTTTATATCCTGATTTAGCCTAACTGTGACACACAAAGTGATACAGAAGAAAAAAAAAAAATTTTTTTTAAGTGATTCAAAAGATTTGATCTCGGGTTAACATGTGTTTTGAACACATATTATAATGATCTAAATTTATTAAATTTTATTACGAAAAGTTATTCATACACAAGTTTTATATTGTTAAATTAGTTCTCGAGACAAAGTATATTATAAATGTATACTTTAAATATACTTAAAAAGATACGTATTAACTTTTACATTTTAAATTATATATATATATATATATATATATATATATTGGCATGAAATCAATTTTCTTGATTATTGATATGTAATTATTGGTGTATCATTTTACAGAATCGATTTATGGTTGTAACACTTCATGTTCCTTTCGATAAAAATAGACTCTCGCACCTCCAAGTTAGAAGTAAGCATGCTTTGAGATTGTTGGTTATTTGGCTATTAGATAATGATTATTACTCCCTCCATTCCAGGCAAAAATCCACTTTCCTTTTTAAAAGTCAACATGCATGTGACTAAATTAAATCAAAATTTTACATATTTTACTTATATTTTAGAAAATTAAATTTCATTAATTAAAAAAAAATTATCTTATGAATACTATGAATTACGACTTTCATAACTTTGTAAAAATAACTAAATTTATGTAAATTATCGGTCAAATTTTAACTATGTTGACCAAAAATAGTTAAAAGTAGACTCTTTGTCTGAAAGGGAGGGAGTAACTCATTGCGTGGTATTACCATCGGATAACAGTATATTACATCAACAACTTTACCGTTCAATCTTGTTGTTTACATCAACATTATTCTTGAGTACTACTCCCTTCATTCCAATATTATTATTCTGGTTAGACTTTTTGAGCCAATGATATCATCGTTATAGACTTGCGGTCAATATTATTTGAATGAATAATACTACATCAACTCAAAATCTGTTTACAAATTATAACTACTAATGTATTAAATAATTATAATATATAATACTTTAAAACTAGTTACGACCAAATCTGTAAACATATTTTGTTACCCTATCATTTTTTCTTTTCGAATACTCCTTCCATTTGGGTGACCATGTGAGCATGAATATTGAAACCCAACCTTAACACAGAATTGGTTGCGCGTGCTCATCAATTTCTTCACCTGGTGTTTGGTATATGATAATGAGCTGTGGACCAGCCCACAACTATCAAGATCCAGGCCTAAGTCAGTGGGCCATATTTTAGAAAGTGGACCACTCAAGAATTGGACAAGTATTGACGGACCAGATGATCTGAAGCCCTGTCGAATCAACCCTCGAATTTTCTTTTTCTATTGGTTTGGCATATGGGTCCACCATAAAGCCTACCCACTTTGGGTGGGCACTTAGTATGACCCACATTCTGGTTGGACAGTAGTAGGGGTAGGTCCAAGGCCAACACCACACCATAGCCCCACAATAAAGTCCTTTATCCTGAGCTTGGGCCCACCAGACCTGGAAGATCATACCCAAAGAAAAATGCTAGGTTTGCTTACAACAAAGCTTTACAAAAAAAAAAAAAAAAGGCAACTATGACCTTCATTAAGCGTTCATTTGGATACCCCAATTTCATTGCTTAAAATTGAAATTGGAGCTTTCAAAACTAATTCTTGGAAACACAATTAAAATTTTGAATTAGAATTGAATTGCAATTACAAATGTCTCAATTTCATAAAATTAATTCTATATTAAAACCTAATAATTTAAATTCAAAATTTTGTTACCCTTTTTTCCTCTATTACTTAACACAATAACAATTCACCCTTCTTTCGCAACCACCACCACCATCACCACCGGCCCCACCACTGACCGGAACCTTTAACTACCGCCACCTTCGACAACCACCAATCTCGGTCACCACCCCTACCACCACCACCGGCCACCATATTCGGCAACCACCATTGACCGCCAACTCCAACCACCGCTGCCGACCGCCACCAATTTCGGCCGCCACCCCTCCGCCGCCAACTTCAGCATCCACCGTCACCGCTAATCACCACCACTATATGCTATTTATTTTTTAAAATATAAAAAAATTATAATTTTGTTGTTAGCAAGGTTTGTACCTTTGTCAATTTAAATCACTAACCACCAATACCACTAGGCTAGATTAGATATTTGACATCTTATTGAAATCTTATTTTAACTATAATCTAAAATTACAATTCAATTCCACATATTATTCAAACCATGGAATTGCTATGATTTTGAAAGCAAACTTCATACTGTTTAAATTCAATAAAATTTGAATATTTATAGAATTAAAAAATGATGTATCCAAACGAATCTTAAGTCTTAGTTGTAACAATAGTTGTAAAAAGAGTTGTATACCTAGCAAAATTAGTTCCTACATAATCGTCATGTTTGACTGGACACATAGGGGTCGTTTGGTATTCAGGATTAAGGCCGGATAGGATTAATAAGCCGAATAGTCGGATGTTTGGTACGCAATAGGCGGTCGGGACTAATAGTACGAGCTATCCGAATAAAGTCCTTATCCCCTCGCTAATAATACCAAGGTTGAGGGTGGTATTATTAGCGCCCTCACTAAAAAAAATAATATGTGATTAACATTTTTAAATTTAAAATTACCCCCGATTTATAAGTGGGAATTAATAGCGAGGGCGCTAATAGCACCAGAATTAATAATACTCCTTATTCTTGTCCAACTACCAAACAAGCCCATAGATTAAGAAAAATTAATTGATTCTATTATAAATATTGGTATAATATGTATTTTTCATTAAAGCCCTTGTGCATGTGATCATAATTAAAGTATGGTGAAAAAATAACGGTAAAGTGGTAAAAGTGTTTTCTTAAAATAAAAAAAAAGGTAGAAACAGAAGAATTTTTTTAAAACAGACAAAAAAAGAAAGGAAGACAATTATTTATAAAGTGAGGGAGTAATTCACAACCGAAGTCCTGCTGGTGGTGAAGCCAGGTTTTGACCCTTAGGGGGGCCAAGTTAATTTCAAGAAAGTAATATGTAAAATTCAAAGAGAACCAAGATATAATAACAAAGGTTATAATCATAATATAGAAGGGGTAATATGCATATCACTAAAAGTCTAGGGAGGCCATGGCCACCTTTCGCCACTGGTCCGACCTTGCTTTTTACATCGATGATGTTGCTGCTTTGGTTGGTTAGTGATAACAATAACATGGTAGGACTATTATACTCAATATCTTTTCTTGATCAACAGTACTCTATCCGTCCCTAAATTATTGTCTTACTTTTATTTTTTATCTATCCCTAACTAAATAATTGTTGGTTGATGTGTGAACCTTTTAATAACTTTGAACTTTTACCTTTTTAGTTTTTTTAAACCTTTGTGACATAATCTAATTGGTTGGTGGTATCATTGTTGCAAGCACCACTACCTTTGTGTGGCACAATCCAATTGGTTGGTGTTACCATCGTTAACATTCTCTGATTGATTGGAAGAGTTCATTTTAAACTTTAGAATGTAAATGGAAAGAATTAAACCATGGTTACAGGCTTAAGTCAGTTGAGTGCCAAGGCGACCGCCACGGTACAATTAGGGTTTGAGTGCCTCGTCCTTGACAGTGTGAGCAATCGTGGATTCTATGAATAGTTGACTCGTCGAGTGATCATCAGGACTCTTAAGCACAGCTGTGCACTTTGTTGTAGTTCAGATACTCTTTCAATGAGAGCTCAATAAGCAACGATTGCTTAGTACTAGGCAACGAGGCATGCACTCGAATGCCATAACAGTTTACCATCTCTTACGCCCAAGTCATTTGATAACTACGAGTTAAAATTCATACATTTATCCAGCTGATCTCAAGCCCCTTTAACTAACAAATCTCAAGATGCTACCCGAGCATTGTAATTGAGTTCTATAAGCAAAGTTATGTCGTTTAACACTTTTCTAAGATTCATGAAAACTTGCTAATAAAATTTTCGATTCAAAAATTGGCTGAAATTTTTATACAGAGCAATGCCAATGCAACTGTTGCATACAAAGTTCACTTGATTCTTAACTGTTAACTTGCTTGTAAATTGTTCTATCAATGATTCAAGAAAGGTCAAATATGTATAGAAAAATGTGGTAACTGACTAACTGTTGATATGCTTATCAGTTGCTGTACATTTGCATAGTATAATGACAAAGTCGATAATGCAAGGGCGCCGCATGTTATTCAATGACAACAATATCAGGCACAACGAAATTGATGATTGTCTTTGAATTTCAACAAGATTGATGAGGAAACAGATATGGAACTTTCTCCGTTCAGGAATACTGCACTTTATTTTTCTAGTTTTTCTCATGAACCTGACATGTATGTATAGCGTGTCTGAGCTCCAACCAAAAGCTCAATGACTTTGGCTGCACAGAGAGAGCCAAGTTCAGTGAAGAAATGAGTTTGAACATATTTAATTGACGAGGGAAAAATCAAATTAAACAAACCTGCAAGAAACCCAACAAATGGAACAGGTTCCAGTGATCTTTCAGTACTATCAAGTCTTTGCCTGAAATATACAGCTACAGTTAGTTTCATTCATTCATAGTCTCCTTTTTCTTTTTCTTTCTTATAAAATAAAGAAAAGGAAAGAAAACCATTACCGGGTATATTTGCTAAAGAAAGGATCTCTCATGAGGTAAAGTGCCCACAACATCTTCCGTCTTCTTAGCTGCATCATGCCAAAATGAAAACCATTTACAGGATTATGAATGAAAATCTTCTCCCGCTAAGATTACCATCTAAAAGTAAAGGATGTGAACATCAGAAGAATGCCTACCTCATCCTTCTCCGGGCTGGAAAGATGAAACCATTGGTCTTCCCTACTAGTCCTCAAAGTCGTAACAGAGGAAAGGCTACCTATTCCAATCAAATCCACAGCCAGTGAAACAATCCACGGCAACCATGAACGAACTCCATATTTTCTTATCAACAAAACATAAATAAGAGGTCTTGTGATGAATAAAACCTCCCCCATCACAAAGAGGCCCCCGGCAAGGCCCTTCTCAGACAAAATATTTGAGAGAGTAGGTCTCTTGGATTTGATGGCTGTAATGACATACTGGCAAAGTTTAGCAGCTTATGGTGGTAAAACTGTAAAATCATCAGTTAATCTTAACCACACACTAAATACTAGAATGATTACTTGGAGGTTCCATGATTGCATTCTGGTGTTGGATCCTGCGCAACCATGTAGGCTCAGAAACCGATCTAGCATGTTCTCCAAACTTGTTCAGGGCAGACAAAGCCCTTCTTTCAAGATTAAAATTACCTTGGCGACCCTGATTCACTAGATGTCCATATCCATGTGGCGGGTTTAAAGCATCTGAACCCTTCTCAGTGTTTGTGGTCTCTCCTCCGTGCAAAAGCATCTTGTATCCACTGTTGTGGAACAAAGCTAGCCGAACTAGCACCCTGAGTTTAGTTAAATTACAACTCAGCCACGTGTACATATATATATAAAAGATGCAAATACAGAAAAAGCATTGAAGTGTTGCGTTTCCCCACAGTAAATTAATAATTGTAGTGTTCAACGCGTCAATGCATTTTACTTTTCTGTAAGAGTGGCATTGCCATACACACATACAAGGCGAATGCAATGAAGGGTGATAGATAGTGTCAAGACTCAAGAAGCTATATTGTGTTTGGTGCTTACTTGGTAGCCTCGGTTACAGCAATGAAGTTCCATTTTTTGTCATCTCCGTAGAATTGTTGTGCAACGACTTCAACTAAAGTTTCCAAGTCTTTTAGCACAGTTAGGCACAGAGCGTAAGGGAAGGAAGATGGTTCCACGGGTCTCACATTTGTCTGGGTTGGAGTTGAATCAATTATATGATCATTGACAGCCGTAACTATACCCAAAATAGATGTCACTGCAGAAAATCAGATTAGGTTGAGTTAAAGGATATCAAGTTAGAATCCAGAAGGTATATTGGGATGATAAATTGGAAAAATGATAACGAAAAGGAAATTGACTTTTAAGGCCATTTTAGCGGTACATATACATGAATGCCCTTAGTGTCTACATTATAGTGGTGACAGATGGCAAATGTGAATTTAGTAACTTCATAGGAAAAGGGACGCTCATTTTGGGACAATTTTTCAAAAAAGGGACACTCAATTTGGGACAGAGAGGGTAGTATTTTGAATTAGTTTGAACTTACTTTTCAAAATAAATTAAATAAAATGAGGTCCAAATTTACAACTCGCACTCCAACTCCAAATCAGTAACCAAACTAATTTCAGTTGTTACGCTGGTTTCTAAATAACAAGAAGGCAAATGTTACCAAAATATCACAAAACCTGCTTCTGGTCCAATTTCTGAATCAGAAAACCTTTCTGGAAGAAGCCACGTCAAACCCTGGACAAATATTTCCAAGACCCACGTAAGGTAACATATTTTAAATATCTAAAGCATGTAATAGAAGATTATATTCAAAACTTCTTCAAGGATTTTCTGAACTTCTGGGCTGCCATACATATAATAAAGAAAGCCTCCAAATGTAAGCACCCTAACAATGAAGTGAACAGGAAAGTAGAATGGTTTCCTTTCAAAGTTCACCACTCCAATCAGTGATATTCATTAATACCGTGGCATAATCACCCTGAAATCTCAACACAAGTTGACAAACTTGCTTAAGATGAGCCTAAATTTCCTTACCTTTTTTAGTTTACATAATTGCATAAACAATAAATGTTAACAGACCAAGCAAAATAAACAAGACAAGGACCAAGCAAAATTTCCTTACTAGACCAACCATCATGAGAAGCAAAGGTACCGTAGAATGATTAAATTTATAAGAAGGTAGAAATCAGCGCCATCAATAGTTGTATAGGCTGACACAGGTCAACATTCCAAATCAAATTAAAAGGCACATAATGCGATTTTATTCCACCTTTCTCATACTTAGTCATTACATATCCAAAAATCAAGAAAAGCAGCAAAAGACAGTAACACACATGACACACTAGTGGGCTAACAGGATGCAATCACATATCCTTGAGGATCCACAGCCTAGCTTACAAGAAAAGAAGTCCCGCATCCCAATATCCTGAATGAAAGCACAATGATCTTGCTTTCCAACTATGACCTATCTGCTCACCGGAAAGCACACTCTCAAAGAGCCCAACCATGAAGATCTTATTGCATAAAGAGAGCCGTAGAAGCCTTTAGCCTTTGCGCCTCGCTTGTCAGAGCCAGCTATTTGTCCATCGTTCCCCCCACAGCTTAGGCTTTCAGTCATCAATCCAGTGGACTTAACCAAGTGCAAGGGAGGCTCAACTAACGATCTACCTGCCCTAAATTATATCTTTCGTCAGTGCTTTTGTCGTCGAAACTTATATTTATTTATATAATTATCAAATAGTATGTACTCGTTTCGTACGCAACAATGACCATCTATTCCATGTCACTTTAGTAGAAATTTCATACCATCAAAGTTCATGGAACATGGAAAAAGAATCATGGTTGTCACGCACCAAATAAGCACTAAGGGGGTAATTCTGTCTGCTGAAGGGAATGGACAAGCCATTAGGATGCACCATGCACAAAACAGTATAGAAGCAGACTATTGATACTAGTAGTTTGTTCTTGATGAACTTCTGCCCTCAGTACTCTTCTTCTATATTAGCTGAATCATCTACAACCTCCAACCTATTTTTCGTCCTCTGCATAATCAATACATTATTGGTCGAAGATTTCCTTTAATAATTACTTAGTGGGGATGGGTGATTTTCTAAATGGGGTCATCTTCTGTTTCAAGGTTGAACTAGTTCACACACAGATTTGAAACAACACTGGAACATACAGATGTTGAACCTTTTTTGGTTTTTCCACTTTTGTCAATAGTTTACACAAATTCTTGGGTTTCGAGGGGTATGCATCTCCAACTTCATAACATTTCAACATCATTCCATTTTTGCTAAACCACTCTGGGGAATGGTATCAAGAGAGATTTCAACCTATGCACTGGGTGTCTAATAAAGCTTAAATATATTATTAGTTGTGGGTGCGAGAGTCTCAACTTCTCCCAGCATCATTTTATCATATAAGTGGAACTTTCGAAGATGAGTAAAATTCTAGCGGTATTCAGCACCATCTAATGTGGGCATAATAAGTCTTCTTTCTAATCAATAATCTTTAGTACCCAGAAAGAATCATCAACTTCATAGCCAAATAAAGTCACAAAATAGTGAAAATAGTCTCTTTTGTTACCGCGTTCATCCATGAGCTACCAACTTGCATAAAACTAGTTTCTGGATGTCATGGAATCAGAATTGGACTTTATATAGTAGTTCAAAATTTAAGCTAATTTTGCTAAAATTCCAACTCAAAGGCATAGTTTTGTGCTCTCAAACATAGATTAAGTATAATAAGCAAAAAAAGCAACACTCTCAAGAACCAAGCAATTGCAGCACTCAGGAAAACACACACATAAATGGATTAATTATGAAAGAGAGTACTCAGATTAATAGTGATTGAGAGGGCTTACATTGACTAGAGACTCCAAAGAATGGACATACTCTCTGTTCCTTCTAACCCATCTCGTATAAGCCTCCATAGATTCACAAACTGTTACCTAAACCCCCCAAAAGAGTCAATCTAATGCCCTAAATCTTTGTGCCGCTACAAAGTCAACTCGTACTCAATCTCAGAAGGTTTTGGACCACACCCAGATGAGAGAAACACCCAGAAACCGAATCTTGATAGTAACTCTTTTGGTCAAATTTGGATCAAACCCAAATGAACAAACGCATAAAAAGATTAAATCCTTTTAAACGAATTATTAAATGCCCAAACGTATATATGTGACGTATGCTAAGAGAGAGGGGCGTAAGAGGGAAAGTCTGGTGCCTCGAAAAGATGAACACAGAAAGGGTAGCGTCGTTTTGTGTGTCCTAATCCATCTCCTCAAGATTAAAATTACTGTGCCTAATTTCCATCGGTTGTTAGATTTTTATAGTCGTTGAAACCCTATTCCCATTCTACTCTTTTCATTTCACAATAAATGTGGGCGTATTTTATTTTAGAGTAATGCTACGTTCTTATCCGTCGTGGAAACCCTATTCTCATAATGCTCTTTTTATTTTAAAATAAATGTGGCGTATTTTATTTTAAAGTAATATTATATGTATTTAAAGTGTGCATCAAATATAATTATTTAGCATCTTTTATATTGACTACATTTTTTAAACATCAATAAAGAATATTTGGTAAATTATTGTACTTGGAATTATTCATCTCCACTCTTGTGTTGCGTTCACTATGGAAGTATATATTTTTTAATCAATATATTATTTCAACCATCCTAAAAATAAGTATTTTTTATTAATTTTATACAAAATTTAAAGATGAGAGTAGATGAGAGGATGAGAGAGAAAAACTTAAAGATAGTTAGAAAAAAAACATCTTACACAAATTCAATTTATAAATTAGTAAGCTCTCATGGAGAGCGTGTAATGCACGAACGAATCAACAGTCTAATAGATTATCAAAATCACTAAATACGTGAGGAAAAATTAAAGTAAATTCAAAAGGCTTAAAAAGTGAACAAATGATATGCAAATCATCAAAACTAATAACATACACTTTATATTTTATATTATTTTGATATATCTTAAATTTATAATTATTAATTCGTGATTAATGCTTAGAGTAATGAAATTTAAAATGATTATTTGTTAGATTGCGGATAGTTATTATTCAAATAACCGCTTGTTTTAAATGATATTATGAGTATTTCACCGGTGATAATTAATAATTGAATTTAGGAGTAATTTAAGAATCTAAAAAAACGTGACATGACTTTAATGTCATTATTCATTTTGAGTCTTCCCTGTTTATAATGATATATAGATGACAAAAAAAAAAAAAAAAACTAAACCTAATAATGTCTCTGTTCCACCCAAAGAGTCTACGTTTGAAAAGTCTAATTATTAAGGAATATGTTTGTCATTGTATTTATTCATAATTATAAAAATACTTAAATACAATCAATATGATTACCACATAAGTAAAGGGTAAAAGTGAAAAATTATAAAAATTATAAGCATAATTTTTTTAAAGTAAACTTTTTAAATAAAATATCTTAAAATAATATAGTGTACTGTTCACCGTGAACGGAGGGAGTAGCACAAAAGCAGGAAGGCCGTTTGTTGGTGAAATAAACTCTAATTCGGATGCAGGTGGGGAATTCAAACACACCACTACGAAGAGAAAACATTTAATGGTGGCATGGTTATTTGGTGCATAGGGCACATTATAGTACTAAAGTGTACGAAGTAAGTTTTAAATCAATTTCACACTATGGTCTCGATTGGTACACGAAATTAAAATTTATTTTACAGAAATAATTCCATTGAATTGATTAATAAAAAAATAATAATTTTTTTTATAAGTATTTGGATGTTGTATGATTTATAAAAGTGTTCGTGTGTGTTCGTGTGATAACGGAGCTATCAATTGATTAAAATGTAAAAGTGACGTCTTAAAAAAAAATTGTAAACACTTTTTTTTTGAAACAATTAAGAGGAGTGGGGGGTTTTGAAATATGAATGTATTACTAAATCTTGGAATTGATTACTAAAATTTACGGAATCAAAATTTTGATGGAGGAGGTGGTATTTAGATTCCTATAGTTAAAATCTATGTAAAAGGACAATAATATCATTCTATTAAGTCAAGTATTTGCTTTATATTTATAATTTATTTGGTTTCAACAATTTTATGATTGTTTATTTTTACTCCTTCTCGTCATTGTTGTTCTTTGGCTCTTTATAAAATTTTTATAAATCTTCTCATTTGATTTAATTTATTAATAATAATTTATAATTTTATTTCAATGTACCAATCGAGGCCAGTGTGTTGCTATTGGATGTAAACGTAGGTATGTCATGTACCCTACTTTTCGCAAATATCTCGTATAGGTGAGTCACCATACTCAGAAATTACTCAATTAGGCCACTTAACTCGGTTTTCATCCTTGAATTGCCACATATTTAGACTTACCATTAAATTTTTTTTGGTTGAATTGTTCTAATCCTCTTGTTACCTCACAATGAAGCAAATAGATCAATGTCCTCATATCTAAAGCTAGCAATGGGTTAGGCTGGATAGCCCAACCTGAACCCATCGGCCAAGCCTTAATTAGGCTGGTCAGGACAGACCAATTTTGCATCGGATCTTCAAAACTAAAGCCCAACCCCACTCAAATATCGGACATGGGTCAAGCTAGCCCATGGACCGATGCATCAAATTGGGCTAATTTTCACTAATTTTGCTATTTTTGCCAGCCCATTGGGCCAAGTCTAAAAATTGGGTCGGGCCAATCCAACCCAAGTGTGCATCGGACCTCCAAAACTAAAGCCCAGCTCGTCCGAAAGTCGGGTTGGCTGGGCCAGCCCATCATGCCGGCCCGATTTTGCCAACTCTACTCGTATCAAATGAAGCACACATTCACCTTTTTGCAACAATCCACTATGAGCCCTAAAATACTATAATTGTATTGGTTGCCTCTAGCAAACATTGAATCAATAAATCTTGTGGAAGCCTATGAAAGGACCATCTTGAATTTTTGTCCAAATCAATGCTTTTGATTATCAAAAAGAAACACTACAATTTGAGGTAATGAAGCTTATAATTATTCGAAAGGAAGTAATGCTCATAACAACGAAACAGAATTGAAACACTAAACTTAAGCCAAGTCACAAATGTACTCAGAAGCAAGAAAAGGCATGAAGTAGCCTGTAGCGAGTAAAGATTGGCCATACTGTTTTAGCGTACTAAAATCTCTCAAGAAGAAGAGTAGTAACTATAAATTTTGTTTGAATTTTGTAACTTTTATGAAATTAATAAATATATTACTATACCCATAATTTTAGCCTGTAGCGAGTAAAGATTGGCCATACTGTTTTAGCGTACTAAAACCTAGCTAATCATTTTACGAAAGGAATCAATCGAGATCAAATCTACACATTGTTAAGGGGAATGGGTATTAAAATCCATAACAAAAGAACAATCATAGCGGTAACTCAACCTTGAGAATTGGAGATCCCAAAACCTTGGTTCAATGAGACAACAAAGTTATGAAAGTTTAGATGAAACACTTCGAAACCTGTTTCAACTCATTCCTTGAACCTTTAATGATTCCTATGCCTAAAAGGTAAAGTATTGCAGGATACTTTTTATAGGATCACCTATATAAGTGAGAAGTAAATAGCCGCTTCTACTAGAACACTTATGAAACTAAGATATGGTCCAGGGCCGAAATGGACACAATGTGAGAACAAAAAGTGTTAGAAGTGTTATTGTGTAAATACTATTGTCTCGGTTTATATTATACAGACGAATAGTTCAAACCATCGCGGTACTAAGCGGCTAGTGAATTCGATAGTATTTTACTAAGGAATGTTCAAAGCCAAAACTACCTATTCTGATGTAATAACGGTTCGCCAGAACTTCCAAGTGAGTCTACATACATAGCATGCATTAATTGTCATTCATGTGGGTGATTGTTGGAAATAGGTTTCAATAATTGGTATTTGACCAAGTTTATAGTTTGATTTCATTTATTAAAAATAGAAATAAGTTATAAAAATGAAATCTACATTTTGAGTAGATTAAGTTAGTATATTTATTATCTCAAAACCAATTTCAGGTGAATGAGATATTAATGCTTAAAGTATGCAACTTAACATTGGTATTTGAAGAGCTATGGGAATATGAAAAGTCATATCCCATATTGAATAAAAAAAAGGTGATTAAATGCACTTTATTAAATGGTCCACTCTAGGAGGAAGCATTCAAGTATTCTTCTCCAAGATCCAACCTGGTGGTGTCTCTTGGGCTAGCCTTCGGTTAGCACAAGCAGCTACGAGGATGGTCAAGCCCGAGCGCGCACGCGAAGATGGTGCGAAGCATACGTACGCATTATCGCAACTGATGAACCGTTTGGATTCGTGACTAATCAAATGGATGCAGTTGGGGCGATTACGTAGCAGTTAGTGTGCAGACCGGTCCACTGAATCGCACTCACACGATTAGGTGTGAAGAACCGTTAGCACTAGTACGGGGCAACTTTGTCTTGCGTTAAATAACTTAATTTCTGCTTCATCTTTAGCACTAGTACGTGACAATTTCGTCTTAGGTTAAATAACTTAATTTCTGCTTCATCTTTAGCACTAATACGGGACAATTTCGTCTTAGGTTAAATAACTTAATTTCTGCTTCAACTTTAGAACTAGTACGGGGCAATTTCGTCTTGGGTTAAATAACTTAATTTCTATACTAGTACAGGGCAATTTCGTCTTGGTTTAAATAACTTAATTTCTGCTTCATCTTTAACGACTAGTACAGACCAATTTCGTCTTGCGTTAAATAACTTAATTTCTGCTTTATCGTTAGCATTAGTATAAGGCAATTTCGTATTGCGTTAATAACTTAATTTCTGCTTCATCATTATTTCTGTCTTTATTTTTGTTGTTAATATTTGAGATAATTATATTTTTGACCAACGTACTATGGTCGGGGAGCAGAATTGACAATCGTACTCTCAAAGACCCACTTTTGCCCTATGTACTTGTATAAGTTGGAAACAATTGACACACCCGTTATCTTCCCATCCAAAAACTTGACAGCCGTCTGACGGTCATCCAAAAACTTGACGGCCATCTAAAAACTTGACAGCCAAATGTACTTTTCTAATGCCACCAAGAACCAAACACAACCAGCTCGAAACCAAGGCAACCCATCCAATGCCACCCACTCATTCCTCCCAACATCATACATTTCCACTGAACTCATCCTACTCCTAGCTGCACCAAACATATTGTGCCGGGAACCACCACCGGCAACAAGAATTTGATTCGAATTGGGGATTGATGCACATGCAAAGCTTCCACGAGGTCTGAGCATAGGGAGAAGACAATCCCAAGACTGTCTACCAAAATCAAACCGGAAGGCGGACGAGGAAGGGGAGGGACGGTCAAGCAGATACGACCGCGTGTCAAAAAGTGAGCTATCGAGAACGTAGAGCTGGGTGCCCACCGCAATGGAGGTGAAATTGCATAGTCCGTACACATAAGGATTACAGGGCATGTGTGGGAGATGACACCAGGAGAGATTTTGGGGGTCAAATAGATAAGGGGAAGCGATGGAAGGGTCTTGAAAGAAAATACAGACAAGGTGAGATAGTTTGGAGCTGTCAAGTTTTTGGATGGCCGTCAAACGACCGTCAAATTTTTGGATGGGCAGATAATAAGTGTGTCATTTGTTTCTAACTTATGCGAGTGACAAAAATGAATCTTTCAAGTAAGTTGGGTCAGTCAAAAACATAATTATCCATTGATATTTTCGGAGAAAGGCAAAAACAAATATCCTACACTTATCTCGAATCCACAGGAGCACTAGCTACTCCATGATTTAGTGGCACTAAATTGGATTTTACATGCCTGCCATTTGATTTCGAATCGGCAACTCGGATACAAAATTGGGTGGTAATTTGGCGAATTTAGCTGGCAATGGCAACTGCTGTCTTTTTCCCGACGGTGATCATCGAAGAAATCCTCCAATATCTCCCCGCGAAATCCCTAGGCCGTTTCAGGTGCGTATCAAAGCAATGGAAAACCCTAATTTCCAGTTCTCGGTTCATCAAAACTCACCTCGATCGTAGCAACCGCTGTGATCACCTCGGAAAACTAATCCTTGCATGCGATAACCAATCTCTCTACTCCGTTGATTTGATCGATCTCAAAAACGACGACGTTTCATCCGTGAAGGCAACAGAGCTCCGGTTTTTTCCACCGCTGAACGATTTGGCTGGCTCGTGTAATGGACTGACTTTAGCTGTTTTGAACAATGCCAAGAGCCCCGTGTTTTTAATCAATCCAACAACCGAGGAGTACATACAATTTTACTCCGACAAAGATATGATCTGTAATTATGATGATGATGTGGAAGTTTATGGATTCGGTTATGACTCATTAACTGATGATTATAAGGTAGTTGTTATTACTGGCTGGGATGTTGAAAATGAAGGAGGACTACGGCTTGTTGCTGTCCATTCATTGAGAAGTGCTGGAGTGAGGAAGGATATAAAACCTCTTGATGATCATGTCCGACACGAAACAGTGATGGCGGTTCACTTGAATGGATGTCTTCATTGGCTATGTAATAGAGTATCAGATTCGTCTTGGTTTATAGCTGGTTTTAATTTACAGAATGAGGAATTTGAGGAATTGCAGTTACCGAGTTTTGTTAACAGTGAGAACACTGTTCTGGAATCTGATGATCAACTAGTAGTTGTTAATGGGTGTCTTTGTTTTGTTGTTTGTTGGAATGATATTTTAATGGATGTTTGGGTGATGAAGGAGTACGGTGTGAGGGAGTCTTGGAAGAAAATTTCAATTTATGGACTAGGTACGTTTAAGGTTGCGCCTTTGTGTTTGTTGGGGGAACAGAAAGTTGTGGTTTGGGTTGATGAGGATAAAGTGGTTGTGTATAATGTCAAAGAAAAGACACTCAGAGAGGTGACGATTTCTGGAATTCCTAGCAGCATTGAAGTTGGGGTAACTTGTGTTGAAAGCCTTGTGTCACTTAAATACTGCAATGGGCTTGGAAGAGGATTTGAATGATGAGATTCCGAATTTGCAGGTAATGCTGGTGTAGTTTACTAGTTACCATTGTTCAATGTTGTTGTACACTTGTATCTATTTTAGTTACTTGTTCCTCAATTTTGTTAACACTTCAGAAAAATCATGTTGACACTTTTCAGAAAAATCTTTGACAGTATGGTATGATGTTGCTATGAATTTTAAATTTTATTTCTGATTCAGATGGTTGTGTTGCAAGGGCTAGAGTCATCGCACTACAAAAATGCTAGTCACTGTAGTGAGTAGGTAGAAGGCATTGAAAAGAGAGAGACAGTGACCCTTTACAACTCTTCTTACATTTTCGGCTATACCCAGATCTAGGGTGATAGTGCGAGAAACCCATTTTGCATCGAAATGGATCAGTTTTTGTCGCTATGCTGGTAATTTTTTTAATTAAGGTTTATTTAAAATAGCAGACCATCTCATGCATGCGGCATATTGCCTTATAGCTGTATCAAGCAAGCAATCATGATCAAAGTAGTAAAAGGTTTCGATCTCTGGGTCTGACCGAGTATTATCTTTGAAGAGAACTCTTTACTCCCCTAAAGGAGAAATACTCCTCCAGAGGAAATTGCTAAGAATCCTGTCAACTAGTTCCTAATTAGAAGCTTCATTATTTAGAGATGGAAACAAAATGGGATTGCACATGAGACTTCAAATTTGTAGTTAATTTCACTTATCTTGTGGTTAAGTTTGGTTGGCCTTACGTTGTTATGCTTATTTTTCACTTTTTGAGTGTTTTATTATCGCTTTTGGTCAGTTCCCCCCACCCTCCCCTACTTTGTCAGCAGCTTCTAGGTTGACCCTGCACTTCTAGGCTATGTTACATGGATGCAGGTATGAGGATCGGACATGGGTATGGTTCTGGGTGTCCGACCTACCAAAATTTTAGGATTTTACAATTAATGTAGGTGTCCAAAACTGACACCCTCACCCATGTCGTGTAGTGTCAACAGAGTCCATGTAATATAGCTTCTAGAATATGAAAATGTATGCCAGTATGCCGGCTTGGTAGATTAGATTTTATCTTGTCCTCATAATGTGAGGATAGTTTCCTCCCGTAGCCTCCTAGTTTTGAGAGTTATTTTATTGTTTCCTTGCTCCTGTGAGCACTTTTTGGACCATTTAGTGTGAAAGATATAGAAGTTTGAGAATGTAAATATTTTATAGAACAAATGAACATTTCGTTGATTCACTCTATATTTTTGTGGATAGGGGTCAAAATAATATACTCAAGATATCATCTTTAGAGGTTTCGATAGATTCTCCTTGACTATTTTGTGTACAGGGCAGTGCCCCTTTTTGTGGCACTTAGTTTGTATATATAAAATTTACTTATCGAAGAAAAGCTAGTTTATTGTTTGCTTTTGGTTTTGTGTTCTTCTTTCTTCGCAGTCAGCTGTATTTCATTTCATTTAGGAATCTCTCATAGAAATAGAGTAACAGAATGAGAGAAACAATTAGTCTTCTGGCTCCTCAACATCTTTTCTGAAGTTAAGCTCTCACTGAGTCCTGATTCAATGATTTGGCTCTTGGAGGGGTTCGGGCTTTTTTCTTGTTGCACTAGATTCGTTCCCCCAGTCTGTGCCATTTGGCCTTGCCTCTTTCATTTGCTGGAGTCCATTTGTTTTTAAAAGTGAATGCCTCTGTCTGGACACTTGGTCAGCCGAGCTACGACCACGAAGAAACAACATATTCCAACTACAAATATAAGAGCCTGCAGTGATAAGGGTATTCTGTCCTGTGTAAGCATCCGGATAATCTGGAATGCAACGTGGCATGCCTGAAAGCCCCAAGGAATTTACCCCCAAAAAAGTGATCCTAAAACGTATTTGACCTAAAGTTCTGGATAAGGTCGACCAAAGATTTACCCAATAGAGAAATTCTGCATATAAAGCAAACACCACTCTAGTAGAGGGTTCACAATGGAACTGTGCAGATGCATTTGAGGTTTGAGGGGATTTGGCAGGAAGCGCCTGAGCTTCTAATGAATATGCAAGGGAAGAAGGGGGGGCGGCCATGGTTATATTTAGGTTGAGGGAGGATGGTTACCATGATGGATAAACATATGACTCTCCTCTTGATTTGAATTGAGTATCTGCTATCTAGGAAGGTTATCCTCATTTCAAGCCAACTGGCTGGTCATGGGCTTCCTTAAATCCTATGGCTGATGAAAGCCTTCTGAAATCAGTTTTCCTTGGCACAGTGACGTGGAGAGTAGTTGTAGAATGTATAGGAGATGGATTATTCTTGAAATCTTCTGAAAAGTTTGGTTAGGTTTGAGGTCTTGAAAAAGGTAGAAAAACATGTCCCATATCTGCTGTTGGAAAAGTAGCACTTCATTGCAAAAGAACTCATAAAATGTTTTCATTTTTCAGGAAGTTGGCACCTAAAATATATGTTTCTTCCCCACCCCCACCCCCCGGCCCAACAAACACACACATGCATGCACTCACACAATGCCTATGTAACATAAGTCCTCAAACCCGAACCACATGGAAGCTGATTGAAGGAAGGTGAAAATGGTATACGTTCATTTATTTTTGTCATCGCTGAATTCAGAACAGTCATCATGTATAGGTAGTCTTGAAAGAATTTTTTCAACAAGTTATCGAGATTTGCTCATGACTGTCTTTCTGTTTGGCAGCCTGTCTCCTGCAACAATTGCCTCAAGCTCGTCCTCCATGACTGCATCTGGCTAGCATGGAATCTGTTTTGATACCGGGAAGCCAATACTGAATTACTGATGCAGACTACCTAGCTAAATAAGCTGTGGCTATCCAAACTGTTCCACCCCGTTTTTCTTTCTACCTTTTTGCGTTGGGATATGCATGGTTGTGTAACTAGGAAAACTTGCTCTCATGTAAACTTTGGTATTGATATCAAGTATGCCTCTTTTGTTGCTTTGCTCAAAGAATTTTGTGAAGTGCATCTGGATTTTGTGTTGTTTAACTAATGTTGAGATCAACTCTGATTCCCCGTCTTTGGAGGCTTGAGACGAGAGATTGTTGGCTATGTTAAGGGACAAAGAAGTTGACGGTGATTAAAGCTTTTACTTGAAGGAGACCTTGGAGTTTTGACTTGGGATTTTCATTTGATGCTTTAAATAATGGAGTGAGGCTTTAAAACTAAATTGTTTCTTATTGGTTATGAGATTATTGATTTTTTGACATTCAATGCAATTGGGGAAGAGCAATGTGAAAGAAAAAAAAAAATCGATTATATTCACATTCCTCCACCACAATTGCATTGAATGTCAAAAATCAATAATCTCATAACCAATGAGAAACAATTTAGTTGACACCTCATATTCACAACCTTCCTCTACAATTGCATTGGAGAGTTTTTTTTTTTTTTTCGAAAAATGTTAAATTTTAGGTGACACCTAATTTTTTTTTACATTCACATTTGTATTGGTGATGCTCTAACGTAGTTAAAAAAACTACAATGGTTAACCCCGAATTTTTTGCAAAATTAGATTTTTATGAGAAAGGAAGGGGAAGGCGCAAGGATTGAAAAAGCCATGATAACACAGGCTGGACTAAGAGGTTTCATGAACCGAACTGGGAAGTTGGATAAGGAAAACAATTTGGTATTCAACTTGAACGACACAGACATCACAACACCTGAAATGGTTGAGGAAAGGTATAATCTTCCCTGAAATGGTATCTAGTTAACATTTTGGATAAATAGATAATCTATGAAGGCAAAAAGAGGAAAACCATGCAAGCAAGATTGGGTATCCTGAAGAAGTAATCCTTCCTTCACTTTCCTACCATGTTGAAAAAGAAACATTCTCACTTTCATCCCCTGCCTCATCTCCACAAAAATCACCTTCACCAGCTTTTGACTATGAAAAAACAAATATGAGAAAAGTCCCTCATCACAGACAGCAGAAAAGTCGAAGAGAAGAATCCTCATCTCCCTCACACAAGAAAACAACTAAACCCACAAGGAAAGTAGAAAGTAGCATTCTTTAGAGGTTTTCATAAGCCTAGCTAGAAGATCTGAGAGAATCAAGAATATGGCCGGACCAACAATTGCTGATAAAACACCACACCAATGGAGATTCCTTCTGAAGAATCATTCTTCTAGTCCATCAAATGATTGTGATTTGATATATAGTAACGAAGCTAGTAAATGTCAGACAAAGGAATCTACTCCGAGTAGAAGAAGAAGAAGAAGAAGTCTTGGGAACACTGGCAGGCACATATGACATTAGAAATTTTAAGAGAAATTGCCACAAAGGAAGCTCAATCTAAACAAGTATGTGAGGAAGCCATGAAATTAAATCCCACAATAAGTACATGAAGAAGCTCAAGTTCAGCAACAAATTGGAGAAATAAAGCTGATTGAAAGTGTGTTGATGCAAAGCAAAGCCTTCTACAAGAATCCTTAATTGTGGAATGTCACTCCACTCTCAACTCCCTCAAAAGGAATGAAGAAAAAGCAAAGGAGGAAGATCAAGAAATGAAGTTATTGGAGGACGACGTTGATGATCCTATCAATTGGGGACTTGATGATTGATTAGGATCTATGTCCCCGAAAAACTTTTTGATTGAAATTATATTTAAGAGAGTTGTTATTTACACCTAAAAATTTATTTAGTACATTCCATTACTAAGTACACGCTCCTCCCCCAAAAAAATATTTTCAATCCCTCAAAATGCTAAGTACACCCCTAATTTTCTATTCTACCCTTACCACGAATTTATTTAGTACACCTCATTACTAAGTACACGCCCCAAAAAAATATTTTTAACTCCTCAAAATGCTAAGTACACCCCCTAATTTCCTATTCTACCCTTACCAATATTTCCTCAAAATTAACTAAAACTACTAAGTACACCCCCACCCCCTTCCTCCTCCTTCTCCCCGCCCACCACCCACACCAGTCAAGCCCGCCTCCATCACTGAGTATCTCTGTTGAACAAAAATCCAAAAATAGAACAAATCAAACTGACAAAAGTTAATCAACTCAACTTACATAAATCATTTTTGGCCATTGGGTTCGATAAAAAACAAAAATTCAAAAGTAAAAGAAAGGGAAAGGAGAAGTAAAGGTACCATGCTACCAATGCCACTGTAAAATTCGAGGACTCTCCATGGCTCTTCTTGGAGCTTGCATAAACCCCCCTTCCATGTTTTTCTCTTTGCTCTGACGAGTCTAGAGAATGTCCCTAGGCGGACCTTCTTTGTGGGTGAATTTATTCTCAGCCTTCAAAATTGAGCTTGTTTTTTGTTTAAAGTTATTCGACACTGTTTAACCGAACACCCATAGTGGTGTTCGGCATTGTGTAACCGAATACCCATAGTGGTGTTCGGCACCTAATAACCAAACATCACTATAATTTTTCGGTACCCTTACCGAACAGCTTTAGCTGTGTTCGGTAGGAGGCTACCGAATAGTAATTAATATATATATATATATATATATTTTTTTTTTTAACCTAAAAAATTAAAAAATAAATAAGGATATTTAAATCAAAATTTATAATATATACAGTGGAGTGTACTCAGTAAACTCCTGGGCATAAATAACAACTCTCAATATTTAAATTTCAAATTCTATGTTTATGTTTTATAAATTCTCCCTTTTCCGTCTTTATTATGCTTAAAGAATTTCTTTTGATATCACTATCTCTGACTATGACATATGCTGAAAAGGTTGTCTTATTTACATCAAAAAGGGAGAACAATATTTGTATAAGTAAATAGGGACTTCTCATTAAACTATCTGAATTTTGTCATCCTTGTGTAAAACATTTACAGTAGGATTGATTTGCTTTTATCTTGATCTTGTACTTGAAATATCATCTTTGAAACTAATTTA
Organism: Platycodon grandiflorus; assembly: GCA_016624345.1. Classification (NCBI taxonomy): domain Eukaryota; kingdom Viridiplantae; phylum Streptophyta; class Magnoliopsida; order Asterales; family Campanulaceae; genus Platycodon; species Platycodon grandiflorus. Next base: position 38,988,176 of record CM028368.1, read on the forward strand.
TAGTTCTCAGCATGTTGTATAATACTTTTAATTGTCTCTTTGTAAGCTTAAATAACACCTGCAGAATATACTTTTAACTCGCAAAAAAAGGTTTTTTCTTCAGATTTCATTGAGATCATTGAGTTTGTTCTTCAGATTTCATTGTGAGATTGTATTCAAATGAAAAGGGTTTCTCAAATTATGAAATTCGAATGAATTAATCCATTGAGAACCGTTGTACACATAAAACGGCATCGTACTGGCCACATCGTTGAAAAATTGTGCACATTGCACGACGTCGTACTAGCCACAATGTTGAGAATTGCTGCCGTAAAGCTATCAAAACGGGCCAACGGATTGGGTTGACCTGCAATCCGACACAACCCGTCACTAAGCGGGTTGGGTTGGGCTGACCCGCTAAATGAGTGGGTTGAAATATCTCAACCCGCATGGGCTACAGGTTGGGGCGGGCCAACCCGCAAAAATTTTTTTTAAAATAAACTCAATGTCTAACAAATTAAAGTAAAAAATATATATATCACAACTATTTTTAATTTCTAATTAATAAAATAAAAAATCAAACAAAAGGCCAAGAAAGAATCTAACAAATTAAAGCCAAAAAAATTAAGGGAATATAACTACACTTCTTAAAAATCAAAGAGTCAAACTAAATTTATATAGTCAAGTAATTTGGCGGGTTAGTCCAACCCAACCCGCTTCAACTCGTAACTCGCACAGGTTCAACCCGTATGATCCGTCTCCTAGGCGGGATCAAATTTATCAACCCAACCCAACCCATTTTGGTGGAGGGTGGGGCTGACCCGACGAGTTCAACCTGTATTGATAGCTTTTGCTGGAAATGGATGGATATCTTAGGGTTTGTAGGAGTATATGTTATTTAACTAGCTTCAAATAATACTGATAGTTTAATTGGTAGGAAATTATCTCTATTTATAATTGAATTGCATTAGGGGTGAATGGCAGACGACACGATTTACGAACCAAAGACGACACGATTATAAACACGAATTACAGAGACAAAAAACACGATAAGGCACGGCACGACACGACACGAAAGCACGAAATTATAAATTTAGTTAAAATAATGTTTATTATTATATTTATGATCAATTAAGATAGATAACACGAAAATACGATAGTGTGGCACGAACACGACACGATGACACGAATTGCCACCCCTAAATTGCATGCTAAGGTTAAAAGGGTGTCTCTGCTTTCGCGATTTTGGTAAATTTGATCATTGTGTGTTTTTATTTTAATTATTTTTTATAATAACGTAGGAGATCAAGTTTAAAATTATAAAACAAAAGTCACTAAATTGTGACGTAAAACATACCTCAGTGTACCCGGACCACCACGTAGTCCAGCCAATAAGGTTGCATCAAGTTGGTAGAATTTACGGATGATCCACATGCACGCGTGCGCGACACACACACACAAAAGTTGCATCATTTATCTTCAACTGTCACCTTCCAATTTGTAGTTGCTTCAGTGAACAGGTAATCATTACTAATGGCTCGCACACAAAAAAAAAAAAACGGTTTTCAAAATGTTAACCTTTTATTTTGTTTTTCCTCCGTCTCAATTAAGGAGAGCACTTTGATTTTTGTAATCAATTTGTCTAATTTTTGGGTTGATATTTGACGATAATTTAATTATTTTTTTTCAAAACACATAAATTGTAAGTACTCTTCAAAAGGTTATAGTTTTATTATCTCTAACAAAATGAAAATGATGTCAAATACTCATTTAATAATTGGTTAAATTGATTAAAAATATTAAAGTTTCTCTCTTCAATTGGAACAGAAAAAAGAATTGAACCAAGTTATGATAAAATGTTTTGTATATATTTACATTAAGGAATCGTTTAGTAGCCAGGATTAAGGTCAGATAGAATTAATAAGTCAAATTATTAAAAGTTTGGTACGCAAGATCAAAACTAATAGCACGAGCTATTCGAATAATGTCATTATCCCTTCGCTAATATACTAAGAGAGGGGGGCCCTCACTAAAAAAATACATGTGACTAACATTTTAATCCCAAATATAGCCTCGATATATAAGTGAGAATTAATAGAAAAGCTAATAATACCGAATTAATAATATTACTTATTGCTGCATAACAACAAAACAAGCCCAAGTTAAGTTGTCTAAATAGTATAATATGCATATTGGATTACCAAAATACGTAATTGAATTGTAAATATTAAGTTACCAATTATCACAAGGGATAAGCTTATTCAGTCATGTTCCAACTATCCATAATAGAGGTTGTAATATTTAACTCTCAGAACAATGTGATTTTGATTGGAAAAATTATCACCTTGTACTCTTGTCTCAAAACTACAGATTCCGTACGAATCAAAGCAGGACTAGTACAGAGATAAATTCAGTTCCCCTCGCTCATGGCTAACTGTAATGCGTGCTCGGCTTCTTTCAGGAAAAGGCGAGTGAGTTGCTTTTGTCCTCGTCGGTATACTATGCTTGCCCACTTGTTTCTACTCAGCATTTGTTTTCCAAGTGGTAAAGTTGTCTGAGCGCTACTATATAGATCAAAATCAAACCAAAAAGTGAATGAAATTCTGAAAATATAGCAAGCCGTACTCTTTTCAGAACACCATAATATTCTTAGAACCTGAAGTTGTTTTTGTTACCTTGTCCAATCTTCCAAAGTTTCTGCGCATTCGGCTTCCTCGAGGAGTTTGGTGTCACTTTCCTCTGTTCCGGAACCTTGCTCAAGCTCTGCCATCCTTGAATCCATAAAATTCACAAAGGCAGGAGAAATTAGAAATCAAAAGAGGATTTATGGGAGATAAAATTAGTTTTGTGCTTCTGATCAAACACCAGAGAACCAGAATTATATAATTTTAGAAGCTAACCTCTTACCTCATATTAAGCAGGTCAACGAGAATTTGTAGAGCTCCAGAATCCCCACAAGCCTCCCATATTGCTGCTCTAACTTCTGTTTCGGACGGTTGTCTATCTCCTCCGGACCCCACAAGCTTTGAAAAGCATAGAATCACTTAAAAGTGTCAACAACTTGAGTGTGCTTAATGATTCAAATGAGATAAAGGTTTTGTCCTCTTGGTTTGGCATATGTGAACCATCCTAAGACAAAGCAAAGTCTAGAACTTCTCTTTTGAAGAAGGATCAAAAAGGACAGGAGAAAAAGAAGTTAAGGGGCAAGAGATCGCACCTCTTCAAGCAATGAGGAAACCTGATAAAGCTCATCTTCCCGCATGGCTATAGTCCTCAAGGAAGTTAGGAAGTCATCCGGGAAAACAAGCTTATTTAAGTAGGAGGGCATCTTGCGCTGACCACTCCAGCTGTAGTTGCAAACCTCTTTACCTCTGCACTTATCATCAGTTTCCTTTTGTACCGAGGATGCTGGAAAAAACCCACGACCAAGCAGATTTCTAGGTAAAAGACACCTCATTTCAGCTTTCTGTGAACACAGACCAAATTCATCCATAATGATTACATAAACTCATTATAATAGTCACTAGTATCATAGTTAATAAAACATTCATTAGATAATTCAGAATTCACAATGTGATTTAAACATATTATATATTATTAACCTGTGCTTCGAGAAGTTGTATTTTGGATTCAGAAAAGGGAACACTGTGAATAGCCTCGCCTGGATAATGAACCTGTTAACTCATGAACGCAGAAACATAATTTGACCAAAATAGGCCTAAAGTATCAGCCAAAATTAGGGAATAATCATGAAAGAAGGTAATGGACTAGAGAAGGCATATATATGACTTACCATGATATAGTCATCTGGGTTATTTTCAATGACGAATCCGTATAGGTATAGCAGTTCCTGGATTAAAATAAGAAAAAGATTGTCGGGATTAAAGGCAAAGCTTCCAGGTTAGTTGGATGAATACTTCTTGCATGAAAAATGCTCCCTCCATTCCTCTCAAAGAGTCCACAATTGAAAGTCAAACATTATAAGGATCGATATAGATTTCCACAAATACCCTGAATTTTAAGTGTTAAACTAGTGTGATTGAGTGATTGGTATAAGGATCTATATAGATTTCCACAAATAATTTTAAGTATTGAGGATCGATATAGATTTCCACATAACAAGAATGGAGAGAGGTCAGTATGCAGGAGTCGCAGGAATCATTCAGCTCCGGTGGTGCAAGCGAAGCCGTACGGCTTCTAGGTGTGCGCACGGACAGAGAACGTGGTGCTAAGGCACACTCAGAAGCCGTACGGCTGGCGATGTTCTGGTGTCATATTTTGGGTTTCCTTATCTGTTTCGGACTCCGTTTTGGCTTGGGAAGTAACGTCTTGTAAAACCCTAGGAAGTCTTAATAAGAGGTTGAAGACCTAGAAAGCGTGATTTCTCGTACGTTAACCCTAGAGATTATTTGTGAGAGATTGTGAGATTGAGTGATTCGTTATCACCTTGTAATTCTCAAACACTTGTTCATCATATAGCACATTGCTTCTCTGTCGCCCGTGGTTTTTTACTCCTCTTTTTGTGAGGGGTTTTCCACATAAATTGCTGGATTCATCTTCTTCTATCTTTTCTACTTTGATTGTCATTATGTATTGGCATAAAATAGCAACCGATCCTTAACAATTTGGTATCAGAGCTTGGTTCGTATTGCTTGTTTTTATTGTTGATCACTGTTAAGATGACGGGAGGATCAAGGTGCTCCTGAAGTTCATAGTGATAGCCAAAGTGCTATTCACTTGGCAAAGAATCAAAATTCTTCTCAAAGATGAACGAAGCACGGTGATGTAAAGTATCATTATATTAGGACTACATTTGCAAGAGGTGAAGTGATCTTGAAGAAAGTGGGTACGACTAAGAATCCATCAGATATGCTAACTATGCCGATTCAAATTTCTACATTCAAGCATTGCTTGGACCCAATGGGTGTTTATGGTCATTGAGCCCTTATGGGTGGATTTGGCAATGGAGAACTTGTTCTCCTATTGATATATGATGGTGTTTAGATCAAATGGTGTGTCAAGATGGAGAATTGTTGAGCTTTGATGACACACATTTGATGGTTTCAAGGGTTGGTACTTTCAGGTACGTGAAAACAAGCATGGAGTGAGGTCGGCAAGCAAGAGCCGTACGGCTCCCAGTGGGTGCAAGCAAAAGCTCTACGGCTTTTAGATGTGCGCGCGAACAAAGATCGTGGCCCTAAGGCGTGCACTAAGGCGCACTCAAGAGATGTACGTCGTACGGCTCCTCCTAATGTCGTATTTTGTGCTTTCTTATCTGTTTCGGACTCCTTTTGGCTAGGGAAGTATATATAGAACGTGTTGTAAAACCCTAGGACGTCTAATAAGAGGTTAAAGACCTAGAAAGTGTGTTTTCTCTTAGAACAACTCTACGTTAACTCTGGAGATTATTGTGAGAGATTCTGAGATTGAGTGATTGGTTATCACCTTCTAATTCTCCTTGTTCTTTTGTTCATCATATAGTGGATTGTTTCTCCGTCGCCCATGGTTTTTTACTCTTGTTGTTAGGGATTTTTCATGTAAATTGTTGTGTTCATCTTCTTCTATTATTCTTGCATCTACTTTTCTTCTTCTATTATTCTTGCATCTACTTTTGCTACTATGATTATCATTGTGTATTGGCATAAAATAGCAACTGATCCTAAACACTACCGATCCTTAACACTGACCATATTCAAGTTACAACTAACAAAGAGAGCATGAAATACATCAAAAGAAGATGGTCATACTGAAATTGTACCTCGTTTCCTTTGTTGCCATAACTAATGGATATCTCTTTCCCAATTTGGAGTGAAACTTGTTCAACTATCAATTGGTGAAAGAAAATGAAAAGCATCAGGAATAGAACGAACCTTGTAACTTAACATGGTAAATTACAACAACAACAAAACAACCCGAAGAAGAGGAAGAACATTTCATAGAGAGGATACTACCAGAAAGAAGGTACATAGAGTTTGAAACACCAGTTGTTGCTCCGGATCCATCTACTTCCCAAGTTGCTGCAGCCTTTAAATCTGCAAAATGATTTATGCACTTTGGAGCAACAGCAATGGTATGAACATGATATGAACCTCAAAACGACTTCAAAGATTAAAGCTAAATGGATTACCATGGTTGCAAAAGTCAATTCCAGGAACAAGACCTTCAACCCAAACAGTCTCTTCTTGTATTGACGTGGACGTGACTCCTGCAACTTGACTTTCATCGGCATTAACCTCAGGTCCTAAAATGAAGAAAGGGTGTGATGACAGACCACCAAGAAATTATGACCCAATGGCAAAGTGAGTATATGGCAGACTGTATCAGGAGAAAGAAACATAATCTCACTTTTTCCATTATCCTTAGTAACGGACTTTGGATTGGAGATATGATTAGTAGATAGACCACTCAAGCTCGAAGGTGTGCTCTCTTGCGCTTCTTCAATTTGGGGGAATACATAAGAGCGTGGAAGAGGTATATTCAGAGCACGAGTCCAAAATATGGAATTAGCCCTATGATGATGTAGATTGTGCATTATTAGTTGGTAAGTTAAAACTGATGTCAGTTCAAATAGCTTAAAACAATATCTTCCCAAGGGAGATTCTTACCAAAGGAAGTCTTGGAAAGACACTTCACTGTGTTAACAAAGAAAGAAGCAAGTTTTGGTTAACAATAAAGTAATGATTAATTTAATATAGTAAGAAAATCGTAAAAGCTATTTTCTTTCCTCATTATACCAGATTGAACGATACACAATTATCAAATAGTTTCCTGAAATATTGTTAGCATATTATTATCAAAGATAACAATAACTAGAGTATGATGTACACCAGATATGATCAAAACGGAATGATAAGCAACACATTGAAAACAATGCTAAAGCAGGCAATGGATGAGATCCACAAATGCAATAGCAATTCGTAATTTGTTGTTAAAAATTAAAAGTGTGCCACGCACCCTTCTGAATCCCCAAGAACCAAGAGCCTTTTCACCAAGTTCTCCACTTTATCATTATATAGAGACTGCAACTTATTCTTCTGTAACATAAACCCGTCCATGGTCACATATGCTGTACAGCGAATTTAGAAGGCATAATTAATCCAAAAACAGTCAAAGAGAGAAAGCAAGATTCAGTAGCACTGTTGAGTACAGTAGATTTTACATTTATGGGATTGAACTACATCCTTCACTGTGTTAACTGTTAACATAATAATCATAAACTAAAATTCAAATAATTTGAAGAAAATTAAGTCAGAGATAACACGTCACCTGCAATTCGGTAGCCCTACATAATGTGGTTCCCTTCAGCTCCGAAAGCTCGTCATCAGTAAACCAGAGTGGATTTCCAAAAGTAGTGGGAAGCATATCGAGGTATCTAACAATTTTGTGCAATATTTAATATGACCAACCAAAAAGATGTATTATGTGTAACAGAAAGAACGAAAAACAAGACATATATACATACGGCTTCCATGAAGAGTTCTTCCGTAGACGTTCCAAAGTCAGAAACAAAAGAATCAAGAATCTATCATCTACTTCTCCTTCCTCAAACATTGCTGTACACTCAGGTCCAAGTAAAGGATCTTGCAATACCCTCATTGGAGTTATAGCTAAATCCAGAGGAACCACTAGTAAAATCCCTGAAAATTTTCCAAAAACGAATCAAACAATCAGTCAACTCAATTTCAGCCCTTTCTTTCTACACCGTCTTAGCTTGGCACTCTGTAGCAAAATTTAAAGGAACCACCAGTAAAATCCCTGAAAATTCTCCAAAAACCAATCAAACAATCAGTCAACTCCATTCAGCCCTTACTTTCTTTCTACACAGTATTAATTTGGCATCAGGAAAAAAAAATCAAATCTTGATTAGTCCATGAGTACAAAAATTTGTGCAACTACTTCAAGTGAGATCTACTCCCACCGTTCCATTCAAAGTTCATGTTTGAAACTTGAAAGCAAAGCATTTTAAGAATTAAAATAATTTTCTACAAATATACTTGATCTAAAAATTGAAATAGTTATTCAATTTTTTTTAGTTTAATATCGTAAGGAAAAGTTCGGGGACACAAAGTTTTTTCAAAGAGGACTCATTGACTGGAACGTCCCAAAATTGATAAAAGTAAACCAAACTATAACTTGTAACTACATAAATGCCGTGATTCATGTTCTTTTTATTTACCAAGTTCGAAAGTCACCCCAACTAAGCAGATTTACCCACATTAGAGACAGTTAGGTGATTTTATTTGCCCAATTTCCAAATTAGAAAAGAAACACTGAATTTTAAATTTCAAAATTTTCTCAGCAACAGAAAAAAATTGAATCTCAAAATCATTAGAATCGACTTCACTGCTAGATCTTTACACCATTTCCACATTTATCATCAACAATAATTAAAAAAAAAAAAAAAAAGAGAAATGGGAATCAATTAAAGTGAAATGGGAATTAAAAAGAAAGTTTGAAATTACCATCAGAGGAACCATCACTCGAAAATATTCCAAACCCTTTATTTGAATCACTGTACTTGATGTTGCAGCCACGTAGTTGGGCTCCATTCAACTGGGTTTCAAATGGACATGTAATAAATCAATCAGATAGAGATAGAATTATTCGCAAATAAAAAATGATGATTAAATTTCTATGAAGAACTATGAAATTGAAAGGGCTATTTTCATACCTGTAACCATTGTAAGAAAAGTTCAAGCTTTGCTTCTTCTAGGTTCGCCATTTGCTGCTGCCGCGAATTCCAAACCCCTACTCCCAGTCAGTAGCAACCGGAGAAGGGGTTTTACGATATTAATCAAAGGCAAACTACACAAATGGCCCTTATAGTTTATTAGTGTATTGCTTTTCGTCCTTGTAAAATTTTTGTTTTTTCAATTCGTCCCACCATCTAGTTCCGTCAATTTTTTGCCACGTGCATTTTGAGGAGGGTAAAATAATCATTTTGCCTTTAAAAGTACAGGACCAATTGTATAAGTAGAAAGAATTGACGCCAATTCTCTTTCATTAAAGGCTATTCGTCCTCTTCTCCAATTCGAAGACAAAGTCTTATTGACTAACAGGGTCGATCTGATTCTTAAAGTTTGGAAACTTAGCTACAAACAAAAAGAAAATGTTTGATATCAATGTTTAAATATACTTCTCCGTTCTAGGTAAATAGTCCATTATACTATTTTGAAATGTTTCACTTAAAGAGTCCACTTTCAAAAAGTTATGTTTATAATTTTCATAATCTTTTATCTTTACCCTCCACTTGTGTTATAATTATTTTGGTTGTGTTTAATTATTTTTGTAATTATGACCAACTCCAACAACGCTAATATATCTTTTAATAATTAGACTTTTCAAACGTGGACTCTTTAGTGGAACGGAGCGAGGATTATCCAAAAATCATGAACTCATTTCACGAATACAAAGTCCACCTCTGTCCTTTCTAATTTCAGCGTTTGCCTTGCAATTCCAGTGGAGAACTTAACATTTTTCGAACCAATGGCTTCGAAAAGAAAATATGAGATTCCCCCCCCCCTCTCCTTCAGCACCACCGGCCAACCCACGATCATAAAACTACTTAACAACTCTGAAAAATGAAGCATCCCAAATGTAAAATCACGGACGGATCAAACACATCCGATTTTTCGTATCTTTGTTCTTTAATTGTCTTCTTTTTCTCCATCAACAAACAATAGAAGGTGTTTTGGATTTGTTGTAGAAGATGATGGTAATTGTACAGAGAGAGGCAAAAAATGAGGGGGCTCTGGAGGGAATTGTGACTTTGAGAGAGAGAGAGAGAGAGCATTTTAATTACCTTTGAAATCAAATTCAAATACCTTTGAAATCAAATTCAAATATTAACCTAATACCAGCAACCCCAAATTCAAAACTACAATTGTTTAATTTCTTAATTTTTCGCATTTGACAAACGGAGATACCCCTTATTTAATCAAAGATGCCATAAAGATACAATTTTGATCCAACGCGCTACTGCAGATCGAGGCTTGAAAATAGAGAGAGATACGATCTGCAATTGCACGGTGAATTCACACTGTTAGGAATATGCCTGTGAAAAAGCCGATGTATATGTTTGCATATTTCAACACGTAATTTGCTTGTTTCCATTACAACGCATGTTTCATAAGTGGCTAAAAGGCCCGTTAGTGTGGCACTGATGAAATAATGCATAGGTCATTAGACTAGGAAGTCTTTGTACATGTCCGGTCTTTGTCCTACTAAGTAAAGATGACTCTTCTTATGGATTAGCTCTATTAGTGCCAGCAGACATCTCTATCAGCAATATCTCACCAGAGATATTCCTACCACCATGTCTCATTAGAATTCTTTACCACAATAGTCTTACAATTGGTAGATCTCAATATCAGCCATGCTCTTCATTAGACAACTACAAGAAAGCTGATAATTCTCAAGAGGAACATCGGTCGTTGCTCAAAGCTTCAATTCAAAATAGATCCGTTACAAGATCTTACTGACAGTTCAAGATACGCATCGATGTGATCTGTGTTTTCACTATTATTCAGAAGACATTTCCTCTTCCGTGTATTGGTCCCAGTCTTCAAGGCTACACTTCATAAAAGGCCAAACACAGTGCGCTACATCTCAGGCCTGCATGTCACGTCCCATCTTGACAGCCTGAATCACGGACAAACTCCTAGACAAAGCTTAAACGGAAGGTCTTTGCCCAACAGTTTGTACAATGCACTCGATGCATTAATGATCCAGATCTCTAACGGGTAAAACTCATTCAAGCTTCAACGACTCTTTCATCTTCTCCAGCCTATAAAAGAAGACTTTCATTCTCTCATTCGGGTGTGAAAAAGGTGGTGATCTTAGTGCTTCCAATCTAAAACAACACTTAGAGTGAGAAAACACAAGTGCAAGAACAAACACTTTGTGAGAGAGAAATCTAAAATTCCTAAGGCAAAGAAGCTCTGCTTGATCAAGAATCTCTTTCTTGATTTGATTTCTTTCATCCTTCGAAAGACTCGGTCTCTTCAGCAGCTACATTTCAAATCCATAACTAGAGACTAAGCATCATGCGCATCGTTGAAGACTGACCAAGCTTGAAGATGTCCGATGAAGAACCAGAACCTAATAATCCATACTGTATTCATATCGGCAGACTTATACTACATTATAAAGGCTGTCAATTGTGCAATAAATTTTCATCATTCTTTGCTGAGTGATTAGCACTTAGTTGTTCAAATACCAGCTATTTGAACAACACCTAATATCCTCTTCTCCCTTCCACCTCACCTTTGCTCTACCATGTACTTTCCCAAGGTACTTGGTGAGAGTTAAAAGATGAAGATTTGCTATGAGTCTTTCCGACATCCCAATTGACTTTCCTTCTACCCCGGGGAGATTGCTAAGGTAGAGAGTCTAGGTTGATGTACTAAGCATGTTTGCCGTTGTGTAAACCTCTGCTGAATTTAATATAAATCACATTTTATTACATTCAGCCTTTACTTGTCTTTCCTGTAATATATGTTATATATCTTGTGCAATATGGTTATGGAAAGTAATTTATGCATCTAATATAAGATTTTAATTTGCTGTTATGATAAACATGTACCTCTTTATTTACAGCTGCTTTAATCTTAATTGCTATACTTATGCTGCATATTCTTCCACTGCTTAAACTCTCTTATACCAGCAAAGTATAATATAATCTTCCTACCAGCAGTCCTTGAAGTCTGCTTATGCACATCAGCTGATTTCACTATATCAGCTATGTTGCTTAAACTTGGAAGATGACTTATTTTATTAATTATTTCATCATTATTCCTCATCATAAACTTTAAACCAGATGAAAATTTTAATAAAGGTCATATGGGCTATTCACCCCCTCTAGCCTATATTCTAAACATATCAACATGGACTTAACACACACACACATTTTGAAGAGCCAAGCCTAGAGACACGGCACTGGGTCCAAGCCCAAATTAACCACAGCATGGGTTAAGGCCCACCATAGCGCGAGCAGACGCGCCTCGTCGAGCAGCCTTGGAAGCCCTCCAAAAAACCTGCGAGCATAATCCGCCCGTGGGGGCCAGGATGCAGAGGGTAGGCCTCCCCGTCCATTCCCAGGGTACTCAAGAGACGTGGCCACGTGGCAGAGCATCGTTAGCTGGACATGCCCGATGGTTACGCCCACTACGCTAGGATTTATGCCCACTACACAGCGGTTATGCCCACCATTGTTCCCACAATGGCAAGCAGCTATATAAGCCTTGGACCAATTCCAAGCCAAGGTACGCACACTCATACTAACAAATACACTTTGCCAAATTGTGATTAGATCTAGCTTGACACTTACTCTTATACCGGAGTGTCTTTGCGAGACAGGCCCCTGCATTCACCCTAGTATTTTCTCTTGTCCTGGCAGGATTGAACAAAGCCCAGATATCTGAATTCACTCCCGGTTCACCCATGACTTTCTGTGCAGTATCACATTTACACATAGTGAGTGAGTAAGTGAGAGAGAGAGGCTCTAACGGTTGGAGCTAAGGTCAACGACACTTGTAGATCGGAGGATGGGGCTGTCGTTTGTGGTATGGATCTTGGCTTCTCTACTCGACAAGGCAGATGTGTGGATCAGGGATCACACCATGCGGATGAAAAGAATCTGCAACAATTATGTAGAGGAGCGGTAGCTTGAGATCAAATTTCTGAAGGGGGGAGAGTGTGAGTAGAAATCAAATTGGGAAAAAAGAAAGAAAAAAAACACTAGCTAGTACAACTATCTTGCCGAATAGTTAATCATTGAAATTCTCACTTTTGGTCTTTGATAAAAGAGAATTGGAAAAATTGCGTTGTGAAGGGATGGAGATTTCTAAGCAAGTACGCAACATGTTTCGAAACAATAATCTTTTTCAATTACAATCTTGGGGACAGAACATTGGTCCATGTATTTTCCAATACAAAATTATTATTAACCCTTTCCCAAATGCACGTGTGAGACACGTGTACGCAATTAATGGCAAAAATTTGATAGAACTAAACGGAAAGACCATTTGTGTTAAACATCCTCAGTTTAGGGGCCATTAGCGAGGTGTAGGGACAAAAAGAAAATAATTCATAAACTAAAGGAACCATTTGTGTAGTTTACCCTTGATCAAACTAGTCTTTTTTTTTTTATTTAGCAAATACCCAAATTGCCTATATTTTCTGATAAAATTACGAAATTACCTCTAAGACGTTTACTTGGTCAAATTGGTTATTAGAAGTGAATCAAGCTTGGGAACATACCGGGTTTATATTTATTTAATAAAAAATAGTGAAATTTTTATAAACATTTTCATTTGTCAATTTATGTTTGCACAACTTTCTTTTATGAATAATGCATTCACACACTCTCCTACCAAATTATTTTTCTTTACCAAAAATATTAACATTTCAACAATTTTCTAGTTGTTATTATTGAACTGGTACCAGCTTCTTCAAACGTTTTTCCTTTTAACAAATTGTGATCTATGATAAATCAATATACATTGCATTTTACAAAAAAGCTCCAACTTCATATCGTATCGCACCACTCAATCGTTATTGATAAGGGATGTCAATGGTATATGTTTTATTATAATTGCTTCGCTACGTATTGAGTGCTAAGCAGTCCTACTATATACTGCAGCATGCTTTATGGTTGTTGATCTTCTCTCTTGAGGATCTCTTATAGTTTTCAAGATTTTTCTTGATTGCCTAGCATTCAAACCATATTGCCTCAAAAAATATCAAACTATCATTAGATGTGTGACTTTTTGATCCTAATTACGCACTAAAGCATTATCAGAGATAAAATTTGACTTGATCTCATTATCATATCAATTAGCGGCCTTTAGTTTAGCTAGCATATCAATCAATCCATGTAAATTAGCCCAACATTCTTTCCTTAGTTAGCTCATACGTTTTGTTGTGATTAAGCTCTCTTGTAATATATATTGTAACTTACAATACGGGAATATTAGTGAAGTCTTCCATTATTCTGTTAACTTGTTTATGGTATCAGAGCAAGCATAATCCTTCTTAGTTTTTTTTTTTTTTTCTAGCCTACCATCCCAAATGACGCTGACCCAAAAACTCCATTCGTTGTTGTCAACCTTACCAGATCCTAAAACTAACAACAATAAATTACTTATCATGGAAGCTTCAAGCTTCAAATTGAAGCCACCCTCATTAGATATGGCTTCTTCAAGTTCATGGATGGTTCCTTCCCGACACCATCTCTTACCGTCACCGTAAAATCAACCACCACCGCAAATCTCGCCCATGATACTTGGCTTCAGCAAGACAAGCTCCTCTTTGGAGCTCTTATTGGCACCTTGGAACCCACCCTTGTTCCCCTCATTTCTCGATCCGAAACTTGCAAAGCCGCTTGGGACACGCTTGTCAACACTTTTGCCAAGCAATCACGAAGCCATCTCAAATCTGTGCGCGCCAATCTGAAGGCCATCACCAAAGGCTCTAAATCCATCACAGAATACATGCACGCTTTCAAAATGTGCACGGACCAACTAGCCATCTTTGGGGAACCTATGAATTCGGAAGACATTACCGATAAAGTACTTGAACATCTTGACTCTAGCTATCAGGGAGTCATTGATGCAGTTCATGCTCGTGATATACCTATTGGGTTTGATGAACTCCATAAGAAATTGCTGAACAGAGAACTTGCCATAAAATCCCAAACCCCCTCCCTTCCCCTTCTTGCTTCTGTCCATGCCACCACCACTCGTAACCCACCACCACACGTAACCATCACTCGCAACTCATACCCACCACCACCACCAACCCCACTTATCGCCTGCAACAATCAAACAAAACCAACACCAAACGCCCCAACACCACCAACACGAGTGGGTACCAAGGCAAATGCCAATTGTGCCATACTCATGGCCACTTTCTTCAACGCTGCCCAGTTTTTCAAGAGCGTTTTCCCAATGTCTGCCCACCTCCCAGGCCCAACACCAATCAGTTCACCTTTCAAGCACATGTTGCTACTGCTGGTCCGTCTAACCCCTCCTCTCCATGGCTTCTTGAATCGGGTGCCTTACACCACGTCACTCATGATCTAGATAATCTCGCCCTTCATCATCCATATGATGGCTCGAAAGAAATAGTCATTGGCAATGGCACATGGGTTCCTATCACTCATACTGGTTCTCTTTCAATTCCCACTCCATACAAATTTTTATCTTTGTCAAATGTTCTATGTGCTCCTTCTATGACTAACAATATTATCTCAATCTCTCAATTATGTTCTGACGATAATGTTCTAATTGAATTTTCCTATAATTCCTTTGCTGTGAAGGATCGTTTTACGGGGGCACATCTTCTCAAGGGTCCGACTAAGCATGGCATTTATGAATGGCCATCCTCTATACCTATCCTAGCATTATCAGCGTTAAAACATCCGCAATAAATTGGCACCATCGACTTGGACATCCTTTCCACTCCATTTTTAAAATGTTAATCTCTACTTTCCACCATAATGTTTCTAGCAGCCTTTCCTTCAATTGTAATGTGTGCCAATGCAATAAAAGTCATAAGCGTCCCTTTGGTCAAAATACATTACACTTTTATGCACCCCTTGATCTCATTTACACCGATTTATGGACATCCCCCGTTTATTCTGTTGATGGCTACAAATATTATGTCATTTTTGTTGATCATTACACCAAGTACATCTGGTTTTATCCAATTAAAAATAAATCTGACACAAAATTGGTTTTCATTAGGTTTAAAGCCTTAGTTAAAAAGTTTTTTGACAAACATATCAAAATAATTTATTTCGACAATAAGGGGAATATCAAGCCTTAGAAACACATCTTACAATTGATGGTGTCTCTCATCTTACATCTCCACCTCATATTCCTGAGCACAACAGCTATACTGAACGATGTCATCGTCACATAACTGAAATGGGGTCTCTCCCTTCTTGCTCATGCTAATCTTCCTCTAGAGTTTTGGTCCCATGCTTTCACCACAACAACATATCTAATCAATCGGCTACCTATTCCTACTCTCTCAAATCAATAACCCTTTCATCGTCTCTTTGGATCCCCCATAATTATCTCAAACTCCGCAGCTTTGGGTGTCTTTGCTATCCGTGGTTGCGACCTATACACAAAATAAAATGGACCCTAAATCCATTCCTTGCATCTTCGTCGGTTACTCCAAAACTCAAAGTACCTACCACTACTTAGACCCTCTCACACATAAGGTTTATACCTCCCGTCATGTTCGATTTGTTGAAATCGAATTTCCCAATGCTACACTTACCGCACCAAAGTGCATCTCACCTACGCCTTCTCCTGAGCAATGGCGTGCCATGACAATTCCCATAATTCGAACCCATCTCCATCCACACACACTGCCCTATCCTCAAATAATGCGCCTATCAGCCTGCACCGAGTCTAAACACAGATCACCAGTCCACCAGTCGCAGCTCCCTACCCCCTAGCCCGCTAACACCTAGCTTGACCAACTTTTTCCACCACTACCACCCATTGGTATTGTCACTTGAGCCAAAAACAATATTCACAAACACAATCCCAAATACAAACCTTGGCACTTGGGATTTAGTTTCGTCCGAACATAGCCGAAACCTTGTTAAAAGAAAATGGGTTTTTCGTATTAAATACAATCCTGATGGTAGTATTCAAAGATACAAAGCTCGCCTAGTTGCTAAAGGTTTTCAATAGCGGCCCGAGATTGACTATACTGAAACCTTCAGTCCTGTTGTCAAACCCACTACCATCCACATCTTACTCAGCCTTGCGGTGACTAACAAATGGCATCTACGCCAACTTGATATTAATAATGCCTTTCTCAATGGCACTTCATGAGGAAGTATACATGTCCCAACCACCAGACTTTGTTGATGTAAACTTTCCCATTCATGTGTGCAAACTTCGCAAGGCTATCTATGGTCTCAAACAGGCCCCTCGGGCATGGTACATTAAATTAACTAATTTTCTCCTTGGCTCCTGCTTCAAACTATCCATTACCGATTGATAAATGCATAATTTTTCATATATTTTCCCATATTTTGTTCAATTTTCTATGAAATTTAAATGTATTTTGCCCAAGAAAGTGCATTTATTGGATTATTTTGTATTTCAGATTTTCTGGGCATTATTGGAGCTTTAAAGAATCATTTCATAACATTTTGAGAGTATTCAAGGCAACCGGTGAAGTCTTGGATTAATTAGAGCCATTTGATCAAGGTCCGTTAGCCCTCCGTTAGTTATTTACAAGGAAAATGACTAAAATGAAAGAAGAAAATAGCTAACTGAGACTAACTATGGCTAACGGAGGACCTAAATGAGAGATCTGGGAGGACAGGGATTGCGTCTCGCTTTCTAAAGAGCTAAGGGGCATCGGAGTAACATCCAGAACTCCAGGGGCAGCGCTGCAAAGCGCTGAAAGTCTCATTAATGCGTTGTCTCCTCCAGAAGCTACCACGTGTCCACCCGCTCCACCATCTAACCCGCGCCTTCCCCTCTTGGATCCTCCTGCTCGGCCCATTTCCATCCTTTCCAGCCTATATTCTCTCACATCCTGACCCGTTTCAGCGGCTCCTGACCTGCGGTCCCCTTCAGCTGGTCCACCCACTCCAAATTTGGATCAGCAGCCCTCTTTTGCCCATTTCAGCCCTTGATCCTTCACTCTTATTCCAATTTTGCCATTGGCTTCCCCAATACTCAAGAGTACTCAAGAAACTTCAATTTTATATCTCCAGCCAACCCACAAATTTGGAGAATTAGGTCCCAACAGGCTGAAAGAAAGTCCCCATTTTTGGGGCAAGAACACACGCTCACTCTCTCCCTCTTTCTCCATCTTTGCACCCAATTAAATGCTTTTATTCTAAGGGATTTGAGCATTAAATCAAGGGCTAAGGAAACATTTGCAAGGCTTTGCAATCATGGATTTCGGCATTGATCGGTTTATTTTTTCCTATCTTTATCTCAAAATTAATGTTGTATTTTCTTGAAATCTTTGTCTTGTAAATGTGGAATTGGTAATGAGCTAATTATATTTATGGATTGTGATTATTTTCTATGTTAAATGTGATAATCTCTCTCTCTATTTAGTATACAATCATGCTAGGTTATTAATTTGTGAGCTTAATTCTTTTAATTGATTAACCATTAATTAATTGATTTGAAAAATGTTTGAATCCACGAGAGCTACCTTGCATTTCGGACTTAGCAAATTAGTAGTTTGTGTTTTGTGACACACACCAATAGCCATGAGAGTACTTGTTTTGTCACGGGTTCAAACCACTTGTAGCCAATGGCTAGGTAAGGGAGATTCGGGATGCTATGGGTGAAAGCCTCTAGTTACCCCCTTTCGATGTCTCGGTTACCGACACGACTTGTAGAAAAATAGAAAGATTATCTCTCTAATATTACCCATTATCTTAGTTATTATTGTGTGTTCTTAATGCTTTTAATGGAGTCGCGAACCATTAGATGATCACTAGAATTATAGGGTAAGATGCGAGAGCTCATCCTATTAATTCTGAAAATCACAATAATTATCTTTGTGATGCCAGACCGAGAGGTAACGAGTGTTCTTAGATAGTCATGTGGTGCTTGATCGATAATGCAGTTACTCTTTTCTTACTATAAGATGCGAGAGCCTGTAGTAGGGATTGATAGCTAGACTTGTTATAAGATGCGAGAGCCCGTAGTGAATATCATCAACGTGCACTCGACTATCAAGACTTGAGTTAAAGAAAAGTAGAGAGAGGGTTAAATTAGACATTCGCTAGACTAGAAATATCACAATCCTATCATTTTAACCTTGGATTTATGTTGTCGACGTTTCATCGTTGTCGCGTTAATTTAATTTATACTTTCTTGCTTTCTGTTTCTTTATTTTCAATTCTCATTTTCGTTAGCTTAGATAAAGTTAGGTGTCCCCAATTTTAGTACTTAGGATTTATTTCTAGCGCTATTTCTGTAGAATCGATACTTGTGCTTGCACACTTTATTACTTGAATATACGACCGAGTATTCTTGCTCGTCGCGCATTTTATGCTCATCACCGATGCATCACTCTTTATTCTTCATTCCTCCATAAACCACATTTATCTTATTGTATATGTGGATGATATTATTATAACTGGTCTGAATGCTACTAATCTTGATGCCTTCTGTTAAGAGTTTTGCTACTAGATTCTCACTAAAAGATCTTGGTACTTTATCCTACTTTCTTGGCGTCGAAGTTACCCTAACACAAATGGGTCTATTTCTAAATCAACGAAAATATATCATGGACCTTCTTGAATGCTTCAACATGCAACACACAAAGCCCGCTCCTACACCCATGGTTGTTACTCCCTTTCTCTCCTTAATGGCAGGTGACCTCATCGATAATCCGGCTGACTATAGGGCAGCAGTCGGGAGTCTCCAATACCTCAATCTTACAAGGCCCGATGTTACGTTTGCCATTAACAAATTGTCACAATACATGCACAAGCCATGCACTTCCCACTAGCAGCTCTTAAGCGCCTCATGCGCTACCTTTGAGGCACAATGGACAGAGGGTTCAGTATTGTTCGTAACTCTCCATCTACACTTCATGCCTTTGCCGACGCTGACTGGGCTGGGAACAAAGAAGACTATACTTCTACCATGGGTCATGTTGTCTTCCTTGGTAAAAATCCTGTCACTTGGAGCTCTAAAAAGTAAAATTCCATAGCCCGTTCATCCACTGAAGCCGAGTATAAAGCTGTGACATCGACTACTGCTTAACTAATATGGGTTTAAAATCTTCTCAGTGAGCTTGGTACTTCAGTTACACATACCCCAGTTATGTATTGTGATAACCTTGGAGCCACATATCTAAGTGCCAATCCGTTTTTCACTCCAAGATGAAGCACTTAGCTCTAGCTTACGACTTCATTAGGGAACAAGTTTAGAATGGTACATTACGGGTTACCCATGTTTCCACTGGTGATCAACTTGCCGACTTTCTCACAAAGCCATTATCTCGTCCTCGCCTTAAAGTGCTTATGTCCAAGATCGGCCTCACTGACAAATCGTCAGTCTTGAGGGGGCATATCAGAGATAAAAATCAGACTTGATCTCGTTATCATATCACTTCCAGTACATATCAATTAGCAGCCTTTAGTTTAGCTAGCATATCAATCAATCCCTGTAAATTAGCCCAACATTCTTTCCTTAGGTAGCTCATTCGTTGTGCTGTGAGTAAGCTCTCTTGTAATATATATTGTAACTTACAATATTGGAATATTAGTGAAGTCTTCCATTATTTTGTTAACTTGTTTAAGCATCATTAATATTCCAGTGAGATTTTGTCGACCATAGATGGCCTTTAGGCCTTGTTGACATGCTTTAACAAGTTGAGCAAAGAGCCCTTTTGCACAAAAGAGAAATATACAACTTGAAAGAGAATCTCGTTGCAGGAGACCAGTTTTCATTGAAAATAACTAAATAAGATACGCATTTTATGCATTCCCTAAAACTCTTAACCCACCTATCGCTGAGGCCTACTTTTTAACCCTACAGATTGAGTTTTAAAGTCATATGCCCCTCCTTTCCCCAATTTTTACATTTAAGACGATGATTGATCTTGTACGCTACAAGTACGTCTTCAAGGGGTAGCTCAGTGGTAGAGTTGAGACTTCACAAAACCTGAAGTCTCAAGTTCAATTCTTTCCCATGCCCCATTAGAACAAAAAGAAAAAAAGTACGCTATAAGTACATTATTAGTGATAAATCTACTAGGGGCAAAAGCACTAAAAAAAAGGGAGATAATCTATTTGTGAGAGCCTCTGAAATAATTTTGTAAATCACGTAACATAAACTAATCAGTCGAGGTTGAGCACATCTTTTGGATTTAAATATTTATGAAAAATAACAATGTGAGTGTAATTGAATTTATAAAGAAAAATGCCATAGTTCAAATATTTCACGTAATACATTATTGTATATCTTTATAAAAACGTTCAAATTCGCTCTATACTCTACCAAATTAATTAGGGGATCAGGATCTGGGATGACTAGGTTGCCGCGTAGAATAGAAAGCCAAATTCGAACCTATAAATGCACCGCCCCCTCGCCCGTCACACCCCCAAACCAGTTTGTAAACGCTAGAACTCAGTCCCTCTTTCAAAACCCTAACATCGCCAAGAATCGATCATACCTTCGTATAAATTGCGATTGTGTCGGTTGCTCAAGAATTTGAAGCTACTTGTTCGAGTAAATTTGATCTCAGGTTTGCTACTCTTTGCGTGCACACGCTTCTCTCCATTCGATCAATAAATTTAGGGTTTTTGTTATGTATCGGTCAATTGAGTCACCATTGATGGAAATTCGAGAATCTGTCTGCTTAGCTGCAATGATGATCGGATTTGATTCATTTTCTTCTTCTCTTCCATGGTGGCAATTTATGTTTCCGGTTAGGGTTTTATTTCTCTTACATTGGTGTTTTTTCGAGTGTTCATTCTTACCGCATTATTCGCAACAACGCAATGTAGTTGAAGAATCTTTCAATCCAGCTACAAATTTGATCAGATTATTTTGGGAGTAGGGGGTGGGGTTTGGGGTAGTTTAATTTGATTATTGGAAACAATAGGACGAGCTCTTTTTTGGAATCGAAGATTGAGAATTGCAATTTGCGGACCCAGAATTGCAACTTTCCGGGTTTTCTTTGATAAATTTGAGTTATTTACTTGTTGGGGATTTTGTTATTGATAATTGGATACAACAGGCAAACTCTTCTTTGGAATGGAAGACCGAGAACAATAATTCAGGGTTCTGAATGATGGAATGGTTCTGGACTGAAGGGTTTCTACATTAATTTTGAGTTATTTCGGTGGTTTCAAGTTGCTGGATAGGACATGAAAATTATTTTGGAATCTCATTGGGATGAGAATCAGGGATTGGATTTTTAGGGCTTTGATTGGAATAACTTTTGGGGTCTTATCTTTAAAAAAGATTTGCATTAGGTAAACTATTAATTGTATCTTTATGTATGTGTGTTTGCATCTAGTATGGAAATTAAAGCGGCTAGAAGATCTTCGGAGAGGACAAATGTATCAGTTCTTAAGAGAATCAGAGGAGCAAATCAAGTAAACAGCTTCACTGTCTGCAAGTATTGGCTCGCTGGAAGATGCATCAGGAACCCATGTAGATTTCTGCATTCGGACTCGGCACCCCCACAACCTAAACAGTCCTGCCAAGATGATCACCGTTTTCATCGGTCCAAATTTAGTTGGAAGAATGTTAACTACCATGGCTCCAAGAAAACTCTGGCTGGAGGTAAAATTTCTCAAGTGACAATACAGAAGCTTCATAAGAGTGAAGCATTTGGAGGTGAGAATAAAAATATTGAACAGGCCCAACAAAAGCTTATGAAGCGTGGAGCAGTTGGAGATGAGCATGAAAATATTGAGCATACCGAACAAAAGCTTCTGAAGAGCGAAGTAACTGGAAGTGGAAATAAAAATAATCGAAAGACCCACCAAAAGCTTTGCGAGTACTGGGTTACAGGCAATTGTGTACATAGTGATGAATGTGAAAACCTGCATTCATGGTTTATTGGGGACGGGTTTTCTTTGCTGGCGAGATTAGAGGGCCACAGAAAGGTATCCTTTTATCATCTTATTTTGTATATTTCCACTGCATTGAGATTACGAATGGTGTAATTAATTGGTGTTTGTTATCAGGCTGTGACTGGTATTGCCCTTCCATGTGGGTCAGATAAGCTCTATTCTAGTAGTAAGGATAGCTCAGTACGGGTGTGGGACTGTAAAACTGGGAAGGTTCGTATGAGTTTCATGTTAATGTTAATGTTCATTTTCTTTGTGAAACATTGATAATGCTCTTACAATTTTTGTGTTTATGATTTTAAATGATCTCTTTTGTGTCTTGCAGTGTGCTACTGTTGTAGACTTGAAGGCTGAGTGCGGGGCTTTGATTAGTGAAGGTCCATGGGTGTTTGCGGGATTGCCAAATACTGTTAAGGTAGATTAAAATTTGTTCGAAGAAATTTGTTTGGATTCATAAGTACAATCTCCTTCCCTAATGGATGGCACTTTTAGTGAAAGCATGTATTTTTTGATACTGGCATTCAGGAGTGAAAATTCGGGCTACATTTGCTAAAGAATTTGTTTTAGTCTCTTATAATTATTTTAGGGCTTGTGTTTCTCATTTTCTCTGTGACAATGTCAGTGACTGCAGGGTTTAGTAAGTTAAGAGTTTGGATGTCGGGTGAGAAAACATAGAGAGGATGGTGGTGGCTAGTGAACTAGAGAAGAAGTTAGTGAGGTTGATCGGCCCACCAAATAGGCATGATGATGATTCTATTAACGAACCATCATTTTTATTACAAAATCATCCACGTGGCTTTGTTTTAGTAGACTCTGTTAATATTAAATTAACAGTAAATCTAGAATGTTAACTCTTTTTAGTAAGTCAGCCTTTGCAATGACATTTTCAAGTTGTAATAATCAAATAACCTAGTAATTACATGTTCCTTACGCACAAAGTATAATCAAAATTCAAAAGAATTAGATTTTACGAGGATGACAGAAGTCAAATTTACGCCAAGCTATTGTTCACAACTTGACACCTCACTTTATTACTCTAATTATTTGGAGACCAGTTGAGCATGTGAGTGTATTGATAACATCTTTTTATTCCTAGCTTATTTCCATGACCTCCTGTTTACTGACCTGGATTTTTTGGACTTCTCGTCTCTCTTTTCTTATACTGCATTACTTGAAATCTTAATATAACGTATCTTATGGCCATGAAGTTCTTATGCATTTGAATCATTTTTTAATCTTTATTCAACCTAGCTCGAAGAGCAAATAAAAACTATTAGTATGGATTTAAGAAGTTTTGCTGCATAAGCGTCCATCATTCAGTCATTGTTGTTACATGATATGAGTCACCCCATGAAACCCAGAGCATTACTGAGTGCATGATTAGCATTTCATCATCAAGTGAGGTACATGTAGATCTTTTGCATATACTTTTAACTTTTTTGATCGAACCTATTCAATCAGTCTCGATGTAATTGAATGACTTCCCACACTGAGCAAGCGCTTGTGTAAACGTTCTTTAAACTATCAGTGCGTCAAAATTTAAAGTCTAATTAAAACCCAATTCATGGAGGATGAAGGGTGTGTCTTAGGGATGACAATGTCAAACTGAATTGTGGATACCCAACTAAACTGAACTAAAGTTGACGATTATTAACTGGTTTGACTCGATATGGGGCAGGTAATGGGGAATACCGAATTTGGTAACTGGGGAATGGTTAGTATATGTATTACTAGTATCTGCCCCATTCCCCGCCCAGTTTCGTGAAACGTACATTAGTTAGTGTATTTTCTCTATACATATTTATATTTCCCAAATTAGCCTAGCTATATATATTAGTATGTAAACCTTAATATCTCATTCTTGAAGATTAAGGGTTTGGGAGTTTGAAAGAGTGATGATTGACATGAAGGTTGGAATTTGTTTTGAAAATTTATAGTTGTTTTTGTTTTAGACTTTTAAGAAGGATTGTTGATGGTATTTCTATGCTTAGTACTTGACGAAGCTTTTGAAACTTGTGGTGTTTGTGATATACACAATTATCTAACTAGTTAATTATTTAGACCTTTTAGTTTTCATGAACTTGATTATGATGGGGTTTTATGGAGAAATATTTTCTATATATCAAGTCTTGTGAACTGAATCAAATGTTGTGTTTTCTAAAAGTTCCTTTGTTGAGTAATTTATTAATGTTAACCATAAGATGATGTCTACTTAAACAAAAATATTGTCTATTTACCGTTAGATGTTCATTAGTTGGAGAAATCTTAAATAATTGCTCATGGGCGTTCCCGATTAACCATTAGCCTTGAGGAATATATATAGGGGTAGAAACTAAGTTCCCGGTGGGGAATGAGAATGAAATTGAATTGGGGAATGAGGATGGTATTAGACCCGTAGCCGAAGCCCCATTGCCATTCCTTTGTGTCCGTGTATCTTTTTTTATTGCAGAATCCAGGTTAACTTCTCCTTTACATTGTTAATGATACCCTTCCCTTGTTGGGATTCAATTGGTGATGTTGCAGGCGTGGGATCTTCAGTCTCAAGTTGAACACAATCTTCAAGGACCTCTTGAGCAAGTTCATGCAATTGCTGTGTTCAATGAATTGCTTTTTGCTGGGACAGAGGTATTAGTTCTGCCATCTTGATTTGGTTGTATTATTATTTAGTGTTATATACATGATTGCCTGGGTCCTTGATATCAGAATCAAGTTACAAATTTAAATGGTTTTTGGTCGAAATTGAACGATGTACATAAATAGTGTTTTACTTTCTTGATGCAGGACGGTACCATATTGGTTTGGAAGTCCACTTCGGAAAGCAGTAGCCCTGAACTTGTTACATCCTTGAAGGGCCATAGTCGTGCTGTGCTTTCACTTGTTGTAGGAGTCAATAGGCTCTACTCTGGTTCCGCTGACCGAACCATTAGGGTATGTTTTTGTAAATTTTATCTTTCTACCCTCAGTTTGTTACAAGTGCAACTGGCTTGTCTTTTAACTTGGCTGTCTTGACATAAGCATGCTCTTGATTAACCAGTAAGCTGCTTCCTGTATAAATGCATATAACTTCAACTATGGACACCAATAACTAGTCTGGTACTTATTGATATCTTCTTTGTCTAAGTTTGCCTGTGGATACGTAGTTATACACTTGGGTTTAGGATCATAAAATTGTTGTTGATTGCTCAAATCTTCTATTTTGTACATATTCTTGCAGTTGATGTGCATCTTAATCATAACTTTTGCATCTTAAGGAGTGTATATGTACATATTTGGGTGGTTTTTTCTAAAACTGAAAAAATCCTTTTCTGGAAGCGCCTTATTCTGTGATGTGTGGTGGGGAGGGTGCATATATATATATATATATATATATATATATATATATAGTTGGAATCTTGGAATATGAATATGTTACTAGGTTGACTGTTTGGTACCTTTTTTTTCTAATGTGGGTTGGTAGTTCACTCTAATATATCTTTGTCCAGGTGTGGGATCTTGAATCTCTGAAGTGCATGCAGACACTGAATGGGCATACTAATGATGTGACATCCGTAATATGCTGGGAGAACTTTTTAGTATCTGGATCCTTGGACAACAAGTTAAAGGTCTATTTTCTTTACGGCTTATATATATCAACAATCTGCACATACATGAATGGTTACGTAATTGGATTATTCACCTTTCAAAATCCTGATTTGTATTTCTTTTTTTCCTTTTCTTTCAGTTTTGGTCTGCCACTGAAAGTGGTAGTTTGGAAACCATATATGAACGTATAGAAGATGACGTAAGTTGTCTTGCAACACAATTATCCTCTTTCATTTTTATTCTTTGCATCTGGTCATTTTTAAAGAGGCAACTCTTGATCTTTGCAGGGGATTACTTGTCTTTCTGGGATAACTGATGCGGAAGCCAAGCCCATCCTGCTATGCTCGTGTAAAGACAATACTGTCCGCCTCTATGATCTGCCATCGTGAGTAATACTAACCTTGCAACCTTTTAACTTTGTTGGAAACTTATCGTTTGGATGTTCCTGTTTAATTAATCCTTTCTTTTTCTGGTTTTAGGTTTTCAGAAAGGGGCAGAATATTTGCGAAACAGGAAGTCCAAGTGCTCCAGATAGGTACTGGGGGCCTATTTTTCACCGGTGATGTCACAGGACAAATATCAGTCTGGAAGTTGCATGGAGAGCCAAGATGAGAGGCAGGAAGGTATATAGGTTTAGGAAACCAATTTTTAGGCAGAAAATTGTATGCCTTGTAAAATTATTATGAGTTGGTGCGATGTAATACACAATTTTCAGTTCAATAAAAGCTTTATTGTTTCAATTAAGTTGACCGGAATCATGTTTAGCGTGTTATCAATGTCCTTTTTTGTTGTTACATATTTTCATCCAGCTGTTATCACCTCTGTATCTGTTTCCATTATGTTTGCTTACTTGTTTGCGATCAACATCTCCGTTTCCGCTTCCGTTTCTGTTTGTTTCAGCATCTCATTTTAAGTTACTGTTGTATATCCATTACCATTCTACAGCGACTGCGCATGCGTGTGTGTGGAATTCACAACAATATTAGTGGTGTGTGATGGGTACATGACCTGAGGGTGGAATTCACAACAATATTAGCTTTTGACCATTTATTCTTGGGCAAACTATACAAATGGTCACTGTAGTTTTAGGGTTTTTTGCATTTCGTCCCTGTGCAATTTTTTATTTGCCAGTCGTCCTCGTACCAACCAATTGAACGCATTTGGTCCTTTCGTCTAGTTTCGTTATATTTTGGCCATTAAGTCTTGACTAGTGAGTGTGTGTGTGTGTGTGTGTGATGGGTACATGACCTGAGCTGAGGGTGGAATTCACAACAATATTAGTGGAGCTTTTGACCATTTATTCTTGGGCAAACTACACAAATGGTCCCTGTAGTTTTAGGATTTTTTGCATTTTGTTCCTGTGCAAAAATTTTTTTTGCCAGTTGTCCTTATACCAACCAATTGAATGCAATTAGTCCTTCCGTCTAGTTCCGTTATATTTTGAACGTTAAGTCTTGACATGTGCTCCTCACCTGAATTTGGGCAAGGACAAAATTGTCATTCTACCTATGAAAGTACAGGAACCAACCATGAAATACTAAAATTTTTGCGTAATATTAAAAACTTGAAGGGGTCCAACTGAAAAAAATTGCATTGCCTTGACAATCCGGCTGGCCATTCTTGTCTTTTCCGGCAATGGTGACCTCGAGTTACACTTTTGCTTTAAATTTGATTTTGAAAATCCAAACCAAGGCAAATCCCAAGTTAAATAATCCAAGGTAATCGGATGAACGTCGTGAGTTGAGGTGCAAACAATCCATTTTGTTGAAATTTATTTTGAATCAAGTGCAAAACGAATCTCATGAATTATTTAGGAGTTTTTCTTGGAAGGAATTCCGAAAGACCTTGCTGAAGAACTCCACTATAATGGAATTATTGCTGTTTATCGTGCAGATCGCCATATCCTCCCCTGGAATGAAGGAACTAGAGGTGGGTTTCTATACTTTCGATATGACTATTCCTGCTTAGTGTCAACATTCAGGATTTTCTACTATATAAGAAACTACAACCTAGTGGTATATAAAATTAGTAAATAGGGCAAATGGGAGAATTGGCTGGAGCTCTTCTCAACTGCTCCACAAGAGAGCGTATTTAACATCTAATGGGGTTGTAAACATCCCGTGCTTTGACTGTTTGAGCTAGGCCACCTCTCTCTCCCACTACCCACCAGAAAACCCACCTCCCAGGCAAGATAAAACAATGGATACATATCAAATATTAGTTGACCAAAATCATTAAAATCAAGAGAGAGTATCAATTGAAAACATAAATGGAAATTTGGGAACAAACCCATTTCCAAAATTCCTCATGTATTTATGGTTTGATTATTATTTTGAGTATTGGATATAAAATTAATGGAGTTTTAAAAAATAAAATAAAAAACATTGTTCATAATTTAAAGGACAAACTACACAATAGGATTATTGTTTGACTTTTTTTTTCCCCAAATCTGGTAGTGGATATATATGGTAATTGCTTGAGAGGAATTACTCATTGTATTTAATATTTATATTTCAAGATTGGTCCTTGTAGTTTTCAAGACAAAATGACTACTTTACCCTTCCACAAATGCATGTGTGTGGCACGTGTACGCATTTAATGGCCAAAAATTAACAGAGTTAGACGGAAGAACCATTTGTATTAAAGGTCCTCAGTTCAGGGATCATTTGCGAGATATAGGTACAAAATGCAAAAAACCCATAAAGTACAAGGACCAATTGTGTAGTTTGCCCTTTATTCTTTGAGGGCTTTCTTGTGGTAGTGGTGGTTGGAGGGATAGAGATGCACCCATTAATTATGATTAGTTGACCATTGAACCCTGATATTTTGTAGTAGTGGTTAGAGTATTGTTAGTAATGATTTAATCTGCTAGTAAGTGAAGCTGTAATCTTTAGGAAAAATCTCTAATCCATATTCTTCTTTGCAGTGTTGAATATCTGGTTACTCAAACTTGAATTGTATTTTGATCTTTTTTTAGTTTCACAAGAGGTGTTTGAATACCACACGAATTAATTCTTTCAACAAAGATGTGAATTAGGAAGGACTAGTCCACAAAATATGAATCACAGACTGAACCTTGATATAACTTAATTAGAACAATACGTTTTTGTTACCGCGAGATATATTAGAGGCCCCGTGGATCATTTTATTGGAATGAAATTTTGGAATGGGTACACTTGACAATAGAATAAACTTAAAAATAAACGTCAAACGCGACACATTCCGCTAAATGGATCGTTCAACACAAGAATTTAGTTGTGGTTAAGTCACTCAGCTAACACTTTGGTTAAATGAAGTTTAGTTTAACACACGAACTTGAAACTATGGCCAAATTTGATTAGTCATCCATTGTTTCTCTAACTAAATGAGCTCACTATTGTTATGTCACGCATCTTAAACTTGTTTTACCAATTTTAGAAATATGAATATATATATATATATATATAATATTATAAATTTTAATCTCTGCGCGTAGGTTCATTTGATGCTATTCCAATCTTTTTCGGGGCACTCATTAAGCTAAAACGTGAAACACAAGTTTTTCAGTTATATAACAGACATATTTTTATAGAGTTTATTCAAAAATAGTACTACTAACCAACAACTAAATAAGGAAAGTCATCATTAATATTTCATAAAATTTGAGGTGGTACAATAGTTATGATAATTAAGATATATCTTTTTCAAACTAAATCATGAATTATTTTTCCTTATGAAAGTAATTTTTTTATTAAAATAACTCAAACAATATATGTCATACTTTTTAAATAATTCTTAATTAAAATGAGTAGGTTGAGAGCATGACTGGTTCATCTTTCGGCTAAGATGTATGTAAACTGATTCGAACGAACCACCTTATCGATCAATTAAATAAAAAGAAGTAATTAAAAGAGATCAAATGACTTTAAATTTTATAAATCTCAGCTCTATCATTAAGCCACCCTTAAGGAGAAGAAAAGTTGATTTATGTAAAGACTAAAGAAACAAAGTCGGATATGGCGGTTGGTCCAAAATAGTAAGGTGACTCACGTAACACTTATGTGTCCTTTTCATAGACTTCTCAAAAACCTTATAACTGAAACTTCCTCTTCCTTAATAACACAAACAAAACCCTCCAAACAACCCACCCTCTCTATCCCTCTCTCTTTATCCCTCAAAAACACTCACACACACACACACAGTAAACATGGCTTCCAAGCTTGTTTCAAAGAGGTCTAAAACTTCAGCATGGAATTGTTATGTTGTTGCCCTCATCTTATTGAGCTTTTTACAGGTTAACCTTGTTGTAGCTGAGGCTATGAATCGAGGGAATCATAACTTGATGAAAGGTGGTGGGAGATTATGTGAAGAAATATATGTTGTTGAAGAAGGAGAAAGTCTGCACTCCATCAGCGACAAGTGCGGCGATCCGTTTATATTGGAGCAAAACCCTCATGTTCAAGATTCTGATGATGTTTTCCCTGGTCTTCTTATCAAGATCACCCCTCCCATCAAATCTAGAAAGTTTTTGATGTAATTATAGAGGGTTCCTTCTGCAGTTCTAGTTTTCTACTATTTTTTTTTTTAAAATTATTTTCCTAAAAAACTTGATTTTTAGGAGTGATATAGATATAAAAGATATAGTATTGTACTATATAGGTATTGAAAAGAAAGTTTCTTCTGTTTTCCCTCTATTTTTCATGGGAAATTTTAATAAGAAAGTGTATGAGAAAAATATAAGATTATATGAATTTGGAAATTATTTGCAATTTTTGGTTTGGTTTCCTTTACAAAATTATTGTATTTGTGAATTTTAATATGTTTGGAAGCATTGATCATAGAAAGCAGTACTAAGACTAAGACAGGCCCAAGGAATTGAACTAATTGATATAATCATGGAGTGGGATTTCAAGGAACACAAAATTAGTTGTAATAAAGAATCTATTTAGTCTACATATTCCATCTATATAATTAGCTAATTTAACTTGATTAATCGTCTTTATAACGAAGAATTTGAACTGCTTCTAATGGTGAAGGTCTTGTGTCGAAAGTATGAAACTAGGCTCCATGGTGTAAAACCCCGTCTTTAATAAGTTAAAACGAGATGTTCTCGAGTTAAAGTTTGAAACTAGTGTATATGACTCTAAGTAAAACTCCGTCTTTAATATTATTAAAAATTAAAAATATTGAAATATACATTTTACACGTTGCCTCTTTGGTGGAGAATAGATATTGGGCTTCGCAGGATGTGATGGTAGTCGTTTTTCATCGCGCACCGTTTAGCAAGAGACATTTGGTGCTTCAAGGTGAAAATTGTTTTATATATATATATATATATATATATATATATATATATATTATCATGACTATTTGAATGACACATTTGACATTAAAAGATAATATATTGAAATCCAAAGATCCATTCAAAAGCTTCCAAATGCTCTTAATTGATCTTAATACTTAATCAGTTAATCTAATTCTCTTAGTTGATCTTAATACTTTATCTAATTGACAGTGATATGTGAGACACCTATACAGATACCCTAACCTTATGTGGAAGCAACCAAATCTACATATGAAGAGGTTGACTGAATTATGTATTCCTCCCTCCCATTGTTCTGTTTGACCTGTCACAGATTAAGGAAAGATTATTGATTTTATAATAAATGCTCCATTCGTTCTACCCAAAGAGTTCATGTTTGAAAAATCTAATTATTAAGAGATATATTAATGTCATTAAATTTGGTCATAATTACAAAAATACTTTAGCACATCTAAAATAATTACAACACAAGTAGAAGGTAAAGATGAAAGTTTATGGAAATTGTAAGTGTAATTTTTTGAAATTAAAGTGGAATTTTTGAGTGAAACATCACAAAATAATATAGTGAACTCTTTGCCTGAAACGGAGGGAGTATTAGAATAATGTGTTTTTGAAAATACCCATGTGAGAGTGAGACCCATATATTAAAGCGAAAATCAAATATAATATGATTAAATATTTAAATTTTTTTTTTTTTTAGAAAGTGAACATATTTGTTTTTTGGAAATGGATGACCGGGTTTTAAAAACGGAGGAAGTATTAGCTTGCAACCAAATGGTACAATGGAAGAAGTGTATGAGATACGGTTGATAAAGCCCATTGTAATGGCCCATATTGATGTCCAACGAAAGAATTAGTTTGGCCCAAGTGCACATCTTCCAAGCAAAACTTATGGGCCGGGCTTACTTTTAAATAATCGAGTCACGCTAATTGAATTTTAGCTGGTTTACTCAGGTATACTTCCAACTTTTAGCTTGACTCCAGCTCAGCTTCAAATGCTACAAATTTATTTAGCTCCGCTCCGTGTCAGTGTCACTCTCATTGTTCGTGAAAATATCTGTCGTTTGATCAAAAGTGATTTCATAAGAAATCAAATTGTTTAAGTTTACATGATTTGATCTATCTACTTAATAGAATGAGAGTATGTCTCATGTAAAATCGATTTACGAATTTTAATCTGTAAGACAGTCTCACGTTTTGATATTTTAGCCCACCAATAC
The DNA here is from genome assembly GCA_016624345.1 of Platycodon grandiflorus. NCBI lineage: Eukaryota > Viridiplantae > Streptophyta > Magnoliopsida > Asterales > Campanulaceae > Platycodon > Platycodon grandiflorus. The sequence continues at coordinate 39,020,853 of CM028368.1, forward strand.
ACGGTGTGTTGAATTAAAAAAATTTCATTTTACAAAAATACCCGTAAACTATTCTTTTCCAAATTTTTGTCATAGGATGATGCATCAAACCTTAATTCACTTCAAATTTAATCAAATTAACAAACTAAATTTGTGTAAGGTGAACTCAACAACTAAAGTTAACGTGTCAAATTTGAGTAAGTCAGGCACAACTAGAGCTCGATAAATAATATCTTTGTTTCCAAAAGAGTACTCCATCCGTTCCAAAGTTATTGTCCTATTTTTTTTTTTTCGTCCGTTTTAAAAAAATTATTTTTTAAAATTTTTTGGACATCAATTTTACTATTGTATCATTATTTTTTTTCCTACTTTAATTATGTGTCACTTGTACTTGAGCTTTAAAGAAAATTACACATTATATTAATATTAATAATTAAGTCAATTATTTTTTTCTTAATCCGTGTGTGGGTCAAACATGACAATAATTTGAAAACTGAAAGGATATTATATTTGACTCGGTACACAGATTAAAAAAAATTGACTTATTATAAATATTATTTTCTTAGAATAATTATTTGAGATTGAAGCCCATAAATTAAAAAGGAGTAAAATAGTAAATTTATTTTTTAAAAAAACCGGATTTTTTTTGGGGGGCACTAAGCCACTAACCATACTGAAAAACAGGAGTCTCTTTTTAGAAAGATCAAGGAATGTCTAGTTCGTGTGCAGTCCACACGCTCTTATCCACAGCTGGGCCCCGCAGCTCAATCAACTGGACAACACAAAAGGTACGCGTGGAGAAAAACTACTAGTTGGACATGAATATAAAAGTCAAAGTTAACAGCGAACAAACACGTGTCCAAATGGGTTTACATGCATCATGCCACTAATGCAAACAATCTCCACTATTTTTCATTTCCCATAATCATAAAACAGTAAAAGTAAAAGTAAAAGAAAGAAAGTTTTAGCAGTAAGAAAAATGGCCGGAAATAGCAGTGGCGCCGCCGCAACAACCACCACAACAGCCCCCCTCCTCCCATCAAGAAGTGATGGAGAAATGGAAAAGAGGAGTAGACCAAAAGAACCATGGAAAGGAGAGTTTGTAAGGAGCATTGTGTATGCCGGATTAGATGCCATCATCACTTCTTTCTCTCTCATTTCATCAATCTCAGCCGGCCGGCTCTCTTCTGGTGAGTTTTCGAGCAATTTCTTGGATCAAAATGTTGCATTTTTTACGGTTTATTTTGTGTTTTATATGTAGATCCAGTTTTTTTTAATTTAATTATTTTATTAAAAAAATTGATGGGTAAATGTAATAATTTATTTGAGTGTAATTAATATTCAAATATTGCAGCCCTTTTTTTGTGTGTGTATATTTGGTAATCTATATACACGGTTGTTCTTGAAGATCTACGTTATACTAACTACTAGTGTACATTGGGACATTAGAACATGATATGTGATGAATGTGAATTTAGTAATTTCATATAAAAAGAAACACTTAATTTGGGACTAATATTTTTCAAAAATTTAAGGGACACTCAATTTTAGACGGACGGAGTACTGTAATCGACTTATGATTTTTGAAAATATAACAAAATATCGTCAAATACGCATCCAAAATTGGTCAAATTGACCATAAAAAAGTGAAAGTGTCGCCTTCTTTTGGAACAGAGGTGTACCTATATATAGTTCTTTTAATGTATGCTCTTCCATTTACTTATAAGAAAGTAAGGAATTTGAATGAAGTGTTATGATTTTAACTTTCAACTTCCATTTATTTATAGAACGAATTTGGTTGTTACATCATGTAATTGACCACTTTCAATTGTTTAATAAGTTTTGAGTACTTTTAGAAAAATGCCTTAAGGGATTCTTCAAATGACAATATATGAGGGAGTTATAACAAATAAGAAAAAATCTAGAGATTTAGAAGACCATTTGAATATGGAATGTAACATCAATTAGATGAAAATGTTTCTACATAAGAAAGTTTCTATGACTACTAGACTAAATACCTATGAGAAAGTGTATGCACTCAGCATTTTCGTAAGAATTTGCACGAGTTTCGCATATAGAGCTATAAAAGGACCAGGTCGAGTCAAGTTATGGTGAACTTGAGCCAGGTTTTATCAATATTTTAATCGAGTCGGGTTTTACCGAGCTGAGTCGGGCTGTTACTGGACATGCTGAACTTGGCCCGGCCTGGTCCTTGTGTTATGAGTCCATCGAGTTGTTGCAGCCCTTGGAGGCATCTCCATAGATAGTGTCAACGCTGCCAAGTTAAAGATAAGCACCCCAGATTTAGATTGATGAACCGACCAACAAGGCAAAAAAGACATTGCTATGGCTTAGGCTTCAAAGCTTCAATCCCAGAAAAAACTCAGAAATGACAACAAGAAAAGAAAATTACCCAATCCTTCACTTTCGCTCACCTTATTTAATTTAAGAATACTGGATTATGAAAGTTCGCCTTGCTCTGGTGAATAGACTCATCACTGCTGTCGGCTAGAACATCGACCAATCGATGAATGTTGGACCACTATGCTTGACCTAGCGTGGGCTGAGAGAGTTGGAGAATGTTGAGCGTCTCGAGACTCCAAAAGACCAGATTGGGTTAAAGTCAAACACCTTTTGAGTTTGGATCAGAATTCAATAAGTGTTCAAGGAAGGACTCAGGTCGGCCAGAGCGGGTCAAAGACAAACTGAATTCAGGTACGAATGCGAGCAACCGTCTCGAACCCTCGGTCATCACCGACCCTACTCAATTAACCAGACGAATTGAAAACCACCACTGAACTCGTCCCGCTCATGAGAGAACAGTCTAAACTGGGCAGTGCTTTAGCAGGTCGAAGCCGAGTCGGGTTAATTTCGGGTAACTCGCCCGACATTACACCTCTATTCGCATTTGCCTAAAACTAAAAGAGGTTGTGTGTAACTTGTTACGAAATGAGTGTAGCTTTTAGTTCTGATTGGACCGCTTACGAATTTGAATTATCATAACTGGAAGCCACTGTCATAGAAACCATGCCCTCTTGCCAAAAGTAATTGTATAGGGCAATATGTATATGCAATACGAACGCATGTGTACTTTCTACGAGTGACGATACTCACCTTGCTAATATTGGTTCTGGTAGTTGATGTGTTGGTGTTAGGATTTTCAAATCTGGTGGCTGATGGAATATCAATGGGCTTTGGGGATTTTGTGTCAAGTAGCACCGAGAGGGATGTGTCGACAAAGGAGAGGCTTGTAACTGAGTGGGAGGTCAGTAACCACCAAAGGCCTGAGGAGCAGAAATTATTGGAGCGATATCAAGCTCTTGGAATGGATGTCCAAGATGCAACTACGGTATGCTTCATTTTATTCTTCTTTTCCATGAGCTTCTTAATAGGAATTATATTATGATCAAATTTGTATGCCTCATTTCGTGCATGGTATATTCTTTTCTAAAGATTTGTTGCTTTAGTATTATGGATATTTCTACGTATGACTCGTATGTGTATCTGTACTTGTGACAAGGTGGTGAATATATTTTCAAAGTACACAAATATATTGGTGGACGAAAAGATGGCAGAAAAGGGAATGTTAACGCCAGATGAGTCGGAGAAGCCATGGAAGAATGGTCTCGTAACATTTGCAGCATTCCTCGTGTTTGGCAGTGCTCCGATTCTTGCCTTCATCATTCTTATTCCTTTTACCCACAATGACACACACAAGTTTATTGGTGCCTGCGTGCTTTCTGCTCTAGCCCTAGCCTTTCTTGGAATTGCTAAGGCAAAGATTGCAGGTCAAAACTACGTACTCTCTGTGGTTGGCACCATCTTCAATGGTGCAATTGCTGGTATTGCTGCTTATGTTATCGGGTGGACGCTTAGGAATGTTGCTGGCTTAGCAGACTGAAAAACAGCCATGCTAGCTTGGGAGTTGGGAGGGAGGTAAATCTTTAGAGGACTTTTTGGTAGATTTATTGCTTGAAAGAGCATAAATTAATGGTCAATATGGGGGAGTGCTTTTGTACAATATGCTTCCCTTTATGTACCAAGTATTATTTTTCTATGTTCTTTCTATTATCAAGGTTGGAACTTTCTTTTCTATGATGTTTCACCCACAAATCTCTCCATTACTAAGTCATCAAATAAAAAAACAAAAAAAAAGTAAGGTTGAATGTAGCCAAAGGAACATAGAAGAAACATAATTCTGGACTAGCTACAGCATAGAACTATACAACCAATTACTAGGCCCAAGTACAATAGTGACTCAATAAGCCCAAGAACAATTATAGTAAGGTAATATTTAAAAGCCTAAATTTAATCAAGTTTACTTTCCAACAATTTTAGACTTCAGCTTCCTGTCATTTTTACTGGTTAGTACTATTACTCCAAATTTTGCAATTTTGACCATAGCAACTTTATGCTGTGTACTATGCTAATATTCTCATTTGTTAGGACCTCAAGCCAAATTTGGCCATTTTATTAGTTAAGATCGTCACTTGGTGTGGTGGTGATGGCACCGCTGGATTTTTTTTTTTTTTTTACTATTTTGGTTAGGATGCACGATTTGACGTGGTGGTTAATTTGAAAAGTTCGCCATTTTCATTGATTAGGATCACGACTTGACACATACGGTTCGAGTATTTGCTATTTTCATTGATTCGAATCAAGAGTCGGCGTTGGCTTATAGGTGCAAGTACACGTAAGTTTTTACCTAGAACAAAAATACAGTATTACCATGGCAACTCAATGTTAGAAGGGAGGGTGGGGGCCGGCACCAGACAAGATCCTCTATTCCAAAAAAAATGTTTCATCTCCTATTCCAACCGTCGCCTATTCCAACCGTCGGATCTTCGCTACATGTGTATGAGAATAAACAACATTAATTACCTCGTGATTTTTGATACACATGTGGCGAAGATCCGACGGTTGGAATAGAAGATGAAACACTCTTTTGGAATAGAGGATTCTATCCAAGGTGATCCTATCCAAGGTGTTGCATGGTTATATATACATATTTAGATATGATATGATAGAATCGGGTTTTTGTTTTGGCATTTTCTTTTTCTGGGTGGACTAGAGATGATGTGGTGGTTGTTCAGCTGCAATATTGAGCCTCATGGTTTTTTGTGGTAAAATAAATAAACTCTTGTTTTCTTTTTCTATATCTACCCATGCAAAATTAAATCCTAGCTTTTCCTTCATTTTCTACAAATACGTACTAACTCAGTGCACTTGTTAGTTGTTACTCACGCCAACTTTGTTAATTTTTAGTACAGTTTTGTTGTGGAGCTAACATGTTTTGTTAACTTCTTTGGATGAAATTGCCAAGCCAAAAAATGACAGATCATGTTTGAATTGAGATACTGATGCAATTGTTCTTTCATTCTGAACAGCTAGATTCATATCTGAAAGAGGTTGACAATAAGGTATTTCAAAATTGACTATTTGTCCCTCTATTAGAGGTGTTCCAGAAATGCCTGCGATCGAATAAATAGCTCTACGAACGAATATATATATATATCGTGTATATATATCTCGTTGATATAACTAGAAGAAAGCAAATGAGCAGGGTTTCTAAGTGAGTGAGTGAGTGAGAGAGAGAGAGAGAGAGAGAGAGAGAGAGAGAGAGAGAGAGAGAGTTTAGTAGACATGGTATCGACAAGGCCTTCAATTTGGAAAATTTTAGGGTGCACTAGAGAGAGTTTAGTAGACATGGTATCGACAAGGCCTTCAATTTGGAAAATTTTAGGGTTAAGTGCACCACTAGTTTATGTATTTTTAAACTTTTTGTTATTAGTCCTTGTACAACACAAATTCATGTCATTAACCAAAGTAGTTGACCTTTTTTCATGCCAAAGGTCCCTAAGCTAGATGTCGTTAGAGTCTAGTCTATTAAATGAGATTAGAGGATCAAGTTGTACAAATTATAAGTTTAAGTTATTAATTGAGCATTTTTATTCTTTAATACTTCCTAATGTAGTAATTTTAATAAAATAAAATTAAAACCTCTCTTTCTAACCAAAACTCTCTTTGCATTTTTAGTGTGTTTTGTTTTGAAATTTCTTTCATTAATAAGCTAGGTTTGGAACATAAAAGTAATGTTCGGTGTAGGCTAAAGACACTCTAAGTGGTTAGGTTTTAAGCCCCTCAATATTTTATTTTCTTTATCTATTAATAAATTTAGAGGGCGTTGCCTCTCATTAAAAACAAAAAAAACCATAAAAGTATAAAAGATGTTCAATAACACCCTAACTTTCAATTTTGTACAACCTGACCCCTTTCATATTAATTAACGGATCAATTTCTAATTGAATTCACTTAGGGATCTCTTGTGCAAGAACGACAAACTTTGGTCACTGGCATGCATTTGCGTTGTACAAGTGGCGTATCATCATTTTTTAGTGGAAAGATGTTGATTTTTTCACACTATTATTTGATTTACTCCCCCTATTATTTAAGTAATTTTTTCTTTTTGAGACAAAATCATTTAATTTTAAAATTTCATCCAATGTCAATTCTCTCTCTCTCTCACTTAAAAGATTTTTAGTCTACCATTGCTCTACTCATCAATAAAGCAGAAAAGTTTCACAAATCCATAAATTTGAATCCCACCATACAAATGGTAGGAAGCCATATCCACATAAGGAAACCTTTATTTATTTATTTATTTTGATAAACCATTTTAGGGAACCTTGAATGTCCATATCAAAAATTAATAAGGCAATTTGGCTTTTGGGTTAAAAAGAAAAAAAATAAAATAAAAAATCATATTGGAATTGAGTGGCTGTGGAAAAGATATGATTGATGCTGATGTTGATGTCCACATCATCCATAATATGGACTGAGCACAACAGATTTACTGTTAATTAAGTGTCATTTTATTAGTATTTATCAGTTGTTATTTTAAGTAGCAGCACTTTATAAGTTTGTTAAAGAGTACTAGTATTTGTTTAATGAAAATATATTACTCCTTCTGTCCCTAAATTATTATCGTGTTTGATTCAGTACATAGATTAAAAAAAAATAATTAATTTGATTATTAATATTAATATAGTTTATAATTTTTTAATGTTTATGTGTATGTGGCCCATAATTAAAGTAAAGAGAAAAATTAAGAGCAAAATAATAAAAGTAATATTCTAAAAAAGTAAATTTCAAATAAAACAATTATTTAGGGACGGAGGGAGTAGTGCTTTCTTTTTACCGGAATTCGATGTTTATAAATGAGCCTAAAACCTAACTTATTCGGAGGCACAGACAGACAGGGATCGTCTAGTCCAAGTTAGGTTCCCACTATATATGTGAATGGTGATGATAAAAGCTAAAATAAATACTTATTAGTGTTCACTTTCAGAGTTCTCCGGGAAAAATTGCTTGGTCAATTATCAGTCAATATCGTCCGTCCGACTAAGTTTAATGATTAATATTAATTGTCTAATTTGATTATATATTCATATTTAATCTAGAGGAGTTCAAGAAGGAAAACTCTACTTTAAATGTTGCCACCAAAAAAATAAATAAATAAAAAATAAAAGTAAAAGAGATTTCTTTGTTATTATTTTTAAATAAATGAAAATTTCTATAAATAAACATACAATTAATTTGATAAATTTATTAGACTAAGTAGTAATAAAATCACTAAGGAAAAAATAGTGACATGATTCCCCCTAGTCCGATTAGACATCATTGCAATCCGAATGATTTTGGAAATATTTATAATAGCGCGTTAGGAGGAGAACATTGAAAGATATATTGACTCGTACATGAGTGAGATTTTGTGATAAAGGTCCAAATAATAGATGTATGTACGATTTTACTTTTTTGGTTAATTTTTTTAAAGACATTTGAAGAAGATTTATTTGTATATTCAAAAATTATTAAACACGTCGTTCATAATATACGTTTGAGTCGTGGGTCAGTTGACCCAGGTGCTTAGTGGGCCAGTGCGTGAGTTATGCGTGACGGACCAGGCTTCAGGCTCGTGTCGTTACAGTACAACTATCGATGCATTAGATAGCAGTGCTGTACAATAATTTAAAGTTAATTATCAATTAAATCTGTAAACAAATTCTAATGCTTGCACTCTCTTAACTTTTATCAAGACTTTAGTCACTAACCTCACTAACTTAGTGGATGTCACATGACCTATAGCTCCCTATAAAGATGTACTCAACATTCTATGTAGTACTCAAATGATTTTCAATAACTTTATATCCAAATTAAGTTAATAGATACTCTTTTTTCACTAAATTCCAGTTACCATTATCTACTAACATGTTGGTAATACTATTATAATGATTCAGCCTCGGCTTTTATTGTTTCCTTTTTCTCAACATTATGCCAATTATTCGTTAGTACGTGTCATCTTCTCATGGGCTCATTAAAGTTTGTTGGGTAGGAGCCACTATTTTATGGTCTTCAACAGTGCCTTAGGGTCTCTCTCTCTCTCTCTCTCTCTCTCTCTCTCTCTCTCTCTCTCTCTCTCTCCATGAATTCTTCTCCCTTTGTTTATAAATAGCACTTTGTCATGGTTGAAGAGTAGTAGACCCCAATTTCAGCTTAAGCAGAAGCCACAAATGAAAAAGGCCATCAGCACAAGTCTTCTCTCATCTCTTCAAATCAAAGTTCAAGCTTAAATGTAAGTCAACTTTTTCTGCATGGGCATGTATTACTAGCTAGTTAGCTTATATATATATATATATATATATATATATATATATATATATATATATATATACACCATCTATTAATTAAGATTGCCCTAAGGGGTATTGATCAGTGGTATGGTCCTTAATTATACACAATACTAGCTCAACATTACCCGTACACGTTGTTTAGACGAATTTGTTGCGTTGAAATTGAGCTTTTCTAGGACGTGGTGCTTATGTATTCAAGTACTGATACGATAAGAGTTTACGTAATTTTTGAAACATCAGGTAATACTGAAAAGTAAATTCAAATGTCTAGGAATTTGTTGTGTTAAATCTCCAATTAGCTACTTAAATCTCTTTTTCCACACACACACACACACAAATGTATGAAGATTAAGTGTCATGGTGTCGAAGATAGAAAATAAAAGATGTGGAGAAGAAAAGGCCCCTAGAAAACCAATGATTTTCTTCTTACAGATATATATACAATACAGAATACTAGCATTAGATTTTAAAGGAACCACGGAATATTCAATTGAGTTTTATTTAATGGTAAATTATAGATAACCCCCTCAACTATGGATTGAGTTCAAATTGCCTCCCTCAACTACTGATTAAAACAATGTGCCCCGTATCTTCTGTTTAAGCATTGCCGTTCGAGTTAACAGAAAATGCACAATTGAGAGTCACGTGACCATCTTTTTTGTATTTTTTGATCATAATGTCATTTTGATGTTTCAATTGACTATCTAACCCTTGTTGCTCTAAGACCCTCTTTATAGTCCCTATGTATTAGATAATCAATATAAAATATGAACTTTGAATTTTGAATTTTCAATTGAGTTTATTTTTAATATATTGTTAGTGTAAAAAAAATTACACAAGCACCCAAAAAAATGAATTTTTGAATAAAATGATTTAAAAACTCGGTTGAAATATATTAAATACAGTAGTAATTGAAATTTTATGTAATTTTTATATTGTAAATATGTATTGATGTATTTTAAATCAACTTTTATTATCGACCAATAAAATAATTTGAAATGAAAACTTTATAAATTGAGCATCAAAAGTCAGAATTTTTCTTTGAAAACTTTATGATATATGTAATACGTGATAAGGAAACAATGTAAGTCCTTTTCGAGAGTTTGATATCAAATCAAATGAGATTTAGAGCTTTTTCAACAATGATTTATCTAGTAAAAAATGCTAGATACGTAGGAAAGATAGATTTTTCAATAAAAAATTTTCCCCAATGCAAACTTCTAATGCTGAGGTGGAGATGATGTGACATTTAGTTGGGAAGACATCCTATCCTCTACTTCAAGAGGGTTACCTTTTCATCCACGTCATTTACCATCAGTTTTTATTTTTATTTTTTATCGTCAATCAGTTACAGTAGGAGTAATTTTTATTTTTTACTTTTTGTAAATAATTATAAAACAATGACACATCTGAAATAATGTTCTAAAAGAAGTCATGCATTGAAGCACATTTAGAAAGATGACTCTCTATCTTTTAAATTTTTTTTGCTACATATGAAAGATGTCTTATTTTTTAAACATGTCACATAAAAAAAATTAGATGATAGCATGGAGATGCTCTTAAATCCGCTTGTGTGAACAAAATAAAATTACATTACCAGTGTATCAAATTTTATTCTATTCAATTATGATTTTTGTCCATGTTGGATAAAAATATATAGTAACTAAGATATGATCGAACTGGTTTTTGGCATTTTCTTTTTCTGGCTATTTGGAAGATGGTGGATGTTAGACTTCTTAGAGCTTCTCGAATGCAATCATCTATCTAATAAAAAATAATAGACACGTAGGAAACATAAATTTAAAAAAAAAAAAAAAACTTCTCCAATGCAAACCTCTTATGCTGAGAGATGATGTGACATTTAGTTGAGAAGATATCTTCTATGTGATCCTCTACCTAAAGAATGTCTTTTCACCCAAGTCATTTACCGTCAGTTTTTATCTTTATTTTTTTACTGTCAATCAGTTATTGTATGGGGTAATTTTTAATTTTTAATTTTTGTAATTAATTACTCCATCCGTCCCTAAATTATTGTCTTCCTTTCCTTTTTTGTTCGTCCCAAAATAATTATCTTGTTTGAAAACTTTCCTTTTTAGGATATCACTTTTACCATTTTACCCTTACTTTTTCCCCTACTTTAATTATGAGCTACATACACATGGGCATTAAAGAAAATTACACATTATACCAATATTAATAATCTAGTAAATTATTTTTTCTTAATCCGTGTGCCGGGTCAAACAAGACAATAATTAAAGGACGGAGGAAGTATAAAAAACTGACACGTCTGAAAGAATGTATTAAAAAGAGTTTTGCATTGGAGAACATTTAGAAAGATGATTCTATCTTTTAAATTTTTTGTCATATACGAAAGATGTTTTCTTGTTTAAGCATACTACATAAGAAAAACTAGATGATAGCATTGGAGATGCTCTTAAAGCCTCATCCTTCTTTTGTGGTAAAAGGACCCCACAAACTCTTCCTCCCTCCGATTTGAGCAAAGAGTTTATGTATGAAAACTCTAATAATTGAGGGATATATAAGTATACTTGGAGTTGATCATAATAATTTGGACTTAATTAAGCAAGATGTTTATATTATATTTGGAAGTTAAAGTTAAAAGATTATGAAAATTATAAGCATAACTTTTAAAAATGGACAATTTAAATAAAATATTTAAAAATAAAAAAGTGAACTCTTTGCATAAACAAACTACAAGAGAGTATTTCTCTAAAGTCCCTTTCTTACATTTTCTGCTCATACTAGTATTTTTTTTGACCAGTATTAAATTTTGAGTTGGGATTAGAGAAAAATGGACTTGTTTGGTAGCCGGTAAGGATAAACAATATTATTAATTTTGATATTATCGGTGCCCTCGCTACTAATCCCGGTACTATATATAGGGGGTAATTTTAAAATTAAAAATGTTAGTTCGTATTTTTTAGTGAAGGCACTAATAACAACACCCTCCCCCTTGGTATAATTAGCTAAGGGATGATGAGTTTATCCTAATAGCATGGGCTATTAGTCCATACGACCATTTGCGTATCAAACATCATACAAATAATTATATCCGACCTTAATACTGGTTACCAAACGACGATACATAAATATTTAAGATAAATAATATATCGCTTTATTTTTTGTGCAATCTTATAATCTGGCTACCAAACGGAGATATTGAAGATAAGTAATATCTTGAGTTATTTTGTATAATCTCATAATAATCACTTGCATTTTATAAACTATAAAAGATAGAAAATCAATGGTGACCATCACATCACATGCACAATCACGTGTCCTCCTATACGTAAAGGAAGCAAATTCAAGTGTGAGGCATCTTCTTCAACATCACGACTCTCCGGAGACACGCACACACACACACTCTACGTAATAGTCAGCTTACACATTTTACATGTAAAGCTACAATTGTTCTATATGCATGCAACTGAAAGATTCAATTTTTATCCCTCAAACAGGAGCAGCAAGAATTTTGACTGATTTCAACTGGAATTTTGACTCAATATACTTCCAAGGTTAGCCTCTTTTCATGTAATTTCCCTTTTTCTTGCTTCCTTTAATGATGATTTATGTCTTTTATTTGGATCATTTCTCTTCATACATTTTACTAGTTCCCTTCTGCACTGCAATGTGACCCTCCTGTTTGGTTTCCAAGAAAATGTTGGAACACCTGAATTTTGAATTGTAGGTTGGAAAATATTATGTTGTCAGAAAATACAAAAAAAGGGAATGATTTAAGAACACTTTAATTGGTTCTGTTTTTGTCTGCAGAATTGTTCTGTTTAGGTTACCATTGTCTCTACTCATATTGCATTTTGTATTACCATGGAAAATGGAAAAATGGAATAAAAGAAAGCAAAAAAAATGAAGAATTTAGTTTTGCTTTTTCTTTTTTTTTTTCTTATGTATATTACTCCCTCCATCTCAGAATGATTGTCCCTTTTTAGGTTTTGCAAAAATTAAAGAATGTGACCTTTAGGTATTTTAGTAGTACATATACTGATATACATAATGAAAGAAAACTAATTTTGGCATTGGCCCAAATGAAAGAAAGCTAAAGGCCCAAATAAAAAGAAAGCGAATTTGGCATAGACCCAAAGATTGAAATTAAGCTTCAATCAGGCGTGGAGTTGAAATTTTAGAGGAAATTGAAGACTAATATTGATGCACTGTTGATCAACATACACTTGATATAGTGCCATGGCCTCCTTATGAAACTTCATTGCCATGAAATATTACCGATGCCGAAATCAACTTTTGTTTCAGTTTTTATTTTTGCAGTTGTTTTGAAATTCACTTTCATGCCTCATTTACAGAACACTCTTTTTCGCTGAAAAATGGTTGCATTTGGAAAAAAGTTGAAGGAATTCCAAATTCAAGAATGGCAAGGGTAACTTTCTTCTTCTGGAACTACATTTAGTTTCCTGGATGCACATAATGCTTGTTGAGTTCCTGTGGTTGCTACCTTTAGTACGTTATCATAGTGTGCAACAGAATTTGAATAGCTAATATTTCAACATAAACATTCAACTTTGATAATTACCTTCCACTTATTAGTCATATTTGTGGAACTGGTATTTGTTATGTTTGGATTGGTGCGCAGATTACATAAACATTGAATGAAGAGTTCAAAGTACACTTAGGTCCATATAGGAGCTAAGTTTCATCAAGTTAATATGTGGATGCACCACTGTTCAATAACGGTAAGCAACTTAAGAAACTCTGCTAATTCGGTTCCATCCATCCGAGGTCAACCGTAGAGAGGCAATGTTGGGAAACCAGATCCTCTCTACTCCACATAAGCTTCTCTTTTTATTCTGCATTTTCTGTTTTTTTTTCCCTAAATTTCTTACTATATGGTATATTTGTATGGTCAAGATTAGTTGCAGCATTGCTTCTTTCTAAAGTTCTACCATTTGTATAAAGTTAATGGAATTGCGAGGTAAAGAGAAAGATTGAAAAGCTGTGTCTCTTCACTTCCATATTAAGATTTTCTGGAAAGAATAGTAGAATACCAAGCCAAGAATTAGCTTTGGATTCAAGTTCCTCTGAGTAAAGGCTCTATTAGCAACCTTCATATCGAGCTTGCAGGTTATGATAAATTATTTGGGTTCCAATATTGCTGCACTGTGATCAAAGTGTTCATCATATTTATCCATTATTATCTGGGGAAGCATGAGATAATAATCAGAAAGTTGACTTGTAAAGTTTATACTTGTAACTTCACTAGCAGAGGGCTTGAAGACCCTCTTCTTTTGATGCACATTTTTGCTGAAAATATGGTTATTTCATGTGATGTATATACTGTTAACTTGGACTTGATTGTAGCCTCCTGAAGTTAAATCAGCATTCCTTTTTGAGCCTTTCATTAATTTCCTTGATCGAATTTTAAGCTTTTGGTGGCTAGGATAATATGTAGACGCTTTCTGAAATGTAAAGAAATTATGACTAAGCCAATAGCTTTGTTTTGATAAGAACGATCATTTTCTGTTAAATTAAGTCTTGAGAAAAATTTCTTCTCAAGACAATGATTGTCTGTTCATACATTAATGTGGTATGTTGTTAAAATTAGTATCAGTTATAATGCAGCACGATTCTCCAACTTTATTTTCTGGTTAGCTGCTTACAATATAATTTCTTCCAGATATTATATCAACTACAAGTTATTGAAGAAGAAAGTCAAGCAGTATGCTCAACAAATTGAGGCTGATGCTCAAGATCGCCAATATGTTCTTAAAGACTTCTCGAGAATGCTGGATAAACAGGCAAGAGACATATTAAATATTAATGTGGCATGGATCTTACTGCAATTGCTATCTATAGCATTTTTGACTCTTCCTGCTTGCATTTGCTATTTTGTAGTCTTTTAGAGACACATTTTATGACTAGTCACTCTTTGTTAAATTTCAGATTGAAAAGCTCGTTCTGTTTTCGTTGGAACAACAAGGAAAACTTGCAGGTAGACTGTCCAATCTTGGAGAACATCATGATTCGTTATTGCAGCAGTCAGATGGCTTTCAAATAACTGAACTGCAAGAAGCATACAGAGATGTGGGAAGAGATCTTCTAAGGCTCCTCTATTTTGTTGAAATGAATGCTATTGGTCTGCGAAAGATATTGAAGAAGTTTGATAAGCGCTTTGGATATAAGTTCACTAGTTACTATGTTAAAACTCGAGCTAATCATCCTTATTCTCAGCTCAGACAAGTGTTGAAACATGTGGTATAACCCTTTTCTCAAACTCCACATATTTTTGGTTAAGTGGTCCCAGAAACTTCATAACTGTCTAGTATATTTGACTCTTCCTGTTATTTCAATTCTATTCTTCAATGCTACTTTACTTTGACATTCAACATAAAACTTGCTCTTTCAGGGTATTTCAGCAGTTGCAGGTTCCATATCGCGCAATCTCGTGGATCTGCAAGACGATAAAGAAAGCTACGTCTCAATCTATGATCAGCCGAGTCTTACCATTCGGGTTGTCTTTCTCACATCAATCTCATTAAGCCAAGCAAGATGAATCTTCTTATTCTACATAATTTCTTATGTGTAGATGTGAACTGAGGAATTGTTGGTCAAGTTGCAACTTAAGTTGACTGTGACTTGTTGGCGATCACCTACATATAGATTTTAACTTGAAAATTGACATAATTAATGATAATAATGCACCATTATCCCTGATAGGTTCCTAAGACAGAAAAATTGATGAAGTTGCTTCTATAACATTTCCTGAATCGAAGATGCAACGCATGCATTTGTTCTTTTGTGAGACTTGGGTACTAGATATCTGTAAGGGGGATGGAGCAGGCTACCATGAGAAATCCTGCTTGGGTTCATTAGATGTTATCTGAGTTGGACAGTTTCTGAAGTTCAAATCAGTTAATTTGGATAAGTTAAAGGAGCTATTTTAGCTTATTGCTCGTTGGAAAGATAAACTACTTAGAACTGAAGCTTAAAAGTATCTTCGTTTGACAGATTTAATATATCTCGCCATGATATATGAAGGATTCATCTGAGTTTTCATTTACACAATTACGTGGGATCTGTTACTTCACCTCTCTCCCCCACTCCCCCCAAAAGAAAAAAAAACAGAGAGAGAGAGAGAGAGAGAGAGAGGGGAAGGAAGCCTTAAATACAAATCTTCTTGTTTATGGAACAAGCAAAAAAAAAAAAAGTAAAAGTAACATTAATTGAGGACCTCTTATTTTGAAATATTTTCTCATAAGTGAAATATTCTTAACTATTTACAAAAGCAGTTCATAATGCCAACTACTGTACTAGGTCTTTCGACATGATTGAAATTGAAACTCTTACTGTTGAGATTGGTCAAGCTTTCATTCTCGAGTTGGGACTAGCTTTAGTGCACGTGTCTAGCTTTAGTATGTTTATATTATTGATTGTTAGAATATTTGGTCCAATAGATTACTGATTGATTTATCTTCTTTCATGCCTAGTATTACCTTCATTATTATTTCTTCTTATCATATATGGTCCAGCTAAATGAACCGTGGGCATCGAAACATTGTCTCCGTCATTTCAATATTCCAGATGTTATGCGGCTTTATTCTTACTGGTATTACTTGCAGGATCCAATCATTGATTCTATCAATGCGGCAGTCGACAGGCTAACAAACTCGACAAACTTCCTTCAATATTTGGGAAAATATGCTTTCATTGTTCAAGATGAGTTGCCAGCTCAGTCAGAGGATCATGCCATTAGTGACAGATATCATTTCATGTCCCTTCTCCTGAACTTGGCAAACACATTTTTGTATATGGTCAATACATATATAGTTGTCCCAACAGCAGATACCTACTCCTTGAGCCTGGGAGCTGCAGCAACTGTTTGTGGCGTTGTGATTGGATCAATGGCAGTTGCGCAGGTGTTCTCTTCTGTGTACTTCAGTGCATGGTCAAATAAATCGTACATAAGACCTCTTATTTTCAGCAGTGTTGTTCTTCTTGTGGGAAACACTTTATACGCCCTCGCTTATGATCTTAACTCAATACATGTTCTTCTCATTGGTCGTCTTTTTTGTGGGTAAGTAATTTAGACCCTCTTTCTCAGTTTTTAGTGTTCCAATTATGAAAATGAATGAATAAAATGTTAATATGTGCAATATATTCATTGAATTAGGCTGGGATCTGCGAGGGCGGTTAACAGGCGATATATCAGTGATTGTGTACCGCTTAATATGAGAATGAAAGCTTCCGCAGGTTTTGTTAGTGCTAGTGCACTTGGAATGGCTTGTGGTCCTGCTCTTGCTTGCTTATTCCAAAGAGAGTTTAAAATATTCAAACTCACATTCAATAAAGACACATTACCTGGTTGGTTTATGGCTTTGGCATGGCTTGTCTATCTTCTGTGGTTGTGTTCTTCCTTTAGAGAGCCTGATTTTGACAATAAAGAGGAATCTGTGCAGCCGCGAGCTAAGTCTGGTAGGTCAATAAAATCTTACTTGTATTTAGCTATGTAAGGGATATAATCAGGCCTTGTAGTATTTTCAGATGATTCAATTTTATCCACTATTATGAAAATAATCTTTTACTCCCCACTGCCCTGGCCCTTCAATCCCTCACCCTCCCCTCCGGTTCTGTACAAAAGTCCTAGTTTCTGTTTTGCAATGTCCCACACAAAGTCCTGCTTCAAAAATTTAGCCAATAGATTGTATGAATTTCCTGTTTTGCCCATACCTTATTGATCTTAAACTTTGGAAAAAAATTTATTTCTTACAGTTAAGGGTATTTTGGAAAATTCCCTTAATTCTCAAAATGTTAGACTTTCAAACATGGACTCTTTAAGTAGAACGGAGGGAATATCACTCTTTTCTCCAGTTCTTATTAATAGTTTGATACATCTAAATTTGTTTTGAACCACATTGGCCTGCCTCAAATATCTATTGAGCTTCTTTTATATTGATCAACCCACTTGTGATAAAAGATAGAAATAATCTTCGCTACAAAATGTAACTTCAGTCAACTTTTTTGCGGTACATGAATTCATAGGTTAGTATGTTCTTGGAATTTACACACTTAACTGCAGTGACATGAACATCATGTAAGAGCTCAAATCGCTAGTTTCTCATTGTAAAACCTGGTTTCCAATTCATTACTATTTGCGAGTGTTAAATAGGGATTTGGATGTGCTATTTTCCATTGTAGCACCGATCGAGACTGTGGTAGAGACTGGTTCGACCCAACCACTACTTTTGGGCTTGGGGGATAAGCAACAAGACGAAGATGAGGATCATAACTGTGATCATAGTGAAGAAGCTTCAGAGGATATCAGGAAACCTGTCACTTCCATTGTGTCTGCATATCGGTTGCTTACACCATCTGTGAAGGTGAATCTCTTATTCTAATGCTCCTCAGATGGCAGAATGCTCTCATATTGTTTGATCTCTTCAATTAAAAAATTTAATGCTGCTGAACTAGTGATGATGTTACTGTACAGGTTCAGTTATTTATATATTTCATGCTCAAGTATGCAATGGAGATTTTACTCGCTGAATCAAGTGTCATCACCACATACTACTTTATATGGTCAACCAGCAATGTAGCGACATTTCTTGCTTGTCTTGGGCTCACAGTTCTTCCAGTTAGCATTTTCGTTGGAAGCTACATCAGCAACATGTTTGAAGAAAGGTAAGAACATCACAACGTTGGCAAACTCCTTAGCATTGTCATTCTTCCTTAATTTGCTAGAATGCTGCAACATCCTCAATTGAGCAGATGATGCTGTGAATGCAGGCAAGTTTTACTGGCTTCGGAAATAATGGTTCTCATAGGTATACTCCTTAGCTTCCACATGATAATCCCTTACTCCAGAGCACAATACGTCTTTTCAGCTCTTCTAACGTTTGTATCTGCTGAAGTCCTAGAAGGTAACTTTGCCAATTTTTTCCATCTTTTTTTTTTTCCTTTTCTGCATATCTTTGTACTATGTAATACAGCTTAGAACTGTTTCTATCTGTTTCATGGGCATGTTTACATTCATTTGCTTGATCGCCTCAGGTGTCAACCTATCACTCCTTTCTCGAGTCATGTCATCTCGGCTTTCGCAAGGAACCTACAATGGTGGACTACTATCAACCGAAGCTGGGACCTTGGCTCGAGTTATTGCTGATGCAACCATAACACTGGCTGGTTACTGGGGAATGAATAAACTTTTGAATGTCACCCTGCTTCCTTCCCTTCTCATCTGTATCATCTCCATAGTCGCCACCTGCATCACTTACAATTCCCTCTATTGATATTCTCTTCCAAGTGTATATAACTCCTAGTTAGGACACGCTCACAGCGCCTAACCCTTACCCCTCGTATTCTCTCTCTCTCTCTCTACAACTTTTTGCTGCACTCCATGAGGTAGTTCTTCAGACCATGATCAAACCAAACATTCAAGCTCAATACCAGGATGTTGGCTTCTTATATTGGGTAGTATATATGTATGCAGCTGTAGTTTTTCCCTTTTTGTTTTGTAAACATCGTTGTAAGTAGAATCGAACTTCCCGATAAATTTTCAAGGGCATTAAATGTAAATTATATGCCATGGGTCGTAGACTACACATTATAAGTATTCCACTTATATTCGCACTTGTCTTTGTTTTATACTAATGCAGTATACACTTATTTTGGGATAGAGAGAGTTCTATTTTCATCCCCCACCCTCCCAACACTATGGGAGGAGGAAGGAATGAGATTTTCTTTCTCCATCATAAAAGTCAAAAGAGTAGTAAAAGTTAAACCAAGAGCTTTTGGATCAGATTGGAGGCCCAAAGACAACCTAGATTGTGCTTGTGCCTTTGGGTATATACCCAACAAAAGTCTCTTAGAAGTAGGGCCTAATCAAATGGAGTCGATAAACGTATAGGACTCTTCACCTTAAAGAGGCCCAAACAAGATCAGTAGACTATTAGTCAAACGTGGTCCAAAGTTGAGATTTAATCAAGCAAATGTCCACAACCCAGTCCACTTCAGCCGTTGGGCTATACATACATGGCTGTACATCCATTCGGTTTTCGATTTTTATTTTTAAACCTAAAAGATCGAAAATCAAACTAAATCAAATAAAAAACCAAATTATATTTAAATTTGATTTTCGAATAAAATCAAATATCCCATGTACGTAACTTCTCTACAAAATATGCTCCCTGTTTCGAGAGTCCACTGTTTTATTATTTAATTCTCTTAAAAAGTTTATTATAAAATTTATAACTTTAATTAATCCCTGTAATCTTTCAACCATACCAAATCAAAGCAGTCATAATTGCTTTATTATAGCTATAATTACAAAATAATTGAGCGTAATCAAGATAATTATAGCATAATCACACCAATTTTGTTAACAAAATTCAGTTGAAATAGTTAACGACTGATAATTTTGATTCGTGACAATACGAATATCCACGATTCGATCCCTACTTTTGACTCTTAACCCAATCCTCCCCTCCTCTATCTTTATGATTTTCGCACGCTCGATTTATATATTTAAAAATTATTTATTAACATTAACTATAAATATAATTTTACTGTAGATAAATTGCCCAAAGTAAACCTACCTACCAGTTGAGTAACCCATCCAAATTTGATATAATTGACATCAGATAACGTGATAAATTTATATAATAAAACACCTCTTTGGAGTTTATCTAAGAAAAGAAAAATCAGGGAAAAAAAAGAAAAGGCAAACGGAGAACTCTAAGACAAGAAACTGGGCCGAACAGAACACCAAAATCATCCCAGCGCTTTGCAGTTTTTTGCAGAAACATGCAGCCACTTTTAATAGTAACAAATTGACTCATCAGATCTCTTCTTAAATTTCCATTACTAATTATTAGCTCCCACTTCAATTCACTCCTTTTCTCTCTCTCCTCTCCTGCTTCGATTAGAGAGAGAAAACCCTTGAATTCAATCCGCTTTAATGGCTGAAAATCAAGACTTGCCGGAAGGGACGGTTCAGAACATACTGGACCAAGAAAGTCTCAAATGGGTTTTCGTCGGCGGCAAAGGTGGAGTTGGGAAGACAACTTGTAGCTCCATCCTCTCAATCCTTCTCTCGAGTGTCAGATCCTCTGTTCTCATTATCTCAACTGACCCAGCTCACAATTTGAGCGACGCCTTTCAACAGCGGTTCACCAAGACCCCTACCTTGGTCAATGGGTTCAACAATTTGTATGCCATGGTAAATTCCCTTTTGGGTTTAATTTTTTATGATCTGGGTTTTGAACTTTAGGGTTCTAAGTTAAATTTTGTTGTTCAATTTGAGGAATTTTTAAAGAATTTAAGTTATGGATTTTTAATGAATTGGGTTACAATCTAGCTCATGTTTTATTAATTTCATTTTGGGATTGTTTGTATTTATTCCATTGATCCTATTTCATATCGAAATATTTGTCTATGTACTTGCTTTATGCTTTGCCGGAATCACTACCACCTGGA
Source organism: Platycodon grandiflorus (assembly GCA_016624345.1). Lineage (NCBI taxonomy): Eukaryota > Viridiplantae > Streptophyta > Magnoliopsida > Asterales > Campanulaceae > Platycodon > Platycodon grandiflorus. The sequence goes on from CM028368.1 coordinate 39,041,981, forward strand.
TCGTAATTCTTGTTCTTTAGTAGGTTCAAGTGAAAGTTTATCCTATAAACTGTTACTATAAAATAGTACTTCTATCCTGGTTTTAGATATATTGGCATCCAGCTAGGCTTACCTACTTGCTTCACCTTTGCCAAATTGGGATTGATTTTGGATCCCTTGAAGTTATTGATGATTAGCATGTTAATTTGTATTGCCTTACGCTGCAGTTTGTAACATGGATTTTATGTTTAATTTTCTGTTTTATCAGGAGGTGGATCCCAATGTGGAGAATGAAGATGCAGTTGGATCAGCAGATGGCATGGATGGTTTTTTGTCAGACCTGGCGAATTCAATTCCTGGGATTGATGAGGCTATGAGCTTCGCTGAGATGTTAAAGTAAGCACCACATTTCAGTTTTCATTATAAGGTTATGGAGTGTGATTACTTTTTCTTTATTAGGGTTGCTAGAATGCGCGTATTTTTGTGCTACTTGTTGGTCCCACTTAGGAGTACAACAGTTGTTATCAATCTAAAATGCATCTTAATTTTCTAAGTTTTTTCTTATATATTATTTTGGCCCTAATGTTTCCCTCAGGTTGGTGCAAACGATGGACTATTCAGTAATAGTATTTGATACTGCTCCGACTGGTCATACGCTCCGATTATTACAATTTCCATCGACATTAGAGAAGGGTCTTGCCAAAATGATGTCCTTGAAGAGTAAATTTGGTGGCTTGTTCAGTCAGGTACTTTCCTGGACTCCAATGAAGAATGGATACTTTGTACTTGTCAGTCGCTGAAGTTCGTAGGTAGTTGTTTTTTTTTGGTTGTACGCTGTCTAACCGAGGGCTATGTTACATGGCTCTTTGAAAGGCACAATTACCCTGCCGAATGCTTAACACTTACTTGGACAAGGGTGTTGGCATATTAATCAGACACTTATTTCTGGATATACTACTATGAGTAACATCCACAATCTCAGTCTTTTCATAGAAGTTGTTTAAATGTACACCGAAATGTTGAAAATTTGTCATATATAGAAGGCTACTTAATCATGAAAATAAATAACATACAAAGACAAAATCTTGCATTGTCCCTGTCATCAAAGTGGATATAGATGAACCAATTGTTAGGCTCATACCTGCACCGTTCACCCCTGTCTGGGTCTTGGGTGACATAGGCTTAGTGTAGTTGGGTTCTTAGATTCTTATATTGGCTGTTTTGATGGTAACAGTGGTTCAAACTATGTGTTAGCAAAAAAATTGTTATCCATAGTTGATGGGCTGTTGACTAATTCTATACCTGAATTCACTATTGGTCCACTGTAACAATAAATTCAACCAAGAAATGGTTGTGTGTCCCCTGTAAAACATCTCTCTTTTGCTTTCTTTCATATTAGATGCCTCAGATGTTACTACTTTGCTGATAATCATATTTATGATCAATGTGGTTCCTATTGATTTCTTAAGGAATATGACATTTTAATAGAAGCCAAGTCCTAGTACCTTGTGCGCCATTCCACTTATTTGGCTTGAGAAATTATTTGTGCTACATTTTTGCTTATCTTTATCTTGATTAAAAGTTACTTTACCTTTAGTTGAGCACCAAACTTTTTGTGGCTGCTAAATGAGTATGACGAATAAAGACAAAGGAATGACATGCAGTAATAATACATTATTAGCGTATATATATAGGTTATGCAACTTTGAACATGCAGCCTAGCTTAACCTTGTGGTGAAGGAAGTTGCTTCAAATCCAAGTTGTTTGTAACTGTACTTTTCCAACTTTCCTTGTAGTATTCTTTGTGGTGGAGAAGCCCAAGGAAGCTATTTCATCACAAACAATTTTCTGGTTATACTTTTAGTTCTAGGTGGCTATCCATTATTTTTGGGTTTGACACACCTTCTGTTTTCAGCAGTTCATGTGTGTGTGCTCGTTTGTGTGTGCTTGTGTTGATTAGGGTGAGAAGCTCTCAAATTTAATTGATTCTTTTCCTGCCAGCTCCTTATTAAGCCAGATTCGAGATAGTTAGTTAGAACATTATGTGGCACATGTATCTATTTGCAGATATACCTTAGTTCAAATGATCTCTTGCTTTAGTTGTGTCTGTTTCCAATAGTAATTCATTCAATTTATCATCGTTTCAGTATACTATTGGGTGTCAGACATAAATGCATTTGCCTATATTTTTGGGTATGTTGGCTTCAATTATGAGCTAGAAGACAAACACATCATGTGCATCAGTCTAATTCCGACTTTTTGAATTATGTAAATTAGTTTGGTTGGTGTTAGTTAATTAACCTCCCAATGTGCTTTACAACAATGCCAATGGATTAGGAGTGCCTTTTCAATTTGTCGGGCTCTTTTAGGTAATTTGAACAAGATGCCCAGCACAAGACAAGTTTTCTTCTACCAAATAGTACCCTTTATATTTCAATCTATGAAACTCAGGACATATCTTGGTCTTGGAATTTAACCTGGTGACCCAGAATGGCCTGATAATTTGCGTAATTTCCAGTGGATTATTTATGACCTGGTGACCCGGAATAACCTAACCGACCCAGAAGATTTATGATTGTGGCCTCTGGTGTTAATTTCGTAATTTTCTCTTGTAATTTCTTGCTTTCACTAAATGTTTTGACTTTGATATGAATAATAACTGTCATCCTAAAAGAAAATATTGTCTTTTCATCTTGTGAAACATCTAACAACAGTAATCTGTTTCACTTGGTTTGGATCTGCGTGTCTGAAAGTGTGCGTTTTCTTGGTTATATGCATGAAAACTGTGCAGTTTTGTTTCTATACTAAAGACGTGCATTGTTTTCCGAAGCTGTTATCTCTGTGTTCATAGTATTATTCATTCTTTCTATCAATGAAGTAACATTCTAGTGTGTGACAACTGATGGCAGATGACTCGTTTATTTGGTGTTGAAGAAGACTTCGGCGAGGATGCGATCCTGGGAAAGCTTGAAGGCATGAAAGACATAATTGAGCAAGTGAACAAGCAGTTCAAGGATCCGGTAGGCTCATATGTTGCAAATCAGAAAGAAAATATATTCATCTCATTTTGCATATCAGATAGTGAGCTATTCATCTGTAGATCTTGGTTTCTAGCCATGGCTCTTCGATTAGGACATGAATATCAAATGAAATTAGTTCAAATTTTCTTACACCAAGTAGTTTAAATTTTCTTACACCACCCCCCCACACACATAGAGATACATATATGGTGTACTCTGCCCCCATGTATGCTGTCCTATTCTTTTGGAAAATTTGGTGTTGCCATGCAACTGTTGTTTTGTGTCACATTATCTGTATATATCTCTGCTTCTTAGGGTGTCATCGTGAGAGAGGATGAAGTGAATAAAGTATTACATCTATACAAAAAGCTTGCATTTACGAGCATTAGGCTGTACTGCTGCTACTGCTTACCCGGCAGCATTCAATACCGCCGTTTCCATGACATTCTTCTGGAATTAAGCTATATAAGAATGACTAGTTGTGGGAAGTGAGAAGAATTGGTACTTAGGTAGTAAGGCATCTCTAAATTTTCATTGCATCATCATTAGCTGGTTGTTAGGAGGCTGTGGGTGAGTAAGGTAAGAAAATGAAGTGCTCGATTATTTCCTGAAAGGAGGTCTTGACTGTTTGGACTCGTGATGGATTTGTAATATCCATGAAAAATGGACAAGTTTGATAGTCTTCAACTTTTAATGCCATATGGTAGGACATAGTAGGCTGAAAGCCTCTGTGAATGAAGGGACCATAGGACTGCCCGGTGTTTCAGTGCTCAGACTGATGTACTAAACACATCATCCCAGGCAATTGGGAAGGTTGACACTACCAGATGAATTGCTGGGAGGGAGGATTTTATAATCGAACGAAAAGGTGCAGAGGAAATTGATGGTTTCATGGTAAGCTACGAAGAGGAAGTTATTATTATTATTATTATTTTTCCTTCTTGCTGCCTGTTCCTGTTGGCCTTGTCTTTTTCTTAATCCAAGTAATTTCTACACATGCCTAGGGGAGCCAGCTGACTAAAGACTAAAAGGCCTATGGAGTAAAGTTAGATATGCTTGATAGGGCACTGAGACAGCAAAGTTAAAAAAGGTTATTGATCGCGCTACCCATCCCAAAGGATTACTACCTCTGTTCACAAAAGAAAGAGTCCCACTTTGAAGCTCAAACTTTTTAATAATACACCCTCGTCCCCAAAAAGAGTCTCCCATTGACTTTACTCAGGTTTAAAAAAAATATTTGACTCCTTAATAACCTCAAGTGGTGTCAAATCAATGGCACCCATTTTATTTTCTTTCCCGTGCTCGCTTTTTTTCATATTCCCTGCTCATTTTACTTATCAAAAAAAAAATGTAGACAGTCAGCTAAAACCAACTTTGTCAAAACGGAAAGGGTCTTTTTGTGACTTTCAGAATGGAATAAGGGACTCTCTTTGGGTAGGGTTGTAAATGAGTCGGGCCGAGCCGATTAGTGGAGTACCGAGCTCGGCTCGTTTAAGTTTTGCAAGGCTCAAGCTCGGCTCAGGTTCGTTTGAAAATTAAAAACTCAAGCTCAAGCTCGGCTCATATTTTTTAACCTATCTCAGGTTTGGCTCAATTAGGCTCAAGCTCGGCTCAAAATATTTGTATGAATTAGGCAGAAGACGCAAGAATTATGCCAAGGGCAAAGGGTTTTTATAGAATAGATTTAGATTTTACAAGAAATTGAGTAGGGAATGTAATAGAAGTGATTGATTGAATGATTTTTGCAATCAATTTCAATATTTCCTAAAGTACAGTGGTTGATTGTGTAATGTTAACCATATATAGTTGAGCTGAGCCTTGTGAGCCGGCCCCAATTCGAGCTAGGCTCGTTAAACGTACAAGGCTCGCGGGCCTATCGACCGAGTCGGTTTGAGAAATAAGCCTGATTTTAGGCTTGAATTTGACTCATTTTTTAAATGGACTCGGGCTGAATCTGAGTAGCTTGGCTCAATTTACAGCCCTATCTTTGGGAAGGAGGGGAGTAGATGTTCACTTCTAGATATATCCTTCAAATTGTAAAGAACTACATATTTTTGATAGACACGTAAGCGCAACGTGCTTTTGGAAAGTAAGAATAAACTTGGAAGAATAATGCTAATTTATAGCTTAAATAAAATGCGGCTATTATTGTAGAGCTAGTTCTTTTGCTACAGTGCAACAATTGATGCGACTCACAATACAAATACAGCAGCACTTTATGAAATCCTATTCTTGGGTACTTTGGTAGCTTCTAGTTAGAGTTTCACATTTCAACAGTGAATTGTTTTAACGTGCTTAGGGTTTATACAACGGGAATGTAGTTCTGTGAAGAAGATTAAATTGGATGATGGCTTAGTTGTGGTTTTGACATTGGTGCACATGTGAACTGTCTTCCAATCCCTCATAATACAAACTTCATTGACAGCCTCTATAACCAATCTGTATCAAGCTTTCCCTCGTCCTTCTAATAATTACAATAGTTCATCTAGCAGGGGATTTTCGTAAAATTTCCCTGCTGAATTGATGGAAAAACTTTTTGTTGGAATGGATAAATGTAGGGGCATTGCCTTATTTTCTCTCTCTCTCTCTCTTTACCAATCTGTATCAAGCTTTCCCTCGTCCTTCTAATAATTACAATAGTTCAGCTAGCAGGGGATTTGAGTAAAATTTCTCTGCTGGATTGATGGAAAAACCTTTTGTTGGAATCCATGGATAAATGTTGGGGCATTGCCTTATTTCTCTCTCTCTCTCTCTCTCTAAATTCTGTTTGCATTCGTTCTCTGTATGGGGTCGGGTTGAAGTGGAGGTTGGTCTGATGGCAATGGAGGAGCTGGGGGTTATGGATTGGAGGGATAGAAAAGACTTTGTGATTGGTCAATCTGTTAAAAGAGGACGGTTCGCGAGAAATGAGAAATCTCTCTCTTTCTCTCTCCAAGAAAGTTGGGTTTGTTGGAAATAGTTCACTGATGACTGAAACCATTATCAAGTTTGTTTGAGTGCCAAATCTAACAAAGTGGAAGTTCATGCATAAGTAAACAATTTGTAAGTTCTTGCAGTCGATTGAACATATCCAATAGTTCATACATGAATATTGCAATTAATCCTTATGTTTTCTTACCCTTAATCTGGAGCTGGGGCAGAGATTTTTGTTTTAAACTTTGTGTGGTTGGATTCAGAATTTGAGCTTGGTTTTTAAACCAAAAGTTTATAATTTGATACCATTGTAGTTAAATTATTGTTTGGCTATTGTTGCCAGTGTTTACGAGTGAATATGGTCATATTTTTAGGATTGTAATCACATTGAATTTGAACACGAGAATTCCATCTCTCTCTCTCTCTCTCTCTCTCACACACACACACACACACACACACACACACACACAAACACACACAAGCTCACTCTTTCCTTTTGCAGGACAAGACAAACTTTTTATCCTGAATTACCGTTCTTTTTTCTTTTGCAGGACATGACAACTTTCATTTGCGTTTGCATTCCGGAGTTCCTCTCTCTATATGAAACCGAGAGACTGGTTCAGGAACTTACTAAATTCGAGATAGATACACATAATATCATTATCAATCAAGTACTTTTTGACGAAGAAGGTATTGTTTCCCATTTTTGGGATGAATTATCATTTTTATTATTTTCATTATTATTACTATTCAAATATTCTATTTTTACCCAAAACTAAACCTTACTGTTCCTTGCGTGCTCACTTGTAGGTGTCGAATCCAAGTTGCTCAAAGCTAGAATGAAGATGCAACAAAAATACCTTGATCAGTTCTACATGTTATATGATGACTTTAATATTACAAAATTGCCTTTGCTGCCAGAAGAGGTAATAATAAATTATCAAAATTCCTTATTGTTCTTGCAATTTCCTATATTACGTTGAGAGATATCAAGTTTAAGAATAATTATGACTTTTCCTACCCCTCTTTTTGTAAGAAAGGTCGTATTACTCTCAAGTCTCTTCTTAGTACTCCAGCCTAATTAACAACTGAAATCACACGCACAGGTTTGCGGGGTTGATGCTCTGAAATCGTTTTCGAATCATTTTATATCGCCGTTTAATCCTTCCATTACGGATGGCACACCCGAAGAACTTGAGCAGAGAGTTTCAAGACTAAAAGAACAGCTCAAAGCCACTGAAGCAGAACTAGAAAGGGTCCGGAAAGGGAAACAAAAGATCTGATTCTCTCTCTACCTTACAGTATTACAACCTCCTCTTTACATCTGCCATTTTCTAAGAACCCTTAGTTTCAAGGGACCTATGGCATATTCTTACTTTTTATGATTGCCATGAGAGGTCATATGATGTATACTCTGTTCAATTCATATTTGTGTTTACTATAAATTAGATCTCAGAATTGTTTTTTTGTACCTTTTAGATGACAATAAATGAAGTTATTCTTTTTCTGCTTCATAAGTTTTATAGTGGTTATATTGTTTTGTAAGTTCAAATGTAAACTAGTGATACCGCAAATACCTTTAATTGAGATGTTTCGAATAATCTTCTTCATCCATTTTCTTTTTCCCAAGCGAAAGAAAGTGTGTGTGTCTATATATATATATATATATATATATATATATATATATATATATATATATATATATATAGAGAGAGAGAGAGAGAGAGAGAGAGAGAATGACGTGGGTTGTGGATAAAGGTGGCAGACGGGTGGACTGGGTGGGTATGGGTAGTGTCTATGTGGGCGACCTATCTATTTGGGTTAAATGGGTTAAATGGTAAAGATATTGTTTTTTAATTAAAATAAAAACTCAAAAATTTCCACTTAACAACTACTATTTAATATTACCTATCACACCGGCTTCTAGTTAGGATTCATAGTATACCTTCTCTAGTTATATTTTTTATTTATTTCAAAATTGACCAATTTTATTTTGATATTCAATATATTTTCTTTAGTTTGAGAAAACAAAACTATAAAATATGTAAATTGTACTAAAATCACTATAACTAACCTGTTTCATATTTTTTGAAAAAATTAATTCACATTAAATTTTCATACACATAAGCCACGAGTAATCAATCAAATTAAAACATGTAGATGCTTACTCAAAAGCTACGTGGACTTCAACTTGTTCATCATTACCTTTGATCTTAGATATGGGCTTGGGGTCAGTGGTAAGAGATTTCCACATAACCCTTTACGATCGATCTCATCATCAAAATTCAAAAGACCATTGATCTTGTTCCTTTAAATCAGTCTGGGGATGATTAATTAAGTTGGAGTTCACTGGTAATTCTGGAAAATAACTAAGAGGCTAAGTGGTATACATATCAGTGACAATATCACATTTAATGTCCACATGGGTTAGGGATGCACTTAAACCCATATAGCCCAAAAAAATTAGTGGTTTTGAATGGTTATGTCCATTTTCCTTATTCAAATTTATATGTGCCCACCCATTAAGTAAAGGATTTGGCATGGAAAACTTTAGTTATGGAGGGCAAATAAAAACATTTCTTTTAGTTGTTTTGTGACTAAAAATAAACATTCTTAATTTTTTAATATTACGAATTTTGTATTTTATGATTTAATCGTAAAATAATAAGATAATACGTTAAATTTTGATTTAAAACATCGGTTCTTAAAAATAAAATTTTAATTTTTCGATGTTATAGATAGATTTAAAATAAGTTTGTTGATAATTTTTTAGAGATTATCAAACATAGATAATGTTTTAGATTGAAATTATTTTAGTTGAACAAATTTTACCGAATAATATTTCATCAATCTTGCATTGAGTCGATCACTAGTAACAGAGACTAAAATAATCAGACCATTTAGGTTTTTCAAAAGTTAAGATGATTAAACTTGAAATTAAAATTTCAAAAGTTGAGATGGCCGAGTTGGTCTAAGGCGCCAGATTAAGGTTCTGGTCCGAAAGGGCGTGGGTTCAAATCCCACTCTCAACATTATTAATGTTTTTATGCCATTCATATTGAAACAAATGAGCTGAATTATGGATGCCGTTCAAGGAAACAAATGAGCTAATAGTGATGGGTAGTAGCCCACTACCTGTTTGATGAATTGTCTGAAAGAGCTTTTGTTTTTCCCCAAACAGCTGAATCGGGGTTCTTTTGCTTTGAAAAAGAAATGATATTGATTTTATTGCTCAAATGTTATACCCAGCCACACAAGTTCATAAAAAGAAACAAGACTAAGAGTTGTTGTATCGGATAATTTGAGTCTCATACGAATAACAATCAACATTTTAAGATTGGCATGACTGATGGAGTAATCAATGCTGGAGGTTTGACTAGAGGACTACTCATGAAGAGAGGCGCTTGACCTTACGAGACGTTGTTACATTATGTTCTTTCACTTGATCAACTTTTATTTAAGGCTCACTTAGGGAGTCATTGATCTGTGTTAGCTTCTAACTTTTTTGTTCCAACGAATACTGCTAGCCCAATAATTTCCGTGTCTGAGCAAGGTGGTGGTTGGACTCATGATCGTGAAGAAGGTGACGACAAGCAGGTTTTGAAACATAAATGTATGTTCGTGTTCGATCTTGGCATGCTGCAGAGAGAACAGATCGAGGAGTCCAATTACAAGTCACCTCTCTATCGTTGTGACTCTTCTCAGTTATAATTTTACCTAATTGTTAGTAAAAATAACATGAATATCTGCGATATGTATACTCTAGTTTTGAAATTTCACTAGCTGTACTAATTCCAGGATTTCTGGTGATCATTTTAACGCAGGTGTCTTTCTTTTATGTCGAGGCAACATACAAATACCAAGTTCCAATTGGCTCTCCACTAAAACTGACCAAGTAAGTAGATGATTTGAATTTAATAAATCCTCTGAATGTGATCATCATATAGGTATTAATACTTGTTGGAATTCATGGTGGCAATTGAATCTAAGGCTGGAATGCCTCAAGGAAGGTTAGGAAAGTCGCACGTTTCCCAGAATGACGGGTTGTGATCTTTCTAGGATGGAAACAAATGTCTAAAGCTCCATCTTAATTGTGTATATATCTCATTAAAAAGTATCGGTTTCCATTATCTCGCGTCTTAACTAAATCTTACTTGTTTTTCCTTTGTTGATCAAGAGTTCAAGTCTCACAACATTAACATGGGTTTCGAGGAGTATGTGTTGTTTGGATCTGTTGACTGAGGCATTCACAATGATTTAAGAAACAATGCAGTTAAGGTATTTTTGTCTTCGTTGTTGATGTTGATTTTTAGAAGAGTTTCATGGCTGAATGTGAGGCTTTGAGGTGCAAGGCACTGAAATCTTGTCAAGTTACTACGCGCATGTTTAATTGTTGATTGTCAGGGAAATGCTTTCAGGGCTGTGATGCACGAATTCAATGTTCAATGGCGGTTAGAGGAGTGGTTGCATTCAGTGGCAAGGACAGCTGAAGAGCCTCATGAGAAATGCTTGAATCTTCCTCAAAGTTTGAGCATTGTCATTGATGTTGCTAGTGCGCTTGACTATCCTTGACAGTTAACGCAAAACTTGCTGTTTTATAACTGCACAGCTTAATGTTGATGAGCTAGTTATCTACAGAACACTCATGCTCTAGTGGAAAAGGTAATGTTAGTTACTCTGTTTTGTTCAAATTTCAACAAAACTAGTGATAAGAAGAGATTTACGAAGGTTGAATCTCAACAATGATTACAAAATATTATAGAAATGAACACAGAGAGTTTTGTTAACTAGGAAAGCCCTTGAACAACTTGTTCGGCACAAAACCCCGGAGGTTTTAGGGAACTGCCTTGACCAAATGATTTATTAATCGGGTTGAATACAAGACTAAGAGCGTATACTAGGGAGCTTAAACTAATGAGAGTGTGTGTGTAAAATACATGTGTTCCTCCCTTTTATACCTCAAATACAAAGAAACAATAGACCTAGAATATAGGAAATTGGTTAAAGTTGTTGAGGTATTCTCGCCACAATGTTGGTTGAAGAGATAAGGATCCCTTGCGGCTTTGTTTTGATGAAGGAACGTTTGTTGACTCGCTCTTTTATCTCGTTGACATACTTCCTAAAAATAGGTTGTAACGTAATGTAATTCAACCCGCAAAAATGTCAAGGTGCGTAGGAGAACTCAAGTTGTAAGTATCAAGATGATATATGTAAGTTGTAAACAAGTTGACTAAAAATGTAGGCCTAACAATTGCCCCCAAACTTTTCAAATTTTTTCAAAAGAATATAAAGAGACAAAAAATTTAAAAAGTTTGCCAAAAAAGCAACTGACAACGTACGGCGGTTATAAATGCAAAAGGTAACGATGGGACGGTTTTTGCGTGTTCTCAAGGCGGAAAAAAGGTTATACCGATGTTTTGAAATTGTACAACCGCCGCAACTTCCTTTGTGAACAGACTGAACCTTCTCCAACTCTCTCTCTCTCTCGCCTTGCTTACCAAAAGGGTTTCCTTCCTGAGAAAAACCAAGAAGACCGTGTGGAGAAGAAAATCAAGTCACAACTCCGGTGAGTCTCTCGTCTTCTTCTCAATTCCTTGTTTGCTATTTTTCTCAAGTTGAAAAAGATGGGAAAAAGAAGATATGCATAATCGAAAGCGAAGAGGGTTTACGGAGGGTTTTTCGACCCAATCTATTAAAAGAACCCGAGAAAGAAAAATGTTCAATTTCGACGCCGGAAGTTGTTAGGAAAAACCACGCCTTGCCCCTTGAAGCCGTTCTATTCACCCATCCTTCCCTTACCTCCGAATGCTATTCCCCGAGTGGGTATGTCTTCCCGAATACCCTTTCACTATTGGCCTTAAATTCCCATTCCCCGTCATAATCACTGGTTTTTGCTTCTACGAAGCTAAATTACGCCCAACTCATGCCACGGGGTTGGCGATGCCTTCAAACCCTAGTTAGACGCGGATGAAATAGGTTTGGTTGTAGATTTAGAGGAGTTTGCTTACACTACGAGATAAGAGGTTTTGGCCTGGGAAGATTTTGTTTTAGGGTAAAAAGGGGGTGAGCCCATCTTGATCTCTAACAATGACCCCGCTGATCGGGGTGGAGAAATCGTTTCTTCTTTGTTAGGAAAGACACTGAGTCAAGAGGTGGTGTAATTCAAAAATGGAGGTCTCAAGGTAGAGGAATTTTTCCTCCGACTTTACTCATTTACAAAAGTTTTCTATACATCTTAATCCTTAACACCTTGAATTTCCTTTGTAGAAGTTGCCAAACTCGGTTCTGTTCCCGAACAAGCGATACGAGACTAACGTGAAGAAAATTTTTGAATTAGACCCCGCCCTCAGTCTTTTAAGGCATTCCCTGTTTTGTTCTCCCGGAAAAAATTGAAGAAGAGACTCAGTTAAGCCTATCAAGATGTCCACAGGTTTGGTCTAAGTTCTTGCCCATCTGCAACTGCTCGTTTCTCCAAGTTTTCTTAACTCCTTGTCTTCTTATTACAGAACTACTGTTCTAAAGCACTCGTCAAGATCGCCGACTTGCTCGCTGGAGCTAAGGCAAGAAGGTCTTCACGGAAGGACAACAAGCTTCCCTCCAAGTATCCATGGCTTCCACTGTCTCGAAGAATAAAGAAGAATCAAAGAAAAGGAAGGCTGGTGGAATCAAGATACCGATGCAAGCGATATTCGGATGGTGAAAGAACAAGGGAAAAATTTGTTGTGGTAATGAAGGACTTTGCGATAAGGTAAAAATGTGTACACCTTGAACTATGTACCAAAGGATTTTTATGAAGTACTAATATTCTCTCTACACGGCTCTCGGCATAATGACTCCTATCATGGATCAAGTTGCCATTCAAGATCAAAGCGGCTAGGAGCGGTGTTGAGGCCGAAGAGGCACGAAAGGAGGTGAAGGTGAGTCTTTGGAGAGATAAGCAAGTTGAATAAGGAAGTTAAAATGCAGAGAAATGAAATAGTGAAGTTAAGGAAGGAATTGGCGGATGCTTGTCTTTGAAAGGTTGACGGAGAACGAGGCTCACGTCAAGGAGCTTGAAGCCGCTCGAGAGGATTTCAAATTTAATGCCACCAAGGCGCCGCCGAGACCAGATTAAGATGATGGAGGAAATGAAGAGTGGACACGCCGTGCACCGGGACCTCGAGGAAGAAAGAAAGACCTTGGAGGATTTCATCGGTGAACCGGTGGATGCGGAGGAGGTAAATTCTCCGGCCTTGGAGGAGTTGATTGAGGATGCCAACAAAGTCCAGCAAGATGGTGGGGAAACAAATTGAAGGCGACAATCAAGAAAAGGAAACAGACGTAACACCGACGGTAGGCCAAAATGTTGATAAAGTTTGAATATTTTAGGGGATTTGGAGGGTAACATAAACAATTTATGCTTTTTATTCGTTTGGTCATGTAATCGCTCATAAGAGCGCAAACAATCTATTTAGGGGTACTAGGTTGGTCTAGTACTCCATGCTTTTCATAGGTTGATAGGATTTGTTGGCTTAACCAACTCATCCACTAATCTTGGGAACATTCGAACTTTTTGAAGTAATCTAGGTTTCTTTTAGAAACACTTGCTTGTGTTAGCAGATAAGAATGTTTATTGATTTAAGCAATAGGTAACATGTTAATGTTACAACCAATAGTCACATCTTGAATAGATGTGAAATCGTGCGCACGGGCGAAGGTGTAGAAACCTTAACTCTTTAGAAAAGATGTAAATCTTTTAACCAAAATGTACCTTTGATTAGAGGTAAGTCGTTTGAAGAGATAGAACAAGTATCGGCCGTCTGGCGTGTCAACATGTTCCATCCCTCTCTGCTAAAGTCACAACATGTTGGAGCCGCTTGGCGTGTTCACATGTTGGACTTCTTCATCTCAGTCTGAACATGTTGGAGCCGTCGGCGTGTTAACATGTTCAACTGCTCCAGTTTAGGTCTCAACATGTTGGAGCCGTCGGCGTGTTAACATGTTGAGCCTACTCCGCTTATATACCTTGCAAAACAAATTCATGTTAGGGTTGGGTGTTAGCATAGCCAACACCCCTCCGATGCTTAAGTTAGTAAGGGTTTTGAATAAAATTAAGATTTTGAAATACATAAATGAATCTTGACATAAATTAACTCATACCCGATAAGTCTAGTTGTTAACTACTTGACTTACATAAAATAGAGCTTTAAATGAATGGCATTCCAACTCCTAGGAATCCTGTCTCCACTGGGGTTGACAACCGGTATGCACCTTTGCCGGCTTCAGATCAATGAGATATGGTCCCTCCCACTTGGGAGCCAATTTACCGCATTCGGTTCTCGGTATTTTGAAATACTTTTCTCAAAACTAAATCACCAACCTGGAACCTTCTTATTCGACATTCTTGTTGTAGGATCTAGCAATCCGTTGTTGATAGTGCCATCCTTATCTTGGCTAAATCCCGATCTCATCAATTGTATCTAGATCTTGGGTTAACAAGATGTTATTTTCATCTTGAGTTAACAAACCATACCTCTGTTGGGATTGTTACCTCGACGGAATTACACTTCGCTCCAAACACCAAAGAATATGGAGTTCTACCGTGGCTCCTTTTGTAGTTGTTCTGTCGCCCAAAGTACAAGTGGTAATTCTTCAACTTTCCTTTCTTTTGATCTAGGCGTTTCTTCAAGTTGTTGACAATCAACTTGTTGCTTGACTCAGCTTGACCATTAGCTTGAGGATGGACGGTGTGGATGTGATCGGCTTGATGCCCCAACGAGCACAAAATCTCCATCTTTTTACTTATGAATTGGGATCCATTATCACATATGATCTCGATGGTACACCGAACCTCGCTAATAATATTCTTCTTTAAAATGAAATTACCTCTTTGTCTCTTACTTGCACATAGGCCTCTGCCTCGATCCATTTTGAGAAATAGTCAGTCATTGCTAACATGAACACTTTGCCTCCAGGAGCCTTAGGCAACTTGCCCACAATATCCATGCCCCATTTCATGAAGGGCCAAGATGAAACAATAGAATGTAGAGGTTCAAAGGTTGATGCAAGATGTTACCGTGCCTTTGGCGGCGTCACATTTTTGTACGTAGCTCATGGCATCTGACGCATTGTTGGCCGGTAATAACCGCCCTGAGGGCCTTTGATGCCGTGCCTTTCCACCGAATGATTTCCACACGTTCCTCATGGATCTCCTTCAGCACGAGTTCAACTTGTTCATTGTCAATACATCTCAAATAGTGTCCTGCGAAAGATTTCTTGAACAAGACATTATCTATTAAAACAAAAGTTGAAGTGCGCATTTTAAAGGATCTAGCATTCTTAACATTAGGTGGTATAGTTCCAAGTTGAAGGAACTCAATTATAGGTTGGGTCCAAGATGGACTTGTAACTTGTGCCCCATTAGGCGAGTCACTTCTTGAGTTTCTTCCACTTGGTCTATAGCGGGTACTTAACATAAATAATAGGAATATTAGTATGCAACATAGATTTGCAAGTTGAACCCAAGTTGGCCGGTGCATCCGCTTCGTATTCTCTTCTCTAGGGACTGCTCCAATGAGAATGACAGAAATTTTGAAGCCAAAGCTTTAACATGTTGAAGATATAGAGTCATTTTGGAATGCTTAGCCATGTAGCTGCCATTGAAATGGTTAGCGAGCAATTGAGAATCAACATATACATTTATATGAGTAATATTTAAACTTAAAGCAGTAGTTAAACCCATGATTAAAGCCTCATACTCGGCTTCATTATTCGTCGCATTGAATTCACGGATACGGCTGAGGTATGATATCACCTTGGGGGACTTGAACAATTCCCAAGCCAATTCCTTTGGAATTTGAAGCTCCATCTGTATAAAGTGTCCAAAATCTAGGAGTTGTTTTACCTTCAAGTGTTGTACCTCTTGTTCTACCTCGGGTTGCGACTTGGACTAAAATCGCTACGAAATCGCTAGAGCTTGAGATTTGATAGCTGTTACGGGCTCATATGAAATGTCATACGTGCTCAACTTGACCGACCACTTGGCTAATCTTCGACATTTCGGAGTTCTCAACACACTTCTTATAGGATAATTAGTTCTAACAGTAATGGATGTGTTTCAAAATAATGACGCAATTTTGTAGCGGCGTAGTTAAAGCTAAAATTAACTTTTCAAGATGAGAGTACCTTGTTTCAAAGATCTAGTAGAGACTTACTTACATAATACACGGGATCTTTGTTCACCTTGAATTTCTTTCACTAACACCGCACTAATTGCATTCTCGGATACGCCTAAATACAAGTAGAGGCGCTCACCACGTTACGGTTTGGCAAGTAGGGAGACGTCATCAAGTATTCCTTAAGTTGTTTGAAGGCTACCTCATGTTGATCAGTCCATTGGAATAGTTTATTCTTTCTTAACACTTCATAGAATAACCCGCACTTATCGATGATTTAGATATAAATCTATTTAAGGCATTACTCTACCTTAACCTTTGGACGTCTTTAATATTCTTGGGAGATTCCAAGTTGAGAATAGCTTTGATTTGTTCGGGTGGCTTCAATTCCTCTCTTAGTCACCATATGGCCCAAGAACTTCCTGCTTTAACACCGAAGTTGCACTGGATTGAGCTTCATGTTGAAAGCTTTCAAGATGTTGAATGCCTCGAAGATGCTCCACGTGATCTTCAATATGCTTGGACTTTACTACCATATCATCTATGTAGACTTCCATCGTCTTGCCAAGTTGATCTTTGAACATCTTGTTTACCGTCTTTGATAAGTTGCCCTGCATTTTTAAGACCAAATGGCATAGCAATATAACAATATATACCTTCGGAGTCATAAAGGCCGTATCTTCTTGGTGCGAGGGCTCCATTTGAATTTGCTGAAATCCGAGGATGCATCCATGAACGTCAAGATATCATGGCCACTGTCTCATCGACTAGAGAATCAATATGAGGAAGAGGAAATGGATCTTTGGGCAGGCCTTGTTCAAGTCCGTGAAGTCCACGCATACTCGCCACTTGCCATTCTTCTTCTCTACCACCACAACATTGGCCACCATCTTGGATATTGAACTTCCTTGATCATCTTGGCTCTCAAAAGTCTTTCAACTTCATCTTTATAATCTGTTGCGTTCATGGGCAAACTTTCTCCTTTTCGGTGGACGGGACGAATAGTTGGATCAATATTTAACTTGTGAGTAATGACGTCCTTGCTTATTCTGTCATATCTTCATGCTTCCATGCAAAACATTTCGACTTTTCAAAAACTCGATCGCTCTTCCTCAACTTCGGTTGGAAGATCTTCCAACTTGTACTTGGGCCTCGGGATTTGATTCATCAACGAAACACTCTTCGTATCGTGCTCCCGTTTCAATAACATCCTGGACCTTTTTCTTTAATTGCTATGCAGGTCGAGGGACTGAACTTGCCTTCATATTGACCTTGTAGCACTCTTTAGAAAGCTGCTGATTGCCCTTCAACTTGGCTACACCCCAAGGTGTTGGGAACTTGACACACTGGTGATAAGTTGACGGTACGGCTTTCATGTTGTGGATCCACGGCCTACCTAAAATGACATTGTACGAAGAAGAACATTCGATTACACAGAACCTTTCCATAGAATTCATACCTTCCAGATAGAGAGGCAACTTGATTTCTCCAACTGTTTGTTTTACTTCGCCACTGAACCCTACTAGTACGGATGAATTCCTCACAACTTCTGATAAAGGAATGCCCATCTCTTGCGAGCGTGGGTAAAGATTATATTAACAGAGCTACCACCATCAATCAGGATTCTCTTGACCATACAATTAGCGATCTGTACTTGGACAACTAGACCATCATGATGGGGGTCCAGCGTGTTATCCTTATCCTCATCTTCGAAGGAGATAACTTGACCTTCTGTGAAGTCGCGGCATCTTGAGGGCAGTTCTGACTGATCCTCCTTAGAGCTCTTGGCATGACGGGCGCGAATAAGTTGTACCACAAATATGGGATCCACACGAAATAACATTTACTACCTTGGTGGGAGGAGGTACAACTTTCTCGGGTGGTGCTCCACGAATCGGGTTCTTTGGATTCACTTCGACCCTCTTCTTACCCAACGATCCTTGAGGAGTCCCTTTGACAATAGATGAGCAATCTCCTTCCTCAAGGCGAAACAATTTTCGTAGTATGCCCGAATTCCTCATGAAATGCACACCACTTGGACTTATCCTTCCAAGTTGTGGGCTTGTCATTTTCTTAGGCCATCTTGCTTTATCTCCAAGATTCTCCATGGCGCAAAGGACTCTGCAATATCCACGGAAAAGCAATAGTCGAAATTCTAGGGTAGTCATTATCATCTCCATCTTGATCATCATCTACAAAATGAACTTTAGAAGATTCAGATTTAACGGGGTTTGCCCTGCTAGACTTATAATGATGGGAATCGATTTTACGTCAGATGGCTCAAATAGAGGGTCCTTCCAATTGACTTTTCCATTGCTAGACTGTCCTCCTCCAATCGATGAATCGTAAGGCTCGGTCCTTATTTCTTCAAGTTGTTTGGCGGTGTCATCACCACTCATTATAAAATAGAGAGTTCTTTTTCGGCCAATACGGAATGCTTCCGTAGGCGTGGACATATCCAGATGGGTATGGTCACCGCTTCTTTATTAAACTGTGCAAATATTCCTTAAGACTCTCATTAGGGTTGCACAATTCAGTAAGGTCGGGTCAACTTGTCGAACGCCTGTTGCATGAAAATTGATTAGTGAACATCCGACAAGTTGAGCATAGGAAGAAATAGAGTTAAGAGGAAGTCTGTTAGCCATTTTAAAGTGGTCCCGATAGAGTTGAGCCAAAGCCCTGCAAAACATGCTTCTTTAAAAACAGGGGGATACTTATAATATCCATTGATTCTTGATACGAACACATGTTCTGCTGGATCGGTACTTCCATCATACTTCTTCATATGAGGGACTGAAAATTTCTTTGGGATTTCCACATTAGCTATGGCTGGAACAAATCGGGATTCGTTGTAGCAAGTTGGGAAACTTGGTGAGGAGGTAAGTTGACTCCGGGCACACCTCGAAGCAATTCTTTTATGGTTTGCATTTCCCTAATAAGTTGACTCTCTCAAAAAGAGAATTGTTATTAAATTGGGATGCGAAGTATCAAAAGTATTATAGAAACTCCTGTTTGCCCCATCGAGGTGCAACATAGGTATAGCAAGACGTCAACACGGGTTGGCTAGTTGTAAAGTTGAACCGTGGCCGCGAGGTTGGAATTGACGTCATGATTGTACTTTCTGCTGGTAAGGTACTAGACATAGGGATATCTCCAACATGGCTTGGTCTGTTCTGCACCAAACAAAGATCTAGGATGCAAAGGTGAAAATGGAGTAGATGTTTGAGTCTCGGTTGCTTTCCTTTACGCATGGAATCAATGGCATTGAGTATCATAGTGTTTGTATGTTCTTGAGCATCCAACTGTCGATACAATATCGTGACCATGTTAGACATTAGCTCCATATTGGCGGCTTCCGGATTGAAGACGGGTTGCACGAGATACGAGCTAGAAGCGGTGGTTCCTCTCACCAAGACTACCAGACGATGGATTGGCCATTTCTATATAAATAATCAAAGTAGTCCCACGGATGGCGCCAAATTGTTTTGGTCAAATTTCAACAAGGGAAACTAGTGATAAGAAAGATGACAAAAAGGTTGAATCTGGGTACAATGATTACAAGATATTATAGAAATGAACACAGAGTTTTGTTAACTAGGAAAGCCCTTGAACAACTTGTTCGCCGGCACGAAACCCGGGAGGTTTTAGGGAACTGCCTTGACCAAATGATTTATTAATCGGGTTGAATACAAGACTAAGAGCGTATACTAGGGAGCTTAAACTAATGAGAGTGTGTGTGTAAAATACATGTGTTCCTCCTTTTTATACCTCAAATACAAAGAAACAATAGACCTAGAATATAGGAAATTGGTTAAAGTTGTTGAGGTATTCTCGCCACAATGTTGGTTGAAGAGATAAGGATCCCTTGCGGGCTTTGTTTTGATGAAGGAACGTTTTGTTGACTCGTCTCTTTATCTCGTTGACATACTTCCTAAAAATAGGTTGTAACGTAACATAATTCAACTGCAAAAAATGTCAAGGTGCAGGAGAACTCAAGTTGTAAGTATCAAGATGATATATGTAAGTTGTAAACAAGTTGACTAAAAATGTAGGCCTAACACTCTCCTCCAGTGGGGTGCCGTTTTCACTAATATATTTTTCCATCTAAGCAAATAAAAGAATGCAACATCTCAACATTTCACCTGACGCCCCGCCTTTAGCTCCTTCCCGGGATTCCACACCAACAAAACAAAGACACATCCAGCAAACAAATTTTTTTTTTCTTTCAAGATGCTGCTACGACCATGGCGAAGAGATCATAAGAATACTTTTCAAGCACTCTCAAAAATTAAAGACCGTACCCATGGTGCAGGGAAGAGGAAAAATATCTTCATATGGAGAAATAAATGTTTCTTTCTTTTTCTCGCTTTTACCATATCATGCTCTATATATGTCACTCCTAATTAGTGGATATATAAACTCGCTTTTCATTTCAAAATTTCCCTCTAAACTGCTGAATTTCTGAGGACGAATCATGAGTCTTGATTGTTGGGCCTACATTTTTATCAACTTGTTTACAACTTACATATATCATCTTGACACTTACAACTTGAGCTCTCCTACGCACCTTGACATTTTGCAGTTGAATTATTGTTACATTACAACCTATTTTTTAGGAAGAATGTCACCGATAAAGGAGACGAGTCAACAAACGTTTCTTCATCAAGCAAAGCCGAAGGGATCCTTATCTCTTCAAACCAACATTGTGGCGAGAATACCTCAACAACTTCAACCAATTTCCTATATTCTAGGCTTGTTTGTTTTCTTTGCATTTGAGGTATAAAAGGGAGGAACACATGTATTTTACACACACATTCTCACTAGCTCAAGCTCCCTAGTATACGCTCTTAGTCTTGTATTCAACTTGGTTAATCAATCACTTGGTCAAGGCAGTTCCCTAAAACCTCCCGGGTTTTGCGAACAAGTTGTTCAAGGGCTTTCCCTAGTTAACAAAATCCTTTGAGTTCATTTCTATAGCATTTTATAATCATTGTACCCATATTAACATTATCTTTGTCATCTTTCTTGTCACTAGTCTCCCTTGTTGAAATTTGACCAAAACAATTTGGCGCCATCCGTGGGACCCTTTGATTATTTATATAGAAATGGCCAATCCATCGCCTGGTAGTCTTGGTGAGAGGAACCACCACTTCCTAGTTTCCGTATCTCGTGCAATCCGTCTTCAAATCCGAAGCTGCCAATATGGAGCTAATGTCTAACATGGTCACGATATTGAAAAAGTGATCGACTGTTGACGCTCAAGAGCATACAAACACTATGATACTCAATGCCATTGATTCCATGCGTAAAGGAAAACAATGAAACTCAAACATCTACTCCATTTTCACCTTTGCATCCTAGATCTTTGTTTGGTGCAGTACAGGACCAAGCCATGTTGGAGATATCCCTATGTCTAGTACCTTACCAGCAGAAGTACAATCATGACGTTAATTCCAACCTCGAGGCCACGGTTCAACTTACAACTAGCCAACCTGTTGACGTCTTGCTATACCTATCTGCACCCTCGATGGGGCAAACAGGAGTTTCTTTAATACTTTTGACGCTTCGCATCCCAATAATAATTTCTTTGCGTAAAGCCAACTTATTAGGGAAATGCAAACCATAAAAGAATTGCTTCGAGGTGTGCCGGAGTCAACTTGCCTCATCACCAAATTTCCCCAACTTGCTACAACGAATCCCGATTTGTTCCAGCCATAGCTAATGTGGAAATCCCAAAGAAATTTTCAGCCTCATATGAAGAAGTATGATGGAAGTACCGATCCAGCAGAACATGTGTTCCGTATCAAGAATCAATGGATATTATAAGTATCCCCCTGTTTTTAAAGAAGCATGTTTTGCAGGGCTTTGGCTCAACTCTATCGGGACCAGCTTTAAAATGGCTAACGGGACTTCCTCTTAACTCTATTTCTTCCTATGCTCAACTTGTCGACATGTTCACTAATCAATTTTCATGCAACAGGCTCGACAAGTTGACCCGACCTTACGAATTGTGCAACCTAATGAGAGTCTTAAGGAATATTTGCAGGGTTTAATAAAGAAGCAATGACCATACGGAATCTCCCAAGAATATTAAAGACGTCCAAAGGTTAACCTAGAGTAGTGCCTTAAATAGATTTATATCTAAATCATCGATAAGTGCGAGGTTATTCTATGAAGTGTTAAGAAAGAATAAACTATTCCAATGGATGATCAACATGAAGCAGCCTTCAAACAACTTAAGGAATACTTGATGACGTCACCCCTACTTGCCAAACCGAACGTGGTGAGCGCCTCTACTTGTATTTAGTCGTATCCGAGAATGCGGTTAGTGCGGTCTTAGTGAAAGAAATTCAAGGTGAACAAAGATCCCGTGTATTATGTAAGTAAGTCTCTACTAGATGCTGAAACAAGGTATTCTCATCTTGAAAAGTTAATTTTAGCTTTAACTACCGCCGCTACAAAATTGCGTCATTATTTTGAAACACATTCCATTCTTGTTAGAACTAATTATCCTATAAGAAGTGTGTTGAGAACTCCGAAATGTCGGAAGATTAGCCAAGTGGTCGGTCAAGCTAAGCACATATGACATTTCATACGAGCCCGAACGCCTATCAAATCTCAAGCTCTAGCGATTTCGTAGTAGATTTCAGTCCAAGTCTCGCAACCCGAGGTAGAACAAGAGGTACAACACTTGAAGGTAAAACAACTCCTAGATTTTGGACACTTTATACGATGGAGCTTCAAATTCCAAAGGAATCGGCTTGGGAATCGTTCAAGTCCCCCAAGGCGATATCATACCTCAAGCCGTATCCCGTGAATTCAATGCGACGAATAATGAAGCGAGTATGAGGCTTTAATCATGGGTTTAACTACTGCTTTAAGTTTAAATATTACTCATATAAATGTATATGTTGATTCTCAATTGCTCGCTAACCATTTCAATGGCAGCTACATGGCAAAACATTCCAAGATGACTCTATATCTTCAACATGTTAAAGCTTTGGCTTCAAAATTTCTGTCATTCTCATTGGAGCAGGTCCCTAGAGAAGAGAATACGTGATGCACCGGCCAACTTGGGATCAACTTGCAAATCTATGTTGCATACTAATATCCCCATTATTTATGTTAAGTACCCACTATAGACCAAGTGGAAGAAACTCAAGAAGTGACTCGCCTAATGGGACACAAGTTACAAGTCCATCTTGGACCCAACCTATAATTGAGTTCCTTCAACTTGGAACTATACCACCCGATGTTAAGAATGCTAGATCCTTTAAAATGCGTACTTCAACTTTTGTTTTAATAGATAATGTCTTGTTCAAGAAATCTTTCGCAGACACTATTTGAGATGTATTGACAATGAACAAGTTGAACTCGTCTGAAGGAGATCCATGAGGAACGTGTGGAAATCATTCCGGTGGAAAGGCACCGGCATCAAAGGCCCTCGGACTGGTTATTCGGCCAACAATGCGTCAGGATGCTATGAGCTACGTACAAAAATGTGACGCCGCCAAAGGCACGGTAACATCTTGCATCAACCTCTGAACCTCTACATCCTATTGTTTCATCTTGGCCCTTCATGAAATGGGGCATGGATATTGTGGGCAAGTTGCCTAAGGCTCCTGGAGGCAAAGTGTTCATGTTAGCAATGACCGACTATTTCTCAAAATGGATCGAGGCAGAGGCCTATGTGCAAGTAAGAGACAAAGAGGTAATTTCATTTTTAAAGAAGAATATTATTAGCGAGGTTCGGTGTACCATCGAGATCATATGTGATAATGGATCCCAATTCATAAGTAAAAAGACGGAGATTTTTGTGCTCGTTGGGGCATCAAGCGATCACATCCACACCACCATCCTCAAGCTAATGGTCAAGCTGAGTCAAGCAACAAGTTGATTGTCAACAACTTGAAGAAACGCCTAGATCAAAAGAAAGGAAAGTGGGCTGAAGAATTACCACTTGTACTTTGGGCGACGAACAACTACAAAAGGAGCCACAGTAGAACTCCATATTCTTTGGTGTTTGGAGCGAAGTGTAATTCCAGTCGAGGTAACAATCCCAACAAAGAAGGTATGGTTTGTTAACTCAAGATGAAAATAACATCTTGTTAACCCAAGATCTAGATACAATTGATGAGATCGGGATTTAGCCAAGATAAGAATGGCACCTATCAACAACGGATTGCTAGAGCCTACAACAAGAATGTCGAATAAGAAGGTTCCAGGTTGGTGATTTAGTTTTGAGAAAAGTATTTCAAAATACTAGAGAACCGAATGCGTAAATTGGCTCCCAAGTGGGAGGGACCATATCTCATTGATGTTGAAGCCGGCAAAGGTGCATACGGTTGTCAACCCCAAGTGGAGACAGGGTCCCTAGGAGTTGGAATGCCATTCATTTAAAGCTCTATTTTATGTAAGTCAAGTAGTTAACAACTAGACTTCGTGTATGAGTTAATTTATGTCAAGTTCATTCATGTATTTCAATCCTCAATTTTATTAAAAACCCTTACTAACTTAAGCATCGGAGGGTGTTGGCTATGCTAACACCCAACCCTAACATGAATTTGTTTTGCAAGGTATACTAGCAAAGTAGGCTCAACATGTGAATACGCCAGTACGGCTCGAACATGTTGAGACCTAAAAATGGAGCAGGTTGAACATGTTAACACGCCAGTACGGCTCCAACATGTTCAGACCTGAGACGAAGAAGTCCAACATGTGAACACGCCAGTACGGCTCCAACATGTTGTGACTTTAGCGAAGAGGGATGGAACATGTTGACACGCCAGACGGCCGATACTTGTTCTATCTCTTCAAACGACTTACCTCTAATCAAAGGTACATTTTGGTTAAAAGATTTACATCTTTTCTAAAGAGTTAAGGTTTTTACACCTTCGCCCGTGCACGATTTCACATCTATACAAGATGTGACTATTGGTTGTAACATTAACATGTTACCTATTGCTTAAATCGAAACATTCTTATCTGCTAACACAAGCAAATGTTTCTAAAAGAAACCTAGATTACTTCAATAAAAGTTCAGCATGTTCCCAAGATTAGTGGATGAGTTGGTTAAGCCAACAAATCCTATCAACCTATGAAAAGCATGGAGTACTAGACCAACCTAGTACCCCTAAATAGATTGTTTGCGCTCTTATGAGCAGGTTACATGACCAACGAATAAAAAGCATAAAATTGTTTGTGTTACTCTCCAAATCCCCTAAAAATATTCAAACTTTGTCAACATTTTGGCCTACTGCCGTCGGTGTTACGTCCGTTTCCTTTTCTTGATTCTCGCTTTCAATTTGTTTCCCACCATACCGCTCAGACTTTGTTGGCATCCTCAATCAACTCCTCTAAGGCTGGAGAATTTACCTCCTCCGCATCCACTGGTTCACTGATGAAATCCTCCAAGGTCTTTCTTTCTTCCTCGAGGTCCCAGTGCACGGCGAGTCCACTCTTCATTTCCTCCATCATCTGAATCCTGGTCTCGAGCAGCGCCTTGGTGGCATTAAATTTGAAATCCTCTCGAGCAGCTTCAAGCTCCTTGACGTGAGCCTCGTTCTCTGTCAACCTTTCAGCACAAGCATCCGCCAATTCCTTCCTTAACTTCACTATTTCATTACTCTGCATTTTAATTTCCTTCTTCAACTTGCTTATCTCTCCAGCACTTGCCTTCACCTCCTTTCGTGCCTCTTCGGCCTCAACACCGCTCCTAGCCGCCTTGATCTTCGAATGGCAACTTGATCCATGATAGGAGTCATTATACCCGAGAGCCGTAAGAAAAATATTAGTACTTTATGAAATCCTTTGGTACATAGTTCAAGGTGTACACATTATTACCTTATCCGCAAAATCCTTCATTACCACAACAAACTTTTCCCTTGTTCTTTCACCATCCGAATATCACTTGCATCGTATCTTCGATTCCACCGCCTTTCTTTTCTTTGATTCTTCTTTATTCTTCGAGACGGAGCCGGAAGCCATAGATACCGGAGGGGAAGCTTGTTGTCCTTCCGTGAAGACCTTCTTGCCTTAGCTCCAAGCAGCAAGTCGCGGCCGACGAGTGCTTTAGAACGAGTAGTTGTGTAAGAAGGAGACAAGGAGTTAAGAAAACTTGGAGAAACAATGATTGGATGAGCAAGAACTTAGATCAAACCTGTGGACATCTTGATAGGCTTAACTAGAGTCTCTTCTTCAATTTTTTCGGGAGAACAGAAGGGAATGCCTTAAAAGACCCGAGAGCAGGTCTAATTCAAATATTTTCTTCACGTTAGCCTCAGATCCGCTTGTTCGGGGAACGTAACACCGAGTTTGGCAACTTCTACAAAGGAAATTCAAGGTGTTAAGGATTAAGATGTATAGAAAACTCTTGTAGATGAATAAAGTCGAGGAAAATTCCTCTACCTTGAGACCTCCATTTTTGAATTACACCACCTCTTGACTCAGTCGTCTTTCCTAACAAAGAAGAAACGATTTCTCCATCCCCGATCGCAGGTCATTGTTAGATATCAAGATGGGCTCACCCCACTTTTTACCCTAAAACAAAATCTTCCCAGGCCAAAACCTCTTATCTCGTAGTATAAGCAAACTCCTCTAAATCTACATTCAAACCTATTTCATCCCGAGCCTAACTAGGGTTTGAAGGCATCGCCAACCCCGTGGCATGAGTTGGGCGTAATTTAGCTTCGTAGAAGCAAAACCCGGTGATTATGACAGAAAGGGAATTTAAGGCCAATAGTGAAAGGGTATTCGGGAAGACATACCCACTCGGGGGAATAGCATTCGGAGGTAAGGGAAGGATGGGTGAATAGAACGGCTTCAAGGGGCAAGGCGTGATTTTTCCTAACAACTTCCGATCCGCTTAAATTGTACATTTTTCTTTTTCGTGTTCTTTTAATAGATTCGGGTCGAAAAACCCTCGGTAAACCCTCTTCGCTTTCGATTATGCATATCTTCTTTTTCCCATCTTTTTCAACTTGAGAAAATAGCAAACAAGGAATTGAGAAGAAGACGAGAAACTCACCGGCGTTGTTACTTGATTTTTCTTCGCACGCTCTTCACCGGTTTTTCTCCGAAGGAAACCCTTTTGGTAAGTGAGACCGAGAGAGAAAGAGTTGGAGAAGGTTCTCGTCTGTTCACAAAGAAGTTGTGAGCTTGTACAATTTCAAAACATCGAGTATAACCTTTTTTCCGCCTTGAGA
Organism: Platycodon grandiflorus; assembly: GCA_016624345.1. NCBI lineage: Eukaryota > Viridiplantae > Streptophyta > Magnoliopsida > Asterales > Campanulaceae > Platycodon > Platycodon grandiflorus. The sequence goes on from CM028368.1 coordinate 39,069,251, forward strand.
ATACGCAAAACCGTCCCATCGTTACCTTTTGCATTAATAACCGCCGTACGTTGTCGTTGCTTTTTGGCAAACTTTTTAAATTTTTGTCTCTTTATATTCTTTTGAAAAATTTGAAAAGTTTGGGGGCAATTGTTGGGCCTACATTTTTTATCAACTTGTTTACAACTTACATATATCATCTTGACACTTACAACTTGAGCTCTCCTACTGCACCTTGACATTTTTTGCAGGTTGAATTATTGTTACATTACAACCTATTTTTTAGGAAGAATGTCACCAGATAAAGGAGACTGAGTCAACAAACGTTTCTTCATCAAGCAAAGCCAGCAAGGGATCCTTATCTCTTCAAACCAACATTGTGGCGAGAATACCTCAACAACTTCAACCAATTTCCTATATTCTAGGCTTGTTTGTTTTCTTTGCATTTGAGGTATAAAAAGGGAGGAACACATGTATTTTACACACACATTCTCACTAGCTCAAGCTCCCTAGTATACGCTCTTAGTCTTGTATTCAACTTGGTTAATCAATCACTTGGTCAAGGCAGTTCCCTAAAACCTCCCGGGTTTTGTGCCGGCGAACAAGCTGTTCAAGGGCTTTCCCTAGTTAACAAAATCCTTTGAGTTCATTTCTATAGCATTTTATAATCATTGTACCCATATTAACATTATCTTTGTCATCTTTCTTGTCACTAGTCTCCCTTGTTGAAATTTGACCAAAACATTGATGCAGCAGCAATGTTGCGCATCTATGACCTAGATTTGTAGGTCGAACTACGGAAACAACTTGTTCACTGGCGAGGCTATATATGGCTTTGTATATTGGACGTTTTTCTGCCCAGAGGTTTTGTATTGGAGCTCTACTAAGAGACACCTGCGCAATACCAGTTAACAACATGTTTGTTTTCTATTTTGCATTCATCCCTGTAACAAAGTCTCTGTAGCACCGTTGGCGACTCTAAAAAGTTGGGAAGCCTTATGCAAAGTTTTACTTCAGGACATTGATTCACCTACCATGCTGGCATATATACATGTCCAAAACAGGAGTACTCCTATGCAAACGAATTGAAGGACTAGATTACTTATTCACATCTTGAAGTAAATATTAATGCAAGTCAATGTGCTAGCTACTCATTGTTAGAGTTAACAAATTGTACTATATATGATTCCCAAATGTTGTCTGGAAATATGTTTTCTGTGACTGGTGCTAGTGCAAGGATTGTTTCTAAATGCTTGAAATTTAACTAATAAGAGTGCTTGATTATCTCTTTTGCAGGATCAGGTGTCAAAGAAGTCTTTTTGAGCCATGTTTCATTGAGGAAGAGGAAGGTTTAGGTACAAACACATTATTATTATTATTATTATTATTATTATTATTATTATTATTATTATTATTATTGAATCCTTGTGTTTGTTTTCTTGTAAAACTTAGAAAAAACCGTTTTGCGGGTATTTTTTTATAAAACGAATCTCCTTGACCCGACTCACCGTGTGTTGGTGGGATAAGCTGTGAGAGAGTGTGACTTTATCTTACGAATAAATAACTTCTATAATTCTTTTATTAATATCGTGAGTCGTACGAGTACTAACCTAGTTGAGTATTAATATACCACCCTTCCCCGTCAACAAACGAAATCTATATATATATATATATATATATTATTTATTTTTTAAAGTTGGTAAGGATGTTTTAGGTTGTGACACCTCACCAACCTTTGGATTTCTATTAATTATCAAGCTTCTAAGTAAGTTTGACTTTTGGAAACCTTTGGATTTCTATCAATTATCAAGCCTCTAAATAAGTTTGACTTTTGAAGCGAGGTGACTTTTCAGTTTTAGGTCACTAGCTAATAATTATACCTAATAATAATAGGTATTACTATTAGATTGGAGAGTAACTTTAGGTACTGATAAGGAAAAACATGGAAAACAAAACAAATAAAGCGAGGTGACTTTTCAGTTTTAGGTCAATAGCTAATAATTATACCTAATAATAATATGTATTACTATTAGATTGGAGAGTAACTTTAGGTACTGATAAGGAAAAACATGGAAAACAAAACAAAATAATGTTTTCTATAGAACTTGAACCCACACCCTTTTAAATATGAATACATTCCTTAAACCAACTCAACCAATTATATTTTATGTAAAGATATTAAAAAAATATTAAATTATTCTATAAATTAATTTATAATATAAACCAGCTAATTTTTATTTTTATAAACGTTACTCTCTCAATGTTAAATTATATGTCTCATATTCTTATTTAAGATGTCCTAAAATAATATATTATATGTGATACATATCAACAAAATTTTAAATCAGTTCATTCAAAATTGATGCTATTTTTTTATATGTGTAAATTTCTTTTTCACACCGACAATGTATCAAAAATATGTAAATATAGTATCCAACTAAACCTTTTCTAATCATTGAATGATCTTTAAAAACTAATTTAAGAAATATAATAATATTCAATCCTTAAACAATTCTCTTTTGTTAAAAAAAATTATCTTTCTTCAATATGTCCCAAAGTAAATATTTATTTTTAATTTTGTAAAATTTCTCAAATATATGTCTAAAGTATCTTTATTAAGTGCATGATGAAATAAAAAAGAAACACAATAATTTGATATCATTAAAGGATACTTAAAAAAATAAAAATAAAATATATATAAATAAAAATATATATATTGACCATCAATAAAAAATACTTATTCTAAAACGAAAATAAATATATTGACCACCAATAAAAAATATTTATTTTAAAATAAAAATACTATAATAAACGATTACTGGTATACATATAATGATAATATTTAACTTTTATCAAATATTACAAATACATATATTTAATAATGATAATTTTTTTCAAAATTTTTAAAATATATTAAATAATCTCAAAATTAAATTAAACATTTGCGGAGCAAGGGCTCAATAACCAGTGTAGTATAAAGAAAAGAGAAACATCACTCTCCCCGGCCTCCAGAAACACCCTACACAGACGAAGGATAAAGAAGAGAGAGAAACAGCGAGAAAGCTGTCATCATGTTTTCTACACTCCCAACTCTTCAGAGCCTTCGTTGTGCATTCTCCCCAAAATCTCAATTTGTGTCAAACCCATTTACAATATCCCGTGTTTCAACCTTTTCATCACCTCAAATTACTCTTTCATTGAAGGATAACCACCTCCCCAGATCAACTTCTCAAGGTATGCTTCCTTTCTCCCCAACCAACCAATCACCAGAGTCCCTTCCTTGCTTTCTGTATTCTTTATTCAATTTCATGTTATATATATTATATATATATATGTGTGTGTGTGTGTGTGTGTGTGTGTGTTTTCATAGTTCTTCAAATAATAACTCCTAGACTAGGCCCCGAATCCTGCTGAATTCTTAAAATTACCATTTCATTCTGCTTGGAGATTTATCCAAAGAGAGGTTATAATTGAAGGTGAACAAAAAAAAACTCCCTCTCAAAAAAAAAAATAGTCTCATTTTTTTTTATTCAAAAGTCAACCTAAGACAATAACATACACTTATTATGTCAAAGGTAATGAAATTTCAATCATTGATGCAATATTAAGAATATTAATGAAATTTCAATCATTGATGCAATATTAAGAATATTATCAATATAAAATTTTAAAATTTTCTAAGGATAAGTATATTTTTATTAAACTTTAGTCAAAGTTTAATAGACCAAAAAAAGTTAAAAGTGGGCCTTGTTTTTTTGGGACGGAGATAGTATATATGGTAGAGTGTGACTGACATATATAATGCTATCTTGTAATATCAATGAGACATTTTACCTTTGTATGTGAGCTTCATTGTTGTTATACCCGTTGATTGTTTAAGACCAAGCTAAAAGAGCCCGTTTGGTACAGTTACAAAACGCAGTGTTTAAAACGCAGCGTTTTAAAAACGCAGTGTTTTAAAAACGGAGGTCTTTCCTTATAAATACGTTTGGGATATCACTTCAATACGCAGCTTTTTTTCCTAGTAGCGTTTTAAAACCTGCGTTTTGGGAAAAAGCTGGGAATTCCAGCGTTTTAAAACGCAGCTGCGTTTTGAAAACGCTGCGTTTTCTGCCGCAGTATTGAAACACATTTTTTGCAAATAAGCACCGTTTTATCCCTGCGTTTTGGCCAAAACGCTCGACCAAACGGGCTCTAAGAATAAGTCTTTTCATTCAGTCACAAGCCGTTTCTCTTTTCATTGGGAGTTATTTTCTATTAGGAGTATTTAGTCACTCTTTTCATTTTGGTTTGTCCCAAAAATAGAGTCACATTTCTTAAATTTAAGCTTCAAAAATCTATATATTCTTTTCATTTTTTCTTTCTTTTTGAAGATATGATATTCCTCTAACGTGTAATGCAAAAACAATATTTAACTTTAGTGCAGCTCAAGAAAATATAGAGAAACAAAAATACGATATTAAGAAGTTTGATTTGTCGAATGTTACTCTTTTCTTTTTGGGGATAAACGGAGTATATATCTTGTTTCTTTTGCATTTGATCGTGTGTGGAACAACTATTATAACTATTTCCATAATGCTAGTTGCATAAATTATTGACCCTGTCTTCACATTATAGGAGCTCCTACTGATTTAATTGAAGATTCAAAGTTTGTTCCTCTGAATCCTGATGACCCTACATATGGTCCACCTGTAAGTTCTGGTTAGTTTTTTACCGATCTCTGCAATGTTTTTTATCTTTTCCTTTACTACATTACATGTAATTCCCTGGCTCTAAGGTGAATGATATTTTCAAGTTTAAAGTTTTAACTTTAAAAGACTTTGTTTAGGTCAGAAAAATATGTAAGCCAGAATGTAGTATACTTATATGTGTTCGAAGCAAACCGAATTTTGTTGCTACTGTATAGGCACACCAAGTTTTGCTAGAAGTCCCATTGGATATATTCTTGATTTTCTCTTTGGGGAATACTTCAGAAACGGATGAATTATCTATTACATATGTGATATGTTACAAAAACTCTTCCTTGGCAATGTGTGAAGTTCAACCAACGATGTGGAATCTCTAAAGTTTCATGATTCTACCCAATTCTGACCGAAATGAAAATGATACATAAACCATCTTTTTAACTTCTTTCTAACCCTGGAAGGATATAATTTTGGATTGAAGAATGTAGTATGATATTTCAATCAAATAATATCTGGTATATCTTTTTTCTGCAGGCTATATTGTTGTTGGGCTTTGAAGTAGGGGAGTTTGTGAAGGTAAATTCTTGTGCTTTATGCCATTACCCATTTATCATAGATCGTTAGATTAGTAATCTAGAATTCTAAAGTAAAATGGTTATTGTTTGTTTTCTTGCTTGTCTTTGCTGAGACGAGACACTGTTGTTGATGATATGCCTGTCTTCAGTTGCACAAGTAGCCTGTGCTTCCTTGTCAATCAACAGTGATATGACTGTTATCATTATTATTCAATTAGTTTTCTTATTTATTTTTAATGGTAAGTTAAAGTAAAACAGTCATATGCTCCATATATTTGGGCATAAGATGTTTTCTGGAAATCATATTACATTTCCAGAAAAGGGGCCAAAAAAAAAGACATTGAGATCCTTTGACGTGGATTGACCGGTCAACCATCAATGTAAATTACTTGCTTAGAAGAAGGAACCATTTCAATACATCCATATGAAATATTTTCTGGAAGATGTTTTGCTTCAGATAAATACTCCAAAAGTTCCCCCTTTTTTTCCATCATACTGCCTTTTCTCCTTCCCCTATTCATTTCTTTCTCGTGGGGAGGTGGAAAAGTTTGGTGCTCTGGTCAAATTAGTCCTCTCTTAGTTGCTTGAGATTATCTGTTTTTGCATGGAGATGACTGCCCAACTTGTTTTTTATGCTTGCATACATTGTTCAAGCACATTCTTCTGTTACTTGGCTTGACTGATTTCATGATTTATGTGGTACCAACAAGGTCTTTTTGTATAGACATTTGAGCTTGCATCCTGAAGTACCCTTTAATAATTGTTGTGAACAACATAATAGGGTTTGGCACATCAATGAATGACAGTCCATCATACGAGGTGGTCCCTAAGGATATTCTCCCAATCTTATTGCTGTATCGATAAGTCCATATTTTATTATCGTCGCACCACTTAGCAGAGTATACACTTGTATTCGTGGTTTACTTGTTATATTGTCTGAAAGACAATTGAGGGAACGATGATGGCTTTAGATGACCTTTACCCTGGTCAAGGAAATGGAGTTGAAAGATAGCAAATGATTAAGATTGTCTAGAAATCACTAACAAAGTTCATCCTAGGAGAAATGGTTCCATAACCACCGTAATTGTTAGTGTGTTTGTCTGTTTGCAGATACAACAGCTACTAAAGGAGATGGGAGGTGAATTCTTAGAGGTAAATTTCTCATATTTATATTTTCTGTTTCTCGGGCATTCCTCCCTTCCTGTTTTTGTAGCTATTTAAGGACAATGGGGTACTGAAGACGTAAAGAAGTTTATGATTGGTGAACACATCCCATAAAGATACCTGTCCTTCTTAGAGCAACCTTCTGCAGTTATATTATTCTTAACTGAACATGATTTGAAGATTTCAAGCAGCGCCATATTTAAAACCTGAAGAAGTATGAACGGCCTTAAATTATTTTCACTTATTATTGGTGACCTGTGACCTGTATGTTGTTTAAACGAAAATGAGATATGAAAGAGAATAAATAATGGACGAATATATATAAGATAAGAAAGACTCGTATGCTTTGAACAGGATGAAGCATCATGTACGATTTTAGAAGTGACTTTCTTTTCACCATCATTTTGGCAATTTTGATTTCTTAATGCTTCCATCCAAGTAAATTTAGCACTCCCTCAAACCCAAAATGAGTGTCCCATTTTGAAAAGATTTGTCCCAAGTCCCTTTATCTATGAAGTTACTACATTCACCTTTGTCCTCTATCATGTCCCAATGTGCAATTGCAAACTTACAGTTTAGACACTAAGGGTATTCATGTATATGCACTACTTTACTGTCCTAAAAGTCAACTTCCTTAATTTTTGAAAAAAAACTAAATCACATTGATCAAAAAATTATGAAGAAAATTATGAAAATTCTTTCGAAATTGGTAGTTTCTTACATTATCAGCTCTGTATTCAATATTTCTTTGCAGATTATCTTTTGTACTGAAGACATGATTAGTTGGTCGCTCTGGGAAGCAATGAATACAAAACAACCCAATTTGGAAGCTGCAAAGGTTGTGCTTCTTAATTCGTGATGCCTTATTTGTTTCTTCTACCTTCCATTCTAGGAAAGTCTGTCACTTCTCCATTACCCGTGTACGGAAATTCTGCTTCTTGAGCAGGAGATACTTGTCTAACAGCTCCTTTTACTTGAACTGCCATACTTGAAGGTTGTTTCTCGGGGCATTATGCTTCTATCGAGGAGATGCTAATTCTGAAGATGAGACCCTTGTGTCGATTACTTGTGTTTTTAGGATTGCACTGTCTAGTATATGCGAAATGTTCAAATAATATGTTGATTTTGAACAATGCGTTCACTGCTATAGTTAGTAGTGTATGCATCTTTGTTGCACTACGACTTTTGAATCCTTTGGATCCCTCTTTTCTTTTTGATTAGGGTGAACAAAGAAGGAAAGAAAGAAAAGCAAGAGATATTTTCATTTATCTGATGTAGTTCACATCATTTGTTTGGCAGATTGTGAAGTCAGTGCCACGAATTTGCATTTTGTCTGGTCTCACGGGAGAGGAGACGATGATGTTCATTGATGCCTTTCCAGAATCTGGTAATAAATCTTGGTAGTATCCCATCGTACATTTCTCCTTGAATACTTTGAAATTGCAATATGTGGAAACCTAACTTCCTTCCTTGGGAAGGATAAACTTGCCCCACCTTGACAAAACAAAATAATATGAAAAAGAATCAAAGAACAAACGAAGAAGACTTTTTATGTTTCTTATTGGTGATTATGTGATATTTGATGCGAGTGTCCTTTGACCAAATCTTTGCTCTTTATTTTTCCAACTTTATTGAGAGCAGGATTAGAACCTGCTGTATTTGCAGCTCTTGTTCCCAATAGTGCTGATAAGCCAGTAGCAGAGTTGATCGAAGAGATAATGGGAGACCATGAAATGATGGTAGGTTCTTGTGTTTGTGCTGCAACGTAAACATTGCTCACAATTTTCATTTTTTATACGAGATTCTACCTGTATGCTTGCTCATTCAAAGTTTGTTTGCTTTGGATGTAGTCTTCGAGACAATCAGGCTAGAGATCAGCACACAGATTACTCGTTTGGAATTGGAGATTTAGAAATCATTAGTGCTTTTAATCATGTGGTTCGGTAACTTTAAAAACTTCCTAATGGATCTCATATCACCTCTTCTCATATCGTACAATTCATACTCTCTTTTGTAACTACTGTATGCATAATCTTTTTCATATGTAAAATTGTCTGTACATATTAACGTTTTCAGGTGATACGAGGACATTACATTGTGGGAGGGGAATCCAAATTGCACAAAATAATAGTGTGGTTGTCGTCCCCAAGTTTTCGATCCTTCTGGGAACTTTCTGTTATTTGATGTTTGATCTCTTCGCGGTCGTTGGGAGGCTCTGCTCAGTGTCCCATTTAATCCGTGTTTTGTCTTGCTGTTGACCTTGGGAAGGCTTTCTTTGTGTTCACATTCATCCCTTTGTAGGGGCTCTATTCTAATGAATAGGAGGAGGGGGAAGGGCAACGCTATTCCCGCTCTAATTACTCTAGTTTCTAACAAAGGCGATCCACGAGATGACTTGTTTTACTTGCACCTGATGCTTCCTGTACGTGGAGTGCCTTCGTAGCAAAGTGATATGGAAATAGTGGTATTGAAAAAGGAAAGGTACATAAACTGTAATCAATGTCGTGCTCCCTTGTTCTCCTTCCATGTGACCAGAAATGTTTCCATTAGACGGACTAAGCTGCAAGGAAAGAGACTACTCCCTTGTTCTCCTTCCATGTGACTAGAAATGTTTCCATTAGACGGACTAAGCTACAAGGAAAGAGACTACGGGAGCTTCCATCCCCTTGGGACACCGCATGGCTGGAAGCAGGTGCAGCAAAAAAAAAAAAAAAAAAAAAAAACGGCAGTAAGGAAGGAGCGAAGGCGATTGCGATTTGCAAAGCTGAGATTCTACGAAGTGCGAAGAGGAGATGACAGAGTCTCAGTCTCTCGTCGTACTCGTCAGTCAACAACAAAGGCCGAAGGACTGAAGGAGCTGGGTTGCTGTCGGAGGATATGACGTGAACGATGACAAGGCTGCCTTCTTTAGTTGAATCAGTTCTTTCTCCACTAAAAATCTCTCAATTTTCGTAGATTTCGATAACAAACACTCATTCTTTTTCCTCTTTATTTTATCCGAAAGTAAGGCTTTTTACTTGGGATTAAAGTTGTGACCCCACTAAAAAAATTGTGGATCCGCCACTACGGGTAAGTGGCTTGGCAATTGACAACACGGGAATAAATGGCTTGGCTGCCCATGGGCACCCATTTAAGTTCATTAACATAGAATTATTAAATAAAAATAAATATTACAAAAATTCATTTAAATTAAATCCTTGATAAATTTCCATTAAAGTATATACAAAATCTCGTTCATTAGATATATAAGTCGTCATATAACACGTCACGTAGTTATAATAGACTTCAACTAAAGATAGTCTCTTTTAACAGATACTACAAGACTTAATCTGAAAACTAAAACTTCATTTGCAGTGCCTGCAACTTCATTCATACTGGCTTCATTTGTGAATCTGAAAGCAACATATAGATAATTAGATAAACTTATCAAAAAAGACCAAACAAACGGGCAACACGATGACCGAAAGAACATTCAAGATGGGCAAAGCTACACTAGACATCCTTTACTCGAGTCGGAAGTTAAAGCAGCACTAGCCGCTTACAGTTTTTAAGTGCTGTACATTAACCATTTTCCGTATATTGAATTTATGATATATAAAGGATCTGCCAATCCCGCAACTAAAAGGCAAGAATCCTGACATCATGTAGCGAACCAGGTGATAACTTACATGGAAGTAGTCAACCATAAAGCGGAACAGCAAATTTGTGGTGGACCCAAAAAGAAAAAGTAGGAGTGAAACTGCAACATCACCGAGGAACAGCAAAGTCTAAGGACTGCCCACAAAGAGATGTGCACATGATCAGTCGATGAAACTTTCTCTAGAGAAGATCAAATGTCAGTTTAAAGTAGTTGGCACCCATGATCTTTAGTATGAAACGTTCAAATATGAACAATTATGACATCAAGATACAGAACATTCTGCAGAGATTGCTCATGCTTATGAAAAGAGAGGAAGCTTAACCAAAAGGACAAATAAACTGGCAGAATTCACAAAGAATTAATAGGACAGACAGCAGACGAAATGGAAATTCCCACCATATATCAACTCGTGGAGATGAAAATGCAGAAGCAACTCTTAAAGGGAAGCCATTAATACATGCTTGTTTTTAATTCTGCCAACAGCTTTATCTCATTAGATAATTGCTTATCCCTAAGTGCAAAATCAATTAAATACACAGATAAAAATGAAAGTTGGGAGACAGAGTAAAGTTGGATGACTAAATAGAAGGTGGACCAAATATCCACTGAGGTACAGTACAAATATAAAAGATGGGGAGATATCACCACCTCCTTAACTCGTCCTCAGATCTTACATCAACAATATTTGTACAATGCTCTACATGTGTCTTGCTTGTATTGTCCATCTCAGAATCAACACACTCAAGCCTTCTTCTCCATCATCCTCCTCACCTTCCCAGTCCTCCTCCGCACCACTCCTGGGCCTACTGCCACCACCACCACCACCGCCGCCTCCGCCGCCCCCACCCCACTCCCTCCGTCCTCGCTTCGACGGCTGAGGCCATTCCTGTGGCCCTAACTGATTCTTCGAACACTCGTATGACAAATGCCCCCCTTCTCCACACTCATAACACCTACTCTTGTCCGTGTACACCCTCCGCCGTATAAACTCCTTTGCGTGGCCGTTATCGGCGGCGATCGAGGCGGTTAGGGTTCGGCCGTTGAGGACTTTTCCGTTGATTTGTTCTATACGTCAACTAATCTAATTAGAAGGGGCTCTCCAATGCAAATGTTATTTCCATCTTATGTAGCATGTTCTCACAACTAAAATAAAGGCCGGTGAAATTTAGTTATTTTTTAATTTAAAAAATAAGATTTAAGATGTTTTCAAACTATTAATTAGAATGTAAAAAATTTATATTCTCATTTACAATATATAAAAAAAAAATATTGTCATGTCATATTTACAATGTCTCTTCATATTTGCATTAGAAATTTTTTTTTCTAAAGAAGATGTCAATCTTAGGTGGCAACTATTTTTTTTCACATTCACATTAACATTGGAGATACTCTAAGCTCACAAGTAACTTTAACATAAATCCACGTTAATTAGTCCTAATTAATGTAGATGTAGATAATTAGGCCCAAAATTGTCATACTCTACAAGCACAAACTATTGTTGACACGTGGCAGCACTAGATTAAGTTTTATCCCACCTAAAACAAACACCATTTACTTGATTCTTACTCTCTTTTTATCTCCATTAATTTTGCTCTTTTCTCTCACTATTTTTAAAGCTCTCAATTAATTTATATCTTTTCAACATTTTTACTTTTTGCTTCAAACTCATAACATTCAATCACTAATTTGTACATATGTATACCGTAATCACTTCTTCAACATGATTTTTTCTATATTATATATATATATAAATGTTTATATTGCAAGAATTATTTTATTAAAGTCGTGCATCGAACGGGTATTAACTAGTAAACGTATATATAAAGGTTCTGCGTTGCACTTCACTAGAGTTTTATTCTTATAAAATGGAGTGGATTGTATAATTTAGGTTGAATTCTCTATGTCCTAAAATATGCGTTTCTTATTTAATTTTAGAATGTTCTAAAATAATTGTATATTTTCATTTATTAGAATTAATTTTAAAGCTAATGCTCTTTCATACATTTTTTAAGGGTAAATTACAAAGAATCCCCCTCAATTATTGGTTAAGTTTGAGTTACCTCCCTAACCTACAAATTGAAGCAATGTGCCCCCCTAAATAACATTTTCTTAAATTGTACCTTCTATTTAGGCAATACCATTTCAAAAGAAAGATAAGCAATTACTTTTTTGACAATCTTTTTGTACAAAAAGGGTCTTAGAGCAATAAGGGTAAAATAATCAATTGAAACAGTAATATGACTTTATTATTAAAAAAAAATGCTTAAAGATGGTTGCATGAGTCTCGGGTGATCATTTTACGTTAACTCAAATGACAGTGCCTAAACAGAAGCTGCGATTAAGGAAAATGCTATAGTTGAGGGAGGCACATTGTTTCAATTGGTAGTTAAGGGGGACAATTTGAACCTAACCCATAATTAAGGGGGTTATTTGTAATACACCCTTTTTTCAATTGTGAAGTTGAAAAAACTAATGGTCCATAATATTGCCACTAATTAAAATCAAAGAACTAAAGCAGAATCTGGAGATGCTGCAAGTAAAGTTGAAGGGAGTGTTTATTGAGAAATAATAAGTTTTGGGGAATATATTGGATTAATATACAATTTGGTCCCTGAACTTAGAACTTTTTCCTGATTAGGTTTTACTACTATGATATTTCCTATTCTAGCACTTGAACTGAACATTTGGACTTACGTTTAGTCCCCCATTTAACGGAAGTTAACAGAAACGTTATCTTTTATTTTAAATGACCAAAATACCCTTGTTCCTTGATGACTGTGTATCCACTATGATATTTCCTATTTACTTCTCACTTTTTTTTTTTTCTGAAAATTGTCTTCACTCTTCTTTGAGAAATAATAGTCTTCTCTCTTCTCTCTTCTCGCTCTTATCTCTTCTCTCTCCTCTCTATTCTCTCTTCTCTCTTATATGTACCGTCGTACCAAAAAGTTAGAATGGTCATACATTCATGGCCTTGCACAGAAATGTGAGTGACGATGCCGGGGAGTCACCACCGAGCCTCCCACCACTGCTCAACAGCCTTGCGTAATACTCCACGCATGCAAAACAACGAGAGCGACAACTCCACCTCGTTCTTATTCCAAACCCGCCTTACCAACTCGAAGTTGTCGTCGATTGAAAGCTCGTTTTAGGGTTTTGAGTTTGAAATTTTAGCTCACCCAGCTGCAATTCTACTAGTTCTGATCATTTGTTGATCTGGGTCTTGAATATTGGAGATTTCAATGAGTTCAAGCTTTAAAATTTAATGGAAATCCTATTTTGGGGTTTTTCAAAATTTTGAATTCCAGCTCATCTAGCAGTTACATGCTGCAATTTTTTGTCTTCATTCCATAATTTTCTGAGGTTTGGGTGAGATTGAGACCTCTTTTCATCTACAACTTCAATCTTTCACGACCGACTTCCAGTAGCCGACGGGAATCCGTTGATTTGGATGAGTATACAAGCTTTTCTTTATGTCTTCAAGCATTTGTCTAGGAATCGATTAATCATAAGGGTTTTCTCGATCTCAGACGCTGATAGCTACTTTTTCGAATTGGATGGTGCAAATCCGCCCTAATAGCCTTATAATCTGAATGATTGACTCGCTGCACATTATTAGACAAGTGTATGATACAAGTTGCAAATCCAACCGTTGAGCATTGAGCACCAGTGCCAGCTCTACATAATAGGCAAGTGAGGCAATTGCCTTAGGCCCTCCACAATTTTAGGCCCTAATATATAATTATATATATAGAAATAATTAAAGGATTGTATAAATAGTAACTATATTTTTTAGTTAATTACATATTCAGTCCACTTTGTTAGACCTTGAAAAAAGGAAACCGTTATCTTTCCTTTAAAAAATTATACGTCCATCGTTTGAAAATTAGGAAAAATAAAACTTTCCAAATTATTGAAATCAACTAGACATTCCATTTTTCAAACAATATTTCTTTATATCTAAGCTTTGAAAAGGTAAAAAGTCAATCATCTTCTTTGTTGTCCACCATCAATTATCTTCTCTGTTTTCCAAATGCATGGATTATTTATAGGATATTATTGACAACACTTATAATGGTTGCTTCGGGCGAAAGAAGTTCTTCAAAATTGAAATTAATAAAATCGCACCTAAGATCAACTATGTCGCAAGAAAGATTAAATGGATTGACAATGTTATCAATTGAAAAAGGAATAATAGAAAAATTAAAATATGAAAAATTCATTAATAACTTTGCATCTCAAAAGGCTAGAAGAGTGCATTTTAAATAAATGAAAGGTTAAATAGTTATAAAGCTAATAGAATTAGGCCTTAATTTTGTTTTTCATGCACTCATGCTTTGGTCACCAATTTAGATAAAGCCGCCGGCCCTGGCATCGGCTAGACATTTCAATCTATTGCCTATATAAAGGACATCTCAAATGAAGGAAAAAAGCATCGGCATATACGACAAATACACAGAGCACATAACACACAAATTGAAATCATACTAACTCTTACCCCCATCCAACATACTCAATATACATAGAGAATCACTCAAAGTCTGCTCAAGCTTCCAAGAAATCGTGCAACGTACAAGCTGTCAAATATACAAGATCGCTTCTATTCAACTAGCCAAAGTCATTTCACAAAAGCCTTTCTTTTATTTTCTTGTGTTTACCTTGTGTAAAGAATATAGTTGGAGAGCCAACTAGTTGAGAAGGAATTGAGAGAATTCATTCGACCACAATAATATGTATAACTAAGAGAGTTATAGAGGATTATTGCCTTATTAAATCATTGTATCAATTTCTCTATCCCTCACTCTTCACTTATTGCTTACTACTATCTTGTATGCTTGCATATTACTTAGCTATTTTTTTGTGAACACTTTACTGATATACTTCAAAACAGCTAACCTCTCTAAAAAACAACCAACCTTTCTTATATCAAACTCCCAGCTGTTTCTATAACAAGATAATATCATATCTTGTTTTGAACACTTGAATCAATTTTGCAATTATTATTTCCGCTGCACAAACACAATATACTCGATCTAAACTATTTTGGCAAACCAACAGTTTTACCGTGATTAAGTGTTATTATCAAGCCATTCAGTAGTACTATAAACATAAGGAATATAGATCCTAGTTAGAAAGAAGGGACCCATAATCTATTTTACTAAAGTCATATCTTATTATAAAAGAAAGACAAAAATTACAATAATACAAAAGAAAGATATATTCTTTTAGGGTGTGATTGGTCCATCAGAAAAGAAAAAGAAAAAGGGGAAATCCTAATTCTTCCGCTCTCATTGTTAAGATGAGATATCCCTATCGCTATTTCAGCTTAGGAAACTAACAAATGAGAAATCTGGAAATGGGGTCGATCACTAATAACCGAGAATTTGGGTTGATATTAGGTTTAAAATATATTTTGGTTCAAGAACTTAACACTTATTCCTAGTTTGGTTCAAAATTTTTGATATTTTCTATAATGGTCCTTAAACTCGATTTGGCCTTACATTAGTCCCTCAACTAACGATCATCAACTTTGGTGTTAAGTTTTCAGTAATATGACATCAATACCCTTATGATGACTGGAATTCCACGGGTGACTAAAATGCAAAGAGGGAAAAACATGACCAAAATTGAAATATAAAAAGCAAAAAGAAAACAAAATATATAACCTTTACGATAGTCAATTAAATAACGGAGGACTATAAGAGAGGGAGAGAGAGAGAGAGAGAGAGAGAGAGAGAGAGAGAGAGAGAGAGAGAGAGAGAGAGACCCTTGTTATATCACCATTCCCAAAAAAACTATCTTCTTGATCAGTGCTTCAAAAAAATTGCTAGGCGAAGCCCTCAGACCAACTAGGAGCCTAAGGGGCCTAGGCGGGGACTAGTCATCACCTAGCGCCTAGACGGATTAAGTGGGGACTAGGCTGGGACTAAAATTAAGGCATAATTACCTTGATTTTGATTTTTTTAATATAACCTAATTAACAAGTGTTAAACCTTCAAATATTCGAATACAATAGTAAATATTACTCCTTTCATTCTTAAATTATTGTCTTGTTTGACCCGACACACAGAAATGTAACTGCCTTACAAACTTCTTAACTGAATAACTTAGTTTGTACAAATAGGCATGAGCTCAAAAACTTTGATGATCTTCTTCTTGAGGTTCAACATCCTCCTTCAAGTTGTGAGTGGCAAACATATTTTTCACTCGCTACTTGGATTGCAAATGTGAGAATCGGGGGGGGGGGGAAAGCTTTGGTAAAAAGATCGGCATGTTAGGAAGTAGTAGACACAAAGTGATGTGACCCTGTCGAAGCATACCTCCAACAATATGACAATCAATGTTAATATGTTTTGTTCTTTCATGAAAAACTGGATTAACAGCTATGTGAAGAGCAGATTGATTATCACTATAGAGAACTACAGGAGGAACTAAGATACCAAAATCATGAAGCAGTGCAACAAGCCATTTTATTTCATTACAAGTATTAGCCCTACTTTTATACTCGATGATCGATTGAATCTGACTGTATTTTGCTTCTTGCATTTCCATGAATTTAAATATTGACCAAGAAAGACAAAAGCCTGAAAAAGATTTCCTTGTGAGAGGACATGAGGCCCAATCAGAATCACAAAATGCCTGAAGAGTGAAAGAGCTAGTAGCAGGAAATAAAACACCTTGCTGCATTTAAGATATTTAACAAGCCTCAAAGCAGCATGCTAGTGATCCTCAGTTCGAGTAGACATAAATCGGCAAAGAATATGAACATCATAGTATATATCAGGACTTTAGATTGTGAGATAAATCAGTCTACCAACAAGTCTTTTGTAAAAAGCAGCATCAACCAACAAATTAAGGACTTGAAGATGTGGCAAGTGTATGATGATGATCAATGGGAACAAAGAAGGTTTGGCATTGAGCAAGCCTGTGGAAGAGATAATATCCAAAGTATATTTCCTTTTATGAAGACAAATCCCTGTGGAATTTCTGGCCAGCCCTAGTAAATATTTAAGAGGGCCAAGGTCTTAAATAGGAAACTGAGAATGAAGATAGGATTTAACCTTGGCAATCATTTCTGTACCTAAACTAATAACCAAAAGTCATCCACATATACTAAAATAGTTGTAAGGCCATTTAGAGAGGACAAAAGAAATAAAGTATGATCATGAAGAAGCTATGTACGTAAAGCCAAACAGAATTATTGTAGTAGAGAATTTCTCAAACCATTGCTTGGGAGCCTATTAAGTCCATACAATGACTTATGCAATCATTAAACAATTGAAGTGGATGGTGAAGAGACAAAATCATGTTTGTAACTAGGAGTCAAGTCCATATAAACCTCTTCATGAAGATCACCATTATTGAACCATATGCATGGACAGCACAGAGCCCGGTTGACTACCAAGGATGAGAAGTCCAACTTAAGTTCTTTATCTTAGTCTTAGCTTTATCACTTAGGAGAGTATAATAATTTATCCTTATCACATGGGATATAACTTCCATCTTTTGTCTCCTACTATAACTCTTCCTCTGTATCCTAACTTGTATAAATAGTGAGCTCACACTCCCACTCAATATAACGTGGGATATTAATATTATTTGTATTGATTTAATATTGTTGGTTTCAACTTGGTATCAGAGCCATAGGAACAATGGCCGACCAAACCAATTCTTCTTCCTCTGCCTTGTCCACTAACAAGTCCCTTAGTCTGGTTGTTCCCTCCCTTAGCTCCGCCCACCACGTCCTTTTTCTCAAACTCACTAGTACCAACTTCCTTTACTGGAAAACACAAATGCTCCCATTCCTCCGTGGCCAAAAACTCGTAGGTTTCATTGATGGTACTAATCCTCCACCACCTACTCATCTCTCTGCTGATAAGGAGAGTGAACCACAACTAAACCCAGCTTACCAGACATGGTTTAAGCAAGACCAAACCATCATGAGTATGATCATTTCCTCGTTGTCTGAAACCGTTCTACCCATGGCTGTAGGTTGCACCACTTCCCAGGCTCTCTGGACTGCCTTCACTGCTGCCTTTGCATCTCTCTCCCATACCCGTATCCTTAACCTTCATGTTAGCTAGCCTTCACGATTTCCGCCAAGGAGATAGTAGTGTCACCACCTACCTGCAACATGCCAAAGGGTATGCTGACAAACTCGCCGTAGCTGGCCGTCCCGTGTCTGATCCCGAATTTAATATATATGTTTTTCGTGGTCTCAATTCTGAGTTTAAACCACTTATTGCCACCCTGTCGCCCGTGCCAAGCCGGTTACTTTTCCTGAACTTCATAGCCTCCTTCTTAGTCATGACTTCCTTAATTGTGACCCTATGTCGTCCCTCAAACTCTCATCAAATAATCCCGATCCCCCATCTCCTTCTCCCCCCACTGCTCACTACACAAACCGTGGGGGTGCTTCCTACAGTCGCAGTCATGGTCGCACCTCTCGTGGCCGTGGTCGCGGTCGTCAAAATGGTAACCCTCCCTACCCATACACCTCTCGTCCGTCATATAATAATCGCCCTCCGTGTCACTTTTGTAGGGGCACCAACCACACCCCCGCCAATTGCTATCATCGTCGTATTCCACCATCTTCTCCGGCCACTCATCTGACTCACATGCATCCTCCTCCACCACCATACAGCTGGTTCCCGACACCGGTGCTACTCACCATGTGACACCCGATATCACTGCCTTGTCCCAAGTTGATGACTACACTGGTTCGGATAGTGTTC
Source organism: Platycodon grandiflorus (assembly GCA_016624345.1). NCBI lineage: Eukaryota > Viridiplantae > Streptophyta > Magnoliopsida > Asterales > Campanulaceae > Platycodon > Platycodon grandiflorus. The sequence continues at coordinate 39,088,029 of CM028368.1, forward strand.
ACATTGGTAGTGGTAAAGGTCTTCATATTTCCCATATTGGTTCATCTTCGATTGCCACTCCGTCTCGTATTTTTCATTTGAATCAAGTACTTCATGTTCCATCTATATCAAAATCATTGCTCTCTGTTAATCAGTTTACAAAGGACAATAATGTTTATTTTGAATTTCACCCGTCTTTTTTTTGTGTTAAGGATCTGGCCACCAAGCGCACTCTTCTCTCCGGTCCAAGTAAAGATGGGCTCTACACCCTTCCGTCCAATAGTTTTCCTTCTGTTCATAATATCGAACGCGTGTCCTCGGAGTGTTGGCATCACCGTACGTCTTGGTCACCCACATCTTCGAACTCTTCGTCAAATAATTACTACAAATAGATTAGCTTGTTCTTCTTCCTCCCTTCACTCTTTATGTAATGCTTGTCAACTTGGCAAGGCAGCTAGGTTTCCTCTTTTATCAAATAAAAGTTTCAGTCGTTCTGTTCTTGAGTTAATATTCACGGATGTTTGGGGACCTTCTCCTATTCCCTCCTCCAATGGCAATAAATATTTTGTTATTTTTGTAGATGACTTTTCCAAATTTATTTGGTATTATCCCATGTAACAAAAATCAGATGTTCTTCCACTCTTCAAACAATTCCAAATCTATGTTGAACGCCAATTTAATGCAAAAATTAAAAATGTTCAGAGTGATTGGGGCGGTGAATATCATCCTCTTAATTCTTTTTTAAAATCATGTGGCATCCATCATCGCATTCCTTGTCCTCATACTCATGCACAAAATGGTTCTTTCGAACGACGCCATCGTCATATTGTTGAAATCGGCCTCTCTCTTCTCGCTCAAAGTTCGGTTCCATTCAAATTTTGGGAGTTTGCCTTTGATACTGCTGTGTATCTAATAAATAGAATGCCTTCTCGTGTGTCTTGCAATTTATCTCCTTATGAATGTTTATTCAAAACAAAACCCGATTATTCATTTCTTAAAATTTTCGGTTGTCTGTGTTATCCTCACCTTCACCCTTATAATCGTCACAAATTGTCTTTCCGATCTTCGCCCTGTGCGTTCCTTGGGTACAGCTCGAATCATTTGGGTTATCGTTGTTATGATCCTAAAATTAATGGCGTATATATTGCCCGTTATGTAAGGTTCAACGAATTCACGTATCCATTTGCTGGCCCGTCAATCCTTGGTTCACCTCCTCCTTCTTCTAGCCAACCCCAACAAATCAATTACCCATGGGCTGCTATCCCCTTACAAATCTCTCCTCCTCAGTCTTTACCCACTACTACTCCAACCCATCTCATCACCTTTCAGTCCACTCCTGTCTCCCAGGGAAATGTCTCTCACGATAATGACAACCTTTTTCCTTTCACTCGTTCTTCGAACCCACCAGCTGCTACATTCTCTCCTAGTGCATCTTCCCCAGTTGTCCCACCTTCGGTTCCTATCTCCTCCATTGCTCCCTCCGATTCTACTGTCCCGAGTCATGCTCATCCCCAACGTACCCATTCCATGCAACTTCGTCCCAACCCACGACCCTCAACTAAACACTCTGCATCTCCTAGTGTCGCCGTGTGCACTCGTTCTGACTCCATTGTCGAGCCAACATGTTTCTCCAATGCAAATAAAATCCCATAATGGCGTCAAGCCATGAAAGATGAAATGATAACACTTACTCACAATGGCATATGGACATTGGTTCCTCGCACACAGTCCATGAATTTAGTTGGTTGCAAATGGGTGTACCGAGTCAAACGACATGCCGATGGCACTCTTGATCGCTACAAGGCACGTCTTGTCGCCAAAGGTTTTCATCAACAACCAGGCATCACTACGATGAGACCTTTATTCCCGTAGTCAAACCGACTACCATTTGCACAGTTCTCTCTGTTGCCGTTTTTCAGGGATGGTCGATTCGAAAAATCGACGTCAACAACGCCTTTCTCCATGGTTTTCTTGATGAGATAGTTTACATGGTTCAACCACATGGGTTTGTCGACCCAACTAAACCTGACCATGTTTGTCACCTTCATCATTTTTTGTATGGACTTAAACAAGCTCCCCGTGCTTGGTTCCAACGACTCACCACCTTTCTCACTCATCTTGGTTTTATCCCATCTAAAACCGATACCTCTCTTTTTGTTTACTCTCACAAGGGTCTTCTCGTTTACATTCTTGTTTATGTTGACGACATCTTCATCACGAGTAACTCCCCCTCTCATATTCAGTCTCTCATCGGATTACTAGCTCGCGAATTTTCTCTTAAAGATTTAGGTCCTCTTTCATTTTTCCTTGACATTCAAGTCCTCAAACATCAGTCTGGTTTATTTCTTTCGCAACGTCAATACATCGTTGAGTTACTCCGTCGGACTGGTATGATTGATGCTAAACCCTGTCCTACTCCTCTATGTACCACCGATAAACTTTCCAAACACGATGGTCTACCATTCTCGGACCCCACAAAGTTTCGTCAAGCTGTTGGAGCTCTACAATATCTCACCCTCACTCGTCCTGACTTGGTATACCCAGTTAATAAAGTTTGTCAGTTCATGCATGCTCCAACCGAATCCCATTGCATCGCTGCCAAACGTATTCTCCGATATCTCAAACACACCTTAGATTGTGGTCTTCTCCTTCTCAAAAGTCCCTCACCTCGCTTACAAGCCTTTTCGGATGCCGATTGGGCTGGTTGTGTTGATGACTGAAAGTCTACTGGTGGGTTTCTATCTTTCTTGGTGCCAATTTAATATCTTGGTCGTCCCGTAAACAACGAATAATTTCTCACTCTTCTACGGAATCTGAATACAAAGCTCTTGCTGATGTTGCCGCTGAGTTAACATGGCTCCAGTCGTTACTGCGAGAACTCCAAGTTACAACGACTTCTCCTCCAATTCTTTGGTGTGACAATATTGGTGCGACTTATCTCTCGGCGAACCCAATATTTCATGCTCGAACAAAGCATGTGGAAATCGATTTCCATTTTGTCCGTGAAAAAGTCGCTAGCTCGTCGTGATCTAATTAAGTGTTCAGTTCATTTCTACTAAAGACCAAATTGCAGATATTTTGACAAAACCATTACCTTCAGCCCGCTTTCAATTTCTTCGAGACAAGCTGAGAGTGTTCAACCGACCACCCTCAACTTGCGAGGGCATATTGAACCATATGCATGGACAACACAGAGCCCGATTGACTACCAAGGATGAGAAGTCCAACTCAAGTTCTTTATCTTAGTCTTAGCTTTATCACTTAGGAGAGTATAATAATTTATCCCTATCACATGGGATATGACTTCCATCTTTTGTCTCCTACTGTAACTCTTCTTCTGTATCCTAACTTGTATAAATAGTGAGCTCACACTCCCACTCAATATAACGTGGGATATTAATATTATTTGTATTGATTTAATATTGTTGGTTTCAACTACCATAAATAAAAACATGGCCAAAATATGAATTATCCCCTAAGGTTTCCACCAAATCCCAAAGTGCACCCCCACATAAGGTTTGCCCCAGAAACCCGTCTGCTGTTGCTAATTTTCCCAGTTAGCCCCCTAGTCGTGATGACCGTTAGAAAACTAACGGAAATCCATCACGTGCCATGCACGAGGGGGGGCAATTGGGTCTTTTCATCATATATACAGAATACTAACTAAAGGGGGTCAAAGTGTCAAAAAAATTACTTAAATTAAATTTTCCTTCTCCCCCTCACACTTACACTCACACTCACACCCACACCCTCCATCTTCTTTCTTTTTCTCCTCTAAATCATCTGTTTACCCTCTCCTTAAACCCTTCTCCTCCCTCCGTTCTTCTCCGGCAACCACAGCTAACGATACCCCCAAAACCGATCAAAATTCTAATGTTATTCCCTCCCAATCCAAACCCACTTCAATTATTTAGGGTTTATTGAATTGGGTGTACTTAGAGAGGTGTTGACGGCGCAACCTAAGCCATTTTCATCAGCATCGTAATTTTTGTTTTGAGGATGTGATTGGCAGAGACGGTGACGGGACGGAATATGCAAGGTTGCCTGGTGGTGGTGGTGGGCAGCCGCTCGCTCTCTCTCTCCAAATTTTTAGTTGATTTTTCTTCAAAGAATTGAGATGTTGATTTTGAATTGGGTGTACTTAGAGCAGTGTTGACGGCGCGACCTAAGCCATCTTCATCAGCATTGTAATTTTTGTTTTGAGGATGTGATTGGTAGAGACGGTGACGGGACGAAATATGCAAGGTTGCCTGGTGGTGGTGGTGGGCAGCCGCTCGCTATCTCTCTCCAAATTTTTAGTTGATTTTTCTTCAAAGAATTGAGATGTTGATTTCCACATTTCAAGATTTTTTGTTCTCTGTACAATTTTTTTCCTGTTAAAACCATACATAGAATTGAAATTTGAGTCTTGATTTTTAACTATTTGACCAAATTTAAACCTGGGTTTTTGAAGTTTTCTTGCTTTTCTCAACTGGGTGTTTGTAAATTCTGCATTTCACTCTTAAATCTTAGTGGCCCGTCTCAAATTCTCCAAATCCCCTATTTTTAGACCTCTTCAAGGGAGAGCGGGCGGTGCCAGCAAGTATTTTGTCAATTTTGTTGTTGAATTTTCTTGGTTGTTTATCATCAATGGCTGCAACAAGGAACAGTGGCAAATGAAAGAAGTCATCATCATTAGATGAATTCCAGAAGCTGAATGTGTTTTGGAAATCGATAGTGGATGTGGAAGTGGAGGTGGAGGACGGTGAAGATGAATAGGATCAATAGAGAGAGGACACGATGATGAGAGTTGTAGTGTGTGTTATGAATTTGATGTGAATTTAATTTAAGTAATTTTTTGACACTTTGACCCCCTTTAGTTAGTATTCTGTGTATATGATGAAAAGACCCAATTGCCCCCCCTCGTGCATGGCACGTGATGGATTTTCGTTAGTTTTCTAACGGTCATCACGGCCAGGGGGCTAACTGGGAAAATTAGCAACATCAGACGGGTTTCTGGGGCAAACCTTATGTGGGGGTGCACTTTGGGATTTGGTGAAAACCTTGGGGGGTAATTCATATTTTGGCCTAAAAACATTGTACACATCCATCTGAGTTATATATATCCTAACCATTAATTGAAGCAATTGCAAGCAGTACCCTCACAGAAGTTATCCTAGCAACTGGGCCAAATGTTTCAAAATAATCATTGCCTTCAATTTGAGTAAATCCCTTAGCAACAAGTATAGCCTTATATTTTTCATTAGAACCATTAGGCTTGTTGTGTGCTTATTAGCAGGCAAAGGTTATAATGACCATGTCTAATTTTGCTCCAAAGCTTGCAGTTCACTAGTTATAGCTCTGCACCATAAAGGATCCTTAACAGCTTGTGCATAGGTTTTGGGTTCATTGGTGGTTGAAATATTGCAAGAGAAGGCTTTCTAAGGTGGGGAGATATAATCAAAGGTGAGGTATTTGGAAATAGGATATGGAGTGGTAAAGAAGGTAACAGATGTAGAAGAATGTGTAGATGTGATGGTAAGCCTGTATAATCTTTAAATTTAATTTGCTGGTATGATTTTAGATCTATGAGGTCTAGTAGTAGAAACAAGAATGGAAGATACAGGGAGAGTAGAGGAAGAAGATAAAGTAAGTATCAAGAGACACGGGAATGGTAGACTCTAGAGAAGTAGTAGGGACATCATGATCAGAACCAAAGGTGGGTTACGAAGGAAACAAAGGTGTGCTTGTTGAAGGAATCATAGATGTGAAAGTGGGATCGAAAGGGAAAATTGTTTCACAGAATTGAACATCCCTACTGTAAGATACTTGGTGAGTGGTGAAATTATAAACTTTGTAAGCTTTTTTATTGAATGGATAACCCAAAAATATACATTTTTGAGCTTTTGGGGAAAATTTATCTCTATGATGAGAAAGAGTAGAGACATAACATAAACAAAACCAAGTGTTTTAAGATGAGTATACTAAGGAACATTACCAAATAAAAGCTCAAAAGGTGTATTGAATTTGAGAATAGAGTTGGGAAGTCTACTAATGATGTAAGTGGCTGAAAAAAGACAATCTCCCGAGAATTTGATAGGAAGAAAAGCTTGAAATCTTAATGTTCTGGCAAGTTCTAACAAGTGTCTATGCTTTCTTTTAACCCTTCCATTTTGTTGAGGAGTATCAACACAAGAACTTTGATGAAGAATACCAAGGGAAGCTTTAAGAGTAGTGATATCAAAATTGAAGCAGACTCAAGTGAGACCTGTAAGAAGATTAAGAGCAGGATAAAAAAAAAATTGAATTATCAGAGAGAGAGAGAGAGAGAGAGAGAGAGAGAGAGAGAGATATGACCCGAATATGAACATGAGGTGCATGGTCGCGGAGGATACTTTGTTTCACCAAATATTAACATCGGACTGCACGTCATTTGAAAAGGTAATCTTAAGAAAATGACTTGCGGACTTTGTGGTCACGGTCACCGGGGCGACATTGCTTTAGAAATATTCCTTATGTTTCTAAATTATTGTCCGATTCGACTTTTTATGTCAAACTAGGTATTTTTTTAAATAAAAATTTGAGGCATATATATATATATATATATATATATATTAAAATCACCAAATACGTAATTCGAAGTACTTTTTAAGTTTTACTAATCACGTGTTTCGTGATTTTAAAAAATAATATGAAAATATATACATCAAATTTTTATTTGAAATACACTTACTTTGTCTCAAAAAGTGAAACCAGAACAACAATTTAGCAACGAAGGGAGGGGGGTGGGTGGGTGCAAGGCGGACGATTTGAAAGCAGACTCCTCATACATTAGATAAAGAAGATGGTCAAGATTTCGTGATCTGCTGCCAAACTTATTCGAATTCCAAGAGCTTGGATGGAAACGGTATTGCTTTTAGGGTGCAAGCCTTTTGAAAAGGTAATCCGCTGGTTAATTTTCCAGTGGAAAATGGTAATTCTTAAAATATATGTATTTTTAACAGATTTTAAAATATTTTTTGTTAATTATATTTCTTAAATATTATCAACATAGAAATATGAAATAATTTTTAAAAATTATTATTTGTGAAACAAAACGGAAATTTACCGAATATGAGTTTACGAGAAAGTCTATAGTCGAAAACTATAGCAAATTTGGCACCTAGTGGCGAATCACTTCTAGTTTAGAAATGCCTCATATTTCTAGGCGAATCAATTGCTAATCCTTCCCATGCATCAAACAGATTCTAATTTGGCAAATCTATATATATATATATATATATATATATATGTGTGTGTGTGTGTGTGTGTGTGATGCGTTTAAGTGTGCCACCTCATTCAACTTTCTAAATTCAATATGTATTACTATTATTTGAACCCACACCCTTTTAAATATGATTATACACCTTAAACCAACTCAGCTAATTATATTATATGTAAAAATTTTAAAAACATATTATATTATTCTATAAATTATTTTATAATATAAACCAACTAGATTTTATTTTTATAAATGATACTCTCTCCACGTCAAATTGGATCCCATATTCTTATTTAATACGTCCTAAAATAATGTATATAATATGTGATCCATATCAACAAAATTTTAAATTATTTATTCAAAATTGATGCTTATGTTTTTTTTTTTGATATTTGTGTAAATTTCTTTTTCAAACTGATAGTGTATAAAAAATACTCCCTCCGTCCCGGATAAATGTTCCTACTTTCTATTTTGGGATGTCCCAACCAACTAATGTTCCTAAAGACTTTTGATTTACCTATTCTCTACCATTCTTCCTAATATGCCCTTACAGCTTCATTTAATATAACACATTCCAAAGAAACTCAATTATTTAAAATAGTTGAACTCAATTAATGTTCATGAGTATTATGGTCAGAACACATTTTACAGCACAACATTAATTATGTTTCTTAATTCTTGTGTTTTATCCACTAGGAACATTTATCCGGGACGGAGGGAGTATATAAATATAGTATCCAACTAAACATTTTCTAATCATTGAATAATCTCCAAAAATTATTTCAAAAAATATAATTATATTCAATCCTTAAACAATTCTCATTTGTTCAGAAAAATATTATATTTCTTCAATATGTCCCAAAGTAAATATTTTATTTTTAATTTTATAATTTTTTTCAAATATTTGTCTAAATATACTAAGTGCAAGATAAAAAAAAGAGATAAAGAAACCCAATAATATGATATCATTAAATGATATTTAAAAAATTATAAAATGTATAGAAACGAACATACATGTATTGACCACCAATAAAAAATACTTATTTTGAAACAAAAATATTATAATAAACGACTAACAATTTGCATATATTGACAACACTTAACTTTTGTCAGATATTAAGAGCCCGTTTGGTGTAGCCTTTTGAAAACGCAGTGTTTTAAAAACGCACCGTTTCTAAAACGCAGATTATTTAAAACGCGGCTTTTTTCTTTATAAATGCGTTTGAGATATTATGTCAAAACGCTGCTTTTTGTTCTCTACTGCGTTTTAAAATCTGCGTTTTGGGAAAAGGCTACGAATTCCAGCGTTTTAAAACGCAACTGTGTTTTGAAAACGCAGTGTTTTCTACCGCAGCATTGCAACGCTAGCTTAGGGAATAAGCTGCATTTTGGCCAAAACGCGAGAACAAACGGGCTCTAAGTCAACAAACTTCTATATTCAATAATGATAATTTTTTAAAAATATTTATAAAATATATCAATTAAACACAAAAGTTAAATTGTACCGTGCTCTATAACTATTGACAAGTAGTCAAGCAAACAGATTCTAAATTGGCAAATGACAAGTAGTCAAGTATACTAGGTGCCGTCCATGTTTTTAAAATATTTGAGTGACATACAGGCCGGCCCTTGTGCAAGGAAAACGAGGCCCAGGCAAAATTATGAATTTTAGTGTAAGCTATCAAGGATGAGGGGGCTTTACTGAAAAATTGATTTTTCAACTCTTACTTACGCCCAGCTACTATGCACTGCCAGGAAAGAAAAAAAAAAAAAAAAAAAAAACTCCCAATCCCTTACACACAATTTCACACCCAACAGCCAAAGGGCCACGCACAAACACACACACACACACGCACAAAGTCACAACAATTGTAATTTTGACGTGAATTTTGACACAAAGTTTAAAGAAATCATCAATTGAAGCTAGCTTTTTAAAAATTTTTGGTAATAAACAAATTCTCTCTTCCCTCTTTATTTTATCCGAAATTAGGGCTTTTGATTTGGGGTTAAATAATTGATTTAAGTGATAAATTTGCATAGGAAAATAACATTTAGAGCTTTGATTGAACTTATATTGGAATAATTTGAAGGTAAAATCAGTAATTTGTTGAAATTATTTGTTGGCTTGTTGATTGTTTTTATTGGATTTCTTGAGATTCTTGAGCTTATATCCGAAATTAATATTTTTTTTAATTCTTTTTTTACTTATTGTTACTCATTTACTTGTGTGAGAATTGTGATGTTTGGAGATTTGTTTGATTTGAGCTTTTGTTGTGTGTATATATATTTGTTTGGTAATATGATATTTGTTGGAATTATTATAGGTAGATCATAGACAAAATGTCATCACGAAAGTATTCTTGTGGAAATGAAAAAAAGGAAGAAGAAGCAAAAGCAAGAATAATTAACGCAAGCTTTAAGTGGTTCTCTTAACAAGTATTTTAGCTCTAGTAAGTTGAGTGAAAGTGAAACTATTTCTACTGAAAACTTGGTGTGCGAAGAAGCGGTAAATGTGAATCCCAATAATCCCGTTGATATTATTGACCATAGGGGAGGTCCGGAAGGAGTGCCATTCCTCCGACTCAAGAAAATCATGTAAAACCTTTAGACATTTATGATCTCAAGAATGCTTGAATGAGCTTGCTATGATATCTATTGAGAAGAATATGGTTTAAAAAGTTGATTATTCTACTTTGATTACTGATTTTGTTTCTAAATATGTTAGAAGAGCGACGTTTAAGTAGTACTTTGTAAATATATCGTGTATTATGCCCATAATTTTAAAATAAAGTGTTTTATTTATTATCTTTTATATATATTTTTAAAATTTTAAAAAATAAATAAAAAAATATGCTATAAACTAAAAGGGCCCGTTTACATCACCGGCCTTAGCCCCGAATTTCACAAGGCCGGCCCTGGTGACATAGCATGGAAGCATATATGAATTGAAGACATTATCGTCGTGAATCGTGCATTGAGTCCATCACTAGTAATCCAGAATTTGGGTTAAATTAACAAGAAATGATAAAACTTGGAAAATAAACAAAGCTATGTACGTACCGAGTTGGTCTAAGGGGCGTGGGTTCAGATCCCACTCTCAACATCAAAAAAAATTGATGCCATTGAGCTAATAGGGTTTGGTAGCCACTACCTGTTTGATGAATTGTCTGAATGAGCAGCTGAATTGGATTTCTTTTGTTGTGAAAAAGAAATGGTATTGATTTTATTGCTCGACTGTTATACACAGCCACACAAGTTTATAAAAAGAAACAAGACTATGATTTGTTATATCGGAATTCAGATCAATTGAGAGTCTCATACGAATAACAATCAACATTATAAGATTGGCATGACGGATGGAGTAATCAATGCTGGAGGGTTGATTTCACTTGATTAGCTTTTATTTAAGGTTCACTTAGGGAGTCATTGATCTGTGATAGCTTCAAACTTTCTTGTTCTAACGAATACTACTAGCCTGTAATCGACCTGTCTGGAGATTCTCATATGGACCTTCGGCAAGCTGGTGGTTGGACTCGTGATCGTGAAGAAGGTGATGACGAGCAGGTTTTGCAACCGAAAATAAAACATAAATGTACATTCCTGCTCGACCTTGACATGCTGCAGAGAGAACAAAAGAGAAGTCCAGTTACAAGTCATCACTCTATCATTGTGATTCTCCTCAGTTATAATTTCAGGTGGAACTTGAAAATGAATTACCGGCTAGGATTAACATTGAAGACAAATTGCTTGGAGAGGCCGTTGCTTACAAGCATGATCACAGTGAATCCTCCTTGAAGAGTAAGGCAAAAATGAATGCTCCAGTGAGATCTAGACAAAGTTGTGGCAATGCGATGCCAAAGTTATGTCCGCTCCTCTAGAAGATGCTCTTGAGCACTCAAGTTAAAGTTGGGACGCCATGGATTTGAACGTGAGTGGAGCTTCAGCGAGTGGAACTAAGATGTCAAAGGGAATTCAAAAAAGGTATGTGTATAGGGAAATATCGAGTTATCATTTTAGCTGAATGAAGCACCTACTTCACTTTGCTGCAAAATACTTCTGTTTACTTCTTGCATTCAGTTGCTTTCGTACTGCTCAAAGCGTTGTTTCCATTTTAATAATTGCTACTCTGTTTCCTAATACTACTTGTAAAATTCAGTATTCAGTTCACTTGAACATAATTTTCTTGATAATCAATCAAATACAATGGCTTCGACGGTACTTTGTACAAAACAATCATTTTGAGATGGTCAAGTTTGATCAGAGGTTCCAGATTATACTTCTGGTTCTAAGGAATATTTTCCCCCAAAAATTTATTGTTTTCAGGTAGAAAACCAGAAAATGTAAATGAGCTAATTTGGATTTGATAAAAGAAGGTAAATGAGTTTAACTTTGTAGGGTGTTGGTGTCCTGACCGAGCTTCATCCTCAGTAACTGATTTGGGTGATTTCTGTTTCCCTCTCAAAATTTCCTATTTCCTGGTGTTTCTCTTGCCACATCTAAGCCATTAATAATCCATTTACAATTAGCCTGATAATCGCCCTGTCTGGAGATTCTCATATGGACTTTCAGCAAGCTGGTGGTTGGACTCATGGTCGTGAAGAAGGTGATGACGAGCAGGTTTTGCAACCGAAAATAAAACATAAATGTACATTCATGTTCGACCTTGACATGCTGCAGAGAGAACAAAAGAGAAGTCCAGTTACAAGTCATCACTCTATCGTTGTGATTCTCCTCAGTTATAATTTCAGGTGGAATTTGAAAATGAATTACTGGCTAGGATTAACATTGAAAACAAATTGCTTGGAGAGGCCCATGCTTACAAGCATGATCACGGTGAATCCTCGTTGAAGAGGAAGGCAAAAATGAATGCTCCAGTGAGATCTAGACAAAGTTGTGGCAATGCGGAGCCAAAGTTATGCCTGCTCCTCTAGAATATCCTCGTGAGCACTCAAGGTAAAGTTGGGAAGCCATGGATTTGAACTTGAGTGGAGCTTCCGTGAGTGGAACTAAGATATCAAAAGGGAATTCAAAGAAAGGTATGAGTAATGGGAAATAGCGAGTTATCATTTTAGCTGAATGGAGCAACTACTTCACTTTGCTGCATGCTACTTCTGTTTCTGTTTACTTCTTGCATTCAGTTGCTTTCGTACTGCTGCGAGCGTTGTTTTCATTTTAATAATTGCTACTCTGTTTCCTAATACTACTTGTAATATTCAGTATTCAGTTCACTTGAACATAATTTTCTCGATAATCAATCCAATACAATGGTTTCGACGGTACTTTGTACAAAACAATCATTTTGAGATGGTCGAGTTTGATCTAAGGTTCCAGATTATACTTCTGGTCCTAAGGAATATTTTCACCCAAAATTTTATTATTGTCATGTAGAAAACCAGAAAATGTAAATGTGCTAATTTATTTACTCAGGATAAATGTAAATGAGTTTAACTTTGTAGGGTGTTGGTGTCCTGACTGAGCTTCATCCTCAGCAGCTGATTTGGGTGATTTCCCCTCAAAATTTCCTATCTTCTGGTGTTTCTCTTGCCAACGATGTTAATAATCCAATTGCAATTCCGAGCTCTGGAATTAGGCATCCATACATAGCCTAAGGTAAATGACACATCTAAGCATTTAAAAAAGGTCGGCAAAATAGTTGTTGTAGTAATAATTTTGTACTTCTTAATTGCACAATTCTGAAAGTATATTTGGTCAAGTATTAGCTTCTTAGTTTTTGGAAACTGATTCTATAAACATAAATTACCTACAGGACCTCATGTTAAATTAACAGAAAAAAGGATGTTCATAAGCAGTTTTGGTGTTTCTTGGTACACTTGAAATTATCTGTTATTAACTTGTGTTACATCATTCTCATTGTGAATCCACCCAAAGAAAGCAAGAAATCAAATGAGTTAGATTCAACCAAGCATCATTAAACATTGATGGATCAGAGCCAATTAAACACAAGTATATGTAATCTATATTATTAAATTCACAGAATTTCCTAATAGATCCATAAACAGTGACCATCAAGTAGAATTCCTTAATAACAGGAAAATTACATTATGAAACAAAGAATGCTACTGATAAATCTTAATTGTATATATTTACCAATACAAAAATATTAACTCTAATTGTTTGTTACATAGCTAACATTATCAATCTTTCAGATTACCAAATCAGCATATTGATGTTGGAAGCTTCGCAACAGTTGAATCCTTTTGTTTTGTTGCTTCTTCATCAGAGTTTTGTTTCCATGGACCTGGGGCTGAGAAGGTTTTTGGAATTCGATGACCTGGATGCGTCTCTTCGTCTTCTGAGAATCAATATGGTTGTATAGTTCCCTCAACTTTCTCTTCGATCCTTCCAACTTTCTTTCCAAGGAAGAGGCTTCAGTAGGCAAAACTGCACTGTGACTGTTAGAATGGTAGCCGCCTTTAATCACACCAAGAGCTGGACATGAAATCGTGCTTTTTACGGTGTTGTCACAAGCTAACTCCTTCTTTGATTTTCGAAAAATTATCTTCATCTTGAGGGGATGAGATGAGTTGGCTACCAGTTTGACAGGCACTAAACTTGTATTTGTCATCTGCTGCAGGCTGCCTTCTTTTTCCATCGTAATCATCACCACCTCACCAATATCTTTCTTCTTCTTGTTCAAATCGACATCACTATGTGGGCTCTCGAGGATCTTTCGAACAATATCAGGACTAGAGCTAGGATTTGGCGCCCGTTTGACAGAAGTTGAAATTGTGTTGGTGTTTTTCACTGGACGTATGCTTTCTCCAATCTTCTTCATAGGAGGGGGATTACAAGTCGGTGCTGTTTTCTTGTCAGTACTATTCGAATCAATCCGACTGCATGTATTCTTCCTCGTAGTTAACCCTGCACCATCTTTCTTCTTCTTCAAATTAGGATCACGACAAGGGTTCTCAAGAATCTGACGAACAATATCATGCCTTGGGTTTGGCTTTGGCGGTCCTTTTACAGAAGTTGTGGATCCTCCCGTGACTGCTTTCTTTTCAGAAGTATGATCGTTCTTATTATTTTTCGTATTCTTCATCATCCAAGTATCTGGATCAATCCAGGGGCGGTCGAGAATATCTCGAACAATATCCGAAGAAGTTTTGGCGTAATTTGGCTTCCTGGGTACTTTAGGCCAGACAATGGGGTCAATCTTGACGCTACCAACTTCAAAAGTATCAAAACCATCTTCAGGATTCGAATGATTCAACGAACATATTAAATCGATCAAGTCCAGTTCCTCCATTGCTGTTGACGAAAATCTTAAAGAGACGGCAGCGTTTGATTACAAGATGAAATCCTAGTAGCAATAGGAGAGAGATTGCGATAAAAAAAGGTTGACTTTGCTCTCAAGTTTATTTATTAAACACAGATAAGGCGGTGGTTTTGAATTTGAATTCTGCTGTAGAGTGAGTCAGTGAGTGAGTTGTAATAACTCTACTATCATATATCTTAGGATTAAATCCATTCGCCCTCCGCCCCCTTTTTTTTTCTTTTTACTTTTTTCGAAATTTTCGTAGTGTGTTTGGCTTCGTGATTCTGAAATTTAATTTTAAAATTTTGATTTTTGTGATTCGGAAATTTAATTTTAAAATTTTGATTTTTCTTTTGTAATGATTAAAAAAAAAAAAGAGTAAGAATGCAATAGAGAGAAAGCTTGTGGAACACAAGTTACTGAAAATTAAAATGAAGAACGGACTATTTTATAAAAGTTAGACTCCGTTTGTTTTACGAAAAATGAGTTTCAAAACATAACTTCTGGAAAATAATTTCCAGAAAATGAAATCATTCTACTTTCATGTTTCACGAAAAATGAGTTTCAAAAAATAACTTCCGGAAAATAATTTCCAGAAAATGAAATCATTCTACTTTCAGATGTTTGGTAAATCTTATGAAAATGCTTTGGAAAACATTTTTAAGGTGTTTGGTAAACTTTGTGAAATTGTGTTAGAAAATAGTTTTTGCAATAACAGTTGCTAAATGATAATATAAATAACAACTCAAACATAAAATTTCATACTTTATGATAAATGATTGCCCAAAGTCGAATAAAGATGTGTACATAATAATTCTAGTTACATTTATATTTGACTAATTTACTCAGTTTTACAAATCACCAAAAAATATAGAAAATATTTTTTTCAAGTCAATTAGTTTTCAAAAATCAATTTCAGTATGTTTTCTAGAAAATAAAAAATATTCTACTTTCAGTTGTTGGTTAACTCTAAAAATGTGTCGATTTTTTTTTTTTTCAAGCGTTTGATAAACTTTAGAAAATGTGTACGTTATGAGTAACTTTTGATTCGTAATTTTCAAAAGTTCAAGATGAAACAGTAATTATAGATGTAGATGAAAATGTTGGTGAACCAATGGTTGAAGATCACAATCTAGGTCTTGTGGTGTTGCATGAAAAGAGTAAGAATGAGGCTGAAATGGATTATGTTAAGCCTAAGATGGCTTATAGTGAGCCTGAGATGGGTGATGAGTTGCCTGAGATGGGTAATGAGCAGCCTGAGCCTAAGAGTTAAGTTGAGAGTCATGTTAAGAGTCATGAGTCATATTGAAAGTCAGGTTGAGCCTGAAAGTGACATGGTGCATGATGAGCCTAAGAGTCAGGTTGATAATCAGGTTAAAAGTTAGGTTGAGACTGAATCTGACATGCCTCATATGGATATTGCATCTGTATATCCATATGAGGTTGAAGATGAGATGCAATCTAGAACCATGCTTAAGTGAAGATAATTTGAGTGATAGTGATGAAAAGCTTGTTCAAGTTAGGGTTGTTTTGAGGAATGTTAGGAATACTAAAAAAGCATTGTCATTTGAGTTGAAGTTTTTTCGAATGATAGCTAGATTGTTAGTTCACTTCAATACTGTCATGAAGTCTTCTATTTATACTCAGGGAGAGTTAGGTAGCCGTTGGAGATCTTCAGCCTTGGAGGATTTGAATTTGTATGCGATTAATGCTCCTAATCTTGCTGTTGAACTCTGATAGGTGACTCTGTAAGATTCAGACTGAATTCTGCAATATTGCCAAAAATAGGTAGACAATAAGTGCAGGCAGAATGTCCTTTTCTGAGATGATTGCCTAATATGGAATGAATCATTTAATGCTTCTTACAGGTTATCGTTTTATCATCATTGATAAGAAATACTGCAGATAGTCTTGGGGCATGTCACCAGTAAAATCTTGATCGGACGATCTTTAGATCTTCAACACTGCTGATGAAGCTTGGCTGGAATGAGCTTGTTCGATGACTTTGAGAAATTCGGCTAATATGAAGATAGCTGATCTTTACATGTCTTGATCAATGATAGGCTAACTTCTGAAGACTAGGCTAAGTACATAAAGCAATCCTAAGCTATTACGAGCACTTATCTAAGTACAAGTTGCCACTCTAACAGACACGCAGGTCCATTATTCACCTTGACTTAGACTTAGGTTATGGATACAAGCAAATTTATACAAAATACAACACCTGCGCACCAAACTAGTCCTTTCTGTCTTGTTGCTCAATTTGATATGCTGGGACATGCTACGACGCATTTTTCTTTCCCTAAAGCCTAGGCATAATGATGCTGTTGGGAGAATCATTTGATTGCCTTGTTTATAAGGTAATTGAGTCAGAACAACTCAATGCAGAGCATTCCTTTCCTTCACATTTGTCAAAAGATGTGCTCTTTTTATCCTAAATTGTAATGGTATTCTAAGAAATGTGGAGCTGAAAATTGAGGTATGGTTGGTAAGGATTTGTGTGCTAAAATCTTGTAAAAGATTTATCACTTTGGCAGGTTGTGTTTAATTTACTTGGGTTTCCATAATTTTTTATTTTTGGAATCCTTGACAAGTTTGGAATTTAAAGGATCTAGAATCCTTTACAGTTTTGGGTACTTACCTTTCTTCTCATCCAAAGACTTTTAATTAGTCTATTTTGGTAAGTTCATTTGTGGTATAAATCGGGCTGGAGTCCAAAATGGAAAAGATTTTTTATCTTTGGTGTCTTAATTGGTCTCATCAATCTTTCAAATTTTGGCCAAAATATTTTCACATTCCTATTTCTATTTGGACATTAACACTTGCAGGAGTGCATCCTTGGAAGATTGATGCTGTTTAGGCTTAATCATTGCTTGAAGTCTTTCTTCTATCTTTCTCTCTTCACGGCTGAGTCTTGCCTCCTGCGAATTCCTCTTCCAAACCCCTGTGCATCCACGAGATCCTCTGTTTCTAGTGGGTCGTGCGGGTTCACCTGTGTTATCTCCAATAGAGAATGTTACTCCTAATGTTACACAGAATGTGGCAACATCTTCAAAACATCCCTGTTTCCAGCTGCACCTGTTTTGTCTCCTGTTGCTCCCCACCTCGAATTGTGGATCTTCTGGCCAACAAGGGGGAGAGCCCCCTCGTGCAAGTGCTATACTACTGTTAAGGGACGGTCTTCAAATGTAGGGGGAGCTGATGATGTTTGATACTTTGTAAGTATCATGGTTTAATGATGATGTTTTGGATATTTTGAAATGCATTTGTTTTGATTAATGGGTATGATATTCTCTTTAGCTCTGATTTTTCCTTTTACCATTAATCATATGATTGTTGCAGTTAGGGGGAGTTTGTGTGTTGACCAGAAAGACAAAAAGGGGAAGATTGAAAGAGATTTTAATCTCTTTATTTTATTTTATAATTATTTATTAAATTATTTTTAATTTCTTTTGTCTTTCTTGGATAACACTCAAAGATTTATTTACTTATTATCTTTATTGATGTATCAAAGCATGATTTATAATTTTTTTTTTTTTGTATATATTAATGTAGATTTGATTTACTAACCTATTAACAATTTTCTAGAAGTTTATTGTTTTCTTATTGTATTAGATCTCTTTAAGGCAAGTCTTCAAAGTCAACTTCCTGGAAGTTTCTTGTTTCCTTATTGTGTTAGGTCTCTACAAGGCAAATTTTCAAGATTGTCTATAAAAGAGAGGATTCCTCCTCACTTTCTTGAACAGCCTTTTTGAGAGAGAGTCATGGCTTCATCATACAAACGTTGGACAGATATTTCAGATTTTTGAGTGTGCAATACTTAGATATTTCAGATTTATCGTCGTGAATCGTGCATTGAGTCCATCACTACTAATCCAGAATTTGGGTTAATATTCCCAAAACTTCTAAGCTATGTACATAAATTGACGAGAAATAATTAAACTTTGAAAATAAACTAAGCTATACTTACCGAGTTTGGGTTCAGATCCCACTCTCAACATCAAATATTTTTTTTATGCCATTGATTCCAATCAAGAAAACAAATGAGCTGAATTATTGATGCCATTCAAGGAAACAAACAAATGAGCTAATAGGGTTCGGTAGCCACTACCTGTATGATGAATTGTCTGAATGAGCTTTAGTTTTTCCCCAAGCAGCTGAATTGGGTTTCTTTTGGTGCGAAAATTAAACGAAATTGATTTTAGTGCTCAGCTGTTATACACAGCCACACAAGTTTATAAAAAGAAACAAGACTGTGATTTGTTATATTGGAATTCGGATCAATTGAGAGTCTCATACGAATAACAATCAACATTCTAAGATTGGCATGACAGATGGAGTAATCAATGCTGGAGGTGTGACTAGAGGATCACTCATGAAGAAAGGTGCTTGGCCTTACGAGACATTGTTACATTATGTTCTTTCACTTGATCAGCTTTTATTTAAGGTTCACTTAGGGAGTCATTGATCTGTGATAGCTTCTAACTTTCTTGTTCAAAAGAATACAACTAGCCTGAAAATCCCCCTGTCTGGAGATTCTGATATGGACTTTCAGAAAGCTGGTGGTTGGACTCATGATCGTGAAGAAGGTGATGACATGCAGGTTTCGCAACCGAATAAAACATAAATGTACATTCCTGTTCGACCTTGACATGCTGCAGAGAGAACAAAAGAGAAGTCCAGTTACAAGTCATCACTCTATCGTTGTGATTCTCCTCAGTTATAATTTCAGGTGTAATTTGAAAATGAATTACTGGCTAGGATTAACATTGAAGACAAATTGCTTGGAGAGGCCGGTGCTTACAAGTATGATCACGGTGAATCCTCCTTGAAGACTAAGGCAAAAATGAATGCTCCAGTGAGATCTAGACAAAGTTGTGGCAATGCGGTGCCAAAGTTATGCCTGCTCCTCTAGAAGATGCTCGTGAGCACTCATGGTAAATTTGGGAAGCCATGGATTTGACTTGAGTGGAGCTTCAGTGAGTGGAACTAAGATGTCAAAAGGGAATTCAAAGAAAGGTATGTGTAATGGGAAATAGCGAGTTATCATTTTAGCTGAATGGAGCAACTACTTCACTTTGCTGCATGATACTTCTGTTTCTGTTTACTTCTTGCATTCAGTTGCTTTCTTACTGCTGAGAGCGTTGTTTTCATTTTAATTATTGCTACTCTGTTTCCTAATACTACTTGTAATATTCAGTATTCAGTTCACTTGAACATAATTTTCTCGATAATCAAGTACTTTGTACAAAACAATCATTTTAACTTTTAAGATGGTAGAGTTTCATCTAAGGTTCCAGATTATACTTCTGGTCCTAAGGAATATCTTCACCCAAAATTTTATTGTTCTCAAATAGAAAACCAGAAAATGTAAATGAGCTAATTTATTTACTCAGGATAAATGTAAATGAGTTTAACTTTGTAGGGTGTTGGTGTCCTGACTGAGCTTCATCCTCAGCAGCTGATTTGGGTGATTTCCCCCTCAAAATTTCCTATTTTCTGGTGTTTCTCTTGCCAACGATGTTAATAGTCCAATTGCAATTCTGAGCTTTGGAATTAAGCATCGAAACATAGCCTAAGGTAAATGCCACATCTTAGCATTTAAAAAAGGTCTGCAAAATAGTTGGTGTAGTAATAATTTTGTACTTCTTAATTGCACAATTCTGAAAGTACATTTGGTCAAGTATTAGCTTCTTAGTTTTTGGAAACTGATTCTATAAACATAAATTACCTACAGGACCTCATGTTAAATTAACAGAAAAAAGGATGTTCATAAGCAGTTTTGGTGTTTCTTGGTATACTTGAAATTATCTGTTATTAACTTGTGTTACATCATTCTCATTCTGAATCCACCCAAAGAAAGCAAGAAATCAAATGAGATAGATTCAACCAAGCATCATTAAACATTGATGGATCAGAGCCAATTAAACACAAGTATATGTAATCTATATTATTAAATTCACAGAATTTCCTAATAGATCCATAAACAGTGACCATCAAGTAGAATTCCTTAATAACAGGAAAATTACATTATGAAACAAAGAATGCTACTGATAAATCTTAATTGTATATATTTACCAATACAAAAATATTAACTCTAATTGTTTGTTACATAGCTAACATTATCAATCTTTCAGATTACCAAATCAGCATATTGATGTTGGAAGCTTCGCAACAGTTGAATCCTTTTGTTTTGTTGCTTCTTCATCAGAGTTTTGTTTCCATGGGCCTGGGGCTGAGAATGTTTTTGGAATTCGATGACCTGGATGCGTCTCTTCTTCTTCTGAGAATCAATATGGTTGTATAGTTCCCTCAACTTTCTCTTCGATCCTTCCAACTTTCTTTCCAAGGAAGAGGCTTCAGTAGGCAAAACTGCACTGTGACTGTTAGAATGGTAGCCGCCTTTAATCACACCAAGAGCTGGACTTGAAATCGTGCTTTTTACGGTGTTGTCACAAGCTAACTCCTTCTTTGATTTTCGAAAAATTATCTTCATCTTGAGGGGATGAGATGAGTTGGCTACCAGTTTGACAGGCACTAAACTTGTATTTGTCATCTGCTGCAGGCTGCCTTCTTTTTCCATCGTAATCATCACCGCCTCACCAATATCTTTCTTCTTCTTGTTCAAATCGACATCACTATGTGGGCTCTCGAGGATCTTTCGAACAATATCAGGACTAGGGCTAGGATTTGGCGCCCGTTTGACAGAAGTTGAAATTGTGTTGGTGTTTTTCACTGGACGTATGCTTTCTCCAATCTTCTTCATAGGAGGGGGATTACAAGTCGGTGCTGTTTTCTTGTCAGTACTATTCGAATCAATCCGACTGCATGTATTCTTCCTCGTAGTTAACCCTGCACCATCTTTCTTCTTCTTCAAATCAGGATCACGACAAGGGTTCTCGAGAATCTGACGAACAATATCATGCCTTGGGTTTGGCTTTGGCGGTCCTTTTACAGAAGTTGTGGATCCTCCCGTGACTGCTTTCTTTTCAGTAGTATGATCGTTCTTATTATTTTTCGTATTCTTCATCATCCAAGTATCTGGATCAATCCAGGGGCGCTCGAGACAATCTCGAACAATATCCGAAGAAGTTTTGGCGTAATTTGGCTTCCTGGGTACTTTAGGCCAAACAATGGGGTCAATCTTGACGCTACCAACTTCAAAAGTATCAAAACCATCTTCAGGATTCGAATGATTCAACGAACATATTAAATCGATCAAGTCCAGTTCCTCCATTGCTGTTGACGAAAATCTTAAAGAGACGGCAGCGTTTGATTACAAGATGAAATCCTAGTAGCAATAGGAGAGAGATTGCGATAAAAAAAGGTTGACTTTGCTCTCAAGTTTATTTATTAAACACAGATAAGGCGGTGGTTTTGAATTTGAATTCTGCTGTAGAGTGAGTGAGTGAGTTGTAATAAATCTATAATGTTAGGATTAAATCCATACTCCCTCAGCCCTTTTTTTTTTCTTCTTTTTTCGAATTTTTCGTGGTGTATGTTTGGCTTCGTGATTCTGTAATTTAATTTTAAAATTTTGATTTTTCTTTTGTAATGATTAAAAAAAAAGTAAGAATGCAATAGAGAGAAAGCTTGTGGAACCAAAGAGAGAAAAAGTCTAAAATCACAAACACAAGTTGTTGAAAATTAAAAAAAGAAGAACGGACTATTTCACGAAAAATGAGTTTCAGAAAATGACTTCCGGAAAATGGTTTCCAGAAAGTGAAATTATTCTACTTTCAGATGTTTGGTAAATCTTATGAAATGCTTTAGAAAATATTTTCAAGTGTTTGGTAAACTTTGTGAAATTGTGTTACAAAATAGTTTTTGCAATAACACTGGCTAAATGATAATATAAATAACAACTCAAACATAATTTCATACTTTATGATAAATGATTAACCAAAGTCTAATAAAGATGTGTACATAATAATTCTAGTTACATTTACATTTGACTAATTTTATCAGTTTTACAAATCACCGAAAAATATAGAAAATATTTTTTGCAAGTCAATTAGTTTTCAAAAATCAATTTCAGTAAAATGTTTTCTATAAAATAAAAAATATTCTACTTTTAGTTGTTGGTTAACTCTAAAAATGTGTCGATTTTTTTTTCCAGGCGTTTGATAAACTTTTGAAAATGTGTACGTTATGAGTAACTTTTGATTCGTAATTTTCAAAAGTTCAAGATGAAACAGTAATTATAGATGTAGATGAAAATGTTGGTGAACCAAATGGTTGAAAATCAGAATCTAGGTCCGGTGGTGTTGCATGAAAAAAGTATGAATGAGGCTGAAATGGATTATATTGAGCCTAAGATAGCTTATAATGAGCCTGAGATGGGTGATGAGTAGCCTACGATGGGTAATGAGCATGATGAGCCTAAAAGTCAGGTTGAGAGTCATGTTAAGAGTCGTATTGAGAGTCATGTGGAGCCTAAAAGTGACATGGTGTATAATGAGCCTAAGAGTCAGGTTGATAATCAGGTTGAAAGTCAGGTTGAGACTGAATCTGACATGCCTCATGTGGATATTGCATCTGTATATCTATGAGGTTAAAGATGAGGGATGCATTCTAGAACCATACTTGAGTGAAGATGATTTGATTGATAGTGATGAAGAGCTTGTTCAAGTTAGGGTTGTTGTGAGGAATGTTAGGAATACCAAAAAGCATAGAGGGATTGACCCTGTCAAGATAACCCAACAAGATACAACCCAAGCACCTAACCTAGTTCAACCTACACCTACACAGACCCAGAGTGACTATGATAATGATTCAATGACTGATGAACAGAACAAGGAAGATGACAACATATATCATGGAGAAGTGTTGACTTTGAGTAGGAAAAGAGGTCTCAAATATCCAATTTTTAATGACAACATAGATATGAATAAGAGATAATTGCAAAATAAACCCTGTACTAGTTTCAAGATTTTAATTTAAACCATGTGTTTTTATTTTTTGCAAATTGAACCTTCACCTATTTATTTATTTTTAATCAAAACATTTCGTCAACTTGCTGTTAAAACAAATGACGGAAGGCTAATTTGGCAAACCACGTGGATCTTACGTGGAAATGGTGGGAAAATTATTCCAAAAAAAAACCTTGGCTGTTAATGAATTTAAAAAAAATATATTTTAAAAAGAACCTTGTACAATTAATTTATTTTCAAAATAAACCCTAGAATGTTGTAGATTATGGGTATTTATATATATATTTCATCCACACCAAGTGTATTCCTTAAAAGAAAGGTTTAGAAACAAGATAACTATTTTGGAACGGACAAAAAAGTTATAGAGTAGGACTGATTTGCCTATTGTTGTGGATTAGAGATGTGTTCAGTACTTGCGAGCACAATATGATTGTTCTAGTATGTGATAGGGTAATCATCCTACTTTGATGATTGATTGTGTGTTTAGTATTCACGAACACATTAAGATTTTTTAGGTTATGTGATTCAATAGAACACATCATGATTTGATATGGTTGGTTGTGATTCAATACAAACAAATCTTGATTTGTTTATCATGACGAGTAAATATCTACTTGTGCATTGTATAGAGCAGCTGACATATGTGTATTTGGAGGTGCGACTTTGGTAAGCTATTTTCGTGTGGTATTCCGGGTCGTAGGAGGATCAGGTGCACACGTCGACGTGAATATAAATACCAGTTCACTACGGGTACTTGTAGTTCGTGCTTGATACGAACAGGTACTACTGATTGATTTAAGATACGATTATCGGTCCCACATGATATGTGTACAGCAATAGCAACACAGACATCTGCATCAATATTTTAGTTATCAGTAACATGACACTGATCCGGAATGGAGTGATAAGGTCGAAATTATTGGTGTGGGGTCGGAGTTGTACGTCGATCCCCCGTATCCTCTCTTATGTGTTTACTTTACAGCTTTTTATATGCTTCCTATACGAGAGAATGTTGGTCACGGTCTCCAACTGGTATGGGACGGTTAATGGGACTTGAGCCTCTCGTTAGTATAGGGTTGGTTGCTATTATATGTTACCTCGTCGTACATGTTATTTATATCTTGCAATCTTTGTTGTACATAATAACATGTCATATTGCTGCATTACATAATAACATGTCATATTGCTGCATTTTACTAACTTACTGAGCCTTGTCTCACCCCACGCCTTTTATTTTGTTTTTCTTAGTTCCTAGGCTATAAGTTCCAGCGCAGTGAGGTCGTATCACTTTGGAGGCTTAGCTAATGATGTTTTAGGTTTTGCTCTTATAAAGCATGTATTTTGTAAATTAAATTTTGTATATGAGAACATTGGGTAAGATGAGTTATATAAGCTCAAAATGTTGGGTAGTGTTAAGGATGTACTCTACTTCATAGACTTGTCATTTGGATACCGACTTGTAAGGTTGAGCTGTTGTATTATTTTTTAAATCGGTTAGTTATGTTTATCTTTTGTGAGGCTTCGAGCTGTTTACTTTTGGTTATCTCCCGAGCGTGTTAGCTTGAGGTTGTTTATTATTGTTCTCTGGCTTGTATTGTAGCCGTTAAGGTTGGTAAGGTTGGTTGAGTTTTTATAACTCGTATTTTTGTGCAGGTGTTTCACTTCTAAGTTATGGGTTTGAACCTGTGTGGCTTGATTTGGCAGGTGGTTTCAGTTACTTATTGTCGTTTAGCGCACTAATTCATGGTTTCATATCGGATCTCGGGTTTGGGGCATTACATGTGATTTTGGTAAAGTCCATCTAAATCTAGTTGATTTTTCTGAAGGTGGATCATGTAAAAAACAAAGACAATACAAGAAATGACACTCTTTTGTTGCCAATGAAAGTAGTGTTTAAACTTTAAAGCATATTATTCATCTTTCTTGGATTGATTCTTGGAAATATAGTATCATATATGATTTCTTTGATGGAATTAAATTTTGAGCCTTAAGACAATTAGACCCAAGTGGTAATTAGAAAATTTATATGATTCACATGACTACTCCCATCGTATAGCTAAGACTACAATTTTTAATAAAGGCACGTCATAATACAAATTACTTTCTTGTGTTCATTTTTAGTTTTTTATTAAAGTTGAAGAAGTTAACATTTTGGTCATTATAATATTAAATGTACATTAATGTCCTTAATGTCCATATGCAATATAAGGCATGATGCAATTTGCAATATAAAGTAATGCATCAATGACGCTAGAATAAGGAACTTTAGATCCTAATATATTTTTTTGGTATCTTCTTTAGGTCTTCTCCACTTTAAGGGATCGGATAACCATTGGTGTGCTAAGTGAATGAGATTTATCCATGTAAAATCTCTCTAAAACCTTCTTCAAGTAGGTTAACTGGTATACAAAAAAATTCTTTAGGGCAATGCTCGATCTACAGGCCAAGACATGCAATACTTGGTTTTACCCAAGTCTTTCATTTCAAACTCCGTCTTAAGCTTCCTCAATTTCTTTACATGTTTCAATAATGTTTATGTCATCAACTTAATGTTGTAAATGTTGCAGTTTTCATTTTTGTGATACACACCTCTCCAAGGAGTAATTGGAAAGTCACAATATCACATGGAACGAAAGCGAGATCAAATGAAATTTCAATGCAGGGTGATACCTCGACCCAATGAAATCAATCCAAACACCAACCTTGGCATGTACAGCTGCAACCCGATGCTTGAGACGACCACAAACCTCGGTATAAGGAATAACGCTACAATTGGTATGGAATCTCAATTGATAAGTTGAAGGGTTGATAAGTTCGAAAAGTTCTCAAAGAAAAAAGAAGAATATAATAAATTCTCTCAATAATCAATGTCTAAGTTATGTTTCAATGAAAATTTCTGCCTCCTTTACAGGCCAAAAAGTTGTAAATAAGTTCTTAAATTATCTGAGGTTGATATTAAATCAATAAGGAAAGAGAATCCAGATAAAACTAGGAATAACTAAAAAATCTTGCCACCCTTGCTACACAGCTCGTCACTGTGTTTAAGGCTTGGGCCCGCCTTATTAAACTTCATAGAAACACCACAGTTTGTTTAAGGCGTGGGCACGTCTTATCTGTTTATGCATTATATCCAACCGAAAGGCACATGGGCACGTGGTGGATCACATTGATGAGTCTTCCTAAAGGCTAAATAACCTTGATCATGTTGAGATAACTCCCTTGAGCCAGTAAATCTTCCATAACGCGTTCCATTGGCTTCTCTTGGCTCACAAACCCGCGAACCAATCCATTCACTTCAATTCCCACAAATCCTTTTGGCACGCGCTCTTATTATTAGACCAATTGAGATGTGTATTGACATGGGACTTGAGCTACCTCAGATTGCATCATTTCTCTTCTTTTGAAGAGGATTTGTCCTTAAATCTGCACTTGGTTCAAAATCGGCATTGTTGGTGCGCTTAAGAACTCGAATATGACCTTCAACTTCTCGCAATGGATTGGAGTGTGTTGATAATTAAAATTTCTCCTCTTGTGTTTGCAACCAATCCCAACAACCAGGATCAAAAATCATTCTTGCTTGCTTGGCACATTATATAGTTCTTTGGTCAACGTAGATTCTTGCTTTTTACCTAAGGTAGAGATTTAACAAGACGAGGGATAATGAGATCAAATTCATTAGTACAATATATATCTCCCTTAGATTCACTCATTTTTACATAAAAACTCTCTTGTTTTTCCTCTAATTCTTTCCCACCTTTCTCCTCAATTCTTCCTAGATCTTTCTCACTTTTTTCTCACTCTTTCCTATTTCATCAATCTTTGTATCACTCTCTTTTCTTTCATTACTCTTCTCTTGCTCTCATACTCCTCTCGCTAATTTTCTTCTTGCTCTTTTTTATTCTTCTCCCTCTCTATCCTTTCGCTCTCGCTCTCGATCTTCTCTCTCTCTCTCTCTCACTCTTCTCTTTTTCTATCCTTTCTCTCTCTATCTTCTCTCTCTGTCGATCTTCTCTCTCATTATTCTCTTTCTCACTTTTTTCCTTTTACAACCTCAATTAGTCTTCATAACCTTGGCACCATTATGCCATGATACTGCGTAAATTGTCATCTTCTCGCCCCACCTCTTCAACGTTCTTGGTTTGAATTTACATCTAGAACACTTTGTAGGTAACAAGTCACTTTGGATAATATCCCTTTTATACATATAACAAGTGTGTTGTGGTTGTGTCTCATATAATTATATCCGATCCAGTTGATCACATACCTGCCCAATTTATGACCGTATCACCGCCTTATCCCACCAATCATGATCACCATAAATATTTTTGGATCACCCATCATGGCCACCATTTACATTTTTTTCTCTCTTTTTTTTTTTTGAAAAGCCTAGGGAACTTAGGGTTTGCTAATAATAATAAAAAAATCTATTCAAAATTGCAGCTGAACTAGGGTTTATGACCCAAGTTTATAAATAAGAATGACTAGAAAATTTGGAACAATATATATATATATATATATATATATATATATATCAGTTTATAACCGTATAAATTTTTTAGGGTTTGAAACAAAGAATATGCTAGGAAAGATAAATTTACAAGAACAAACTAGGGTTTATAATCCAAACTCGAAGACTAGGAGGAATTGAAAGAATATGAAATACAACAAAAAGAACAAAATTGAAAAGATAGATAATTATGGATGAACCTTTGCTCTGATACCAAATGATACGTACCTCACCAAGGAGTAATTGGCAAGTCACGATTTCACGCGGAAAGAAAGTGAAGATCAAGTGAATTTCAATGGAGGGTGACACCTCGACCCAATAAAATAAATCCAAACATGAGCCTTGGCATGTATAGCCAAAACCTGATGCTTGAGACAACCACGAACCTCGGTATAAGAAATAATGACACAATTGGTATGGAATATATACCAATTGATAAGTTGAAGGGTTGAACGCTACAAGACAAATCCTGATAAGTTTGAAAAGTTCTCAAAGAACTAAGAAGAAATGAATAAATTCTCTCAATAGTCAATATCAAAGTTTTGTTACAATGATGTTTTGTGCCTCCTTTATAGGCCAAAAAGTTGTAAAGTAAGTTCCTAAATTATCTAGGGTTAATATTAAATAAGGAAAGGGAATCCTAATAAAAATAGGAATAACTCAAAATTCTCGCCATTCTTGATGCACAGTCCATCACTGTGTTTAAGGCGTGGGCACGCCTTATGAAACTTTATAGAAACACCACAGTTTGTTTAAGGCGTGGGCACGCCTTATCTGTTCACATGTTCTGTCCAACTAGAAAGCACGTGGGCACGTGGTGAATCATATTGATGAGTCTCCCTAAATTAAGGCCGAATAACCACGATCAAGTTGAGATAACTCGTTTGAGCCCGTAATCTTCCATCACACGTTCTATTGGCTTCTCTTAACTCACAAACCCAGGAACCAATCTGCTCACTTCTTACAAATCCTTTTGGCACGCACTCTCATCATCAAACCAATTGACACGTGTGTTATACCTCAGATCGCTTCATTTCCCTCATATGATGAACCTTAAATCCTTCTGGGATTTTAATAAGTATATTGGCGTCTAATGACCCATATAAATATGCAGTCACGACGTCCATTAACTGCAAATATAAATTCATATTTGTTGTATAGCAAAATGTAATGTCATATATAACAGGAGAATTTGATTGATCAAAATCAATACCAGGTCTTTGCAAACCCACTTGAGAAGCTAATCTCGCTTTATATCTTATCACCTCATTATTCTCATTTTTCTTTCGTACAAACACCCATTTATATCCTACAGGGATAACATTATGTGGTTTAAGTATTATAGGGCCAAAAACTTTATTTAACGAGTTAAGCTTAGCATCAATTGCTTGTTTCAATCTTACGCACTCTGAGCGTTTTCGGCACTCTTATATTGACTTAGGATCTGTATCTAGATAATCATTTGAGATGGTAAGAGAAATTATAGATGAAAATATAAATGTCGTCGACGACTGTGGCATTCCTTTTATATGTTTCTCCCTTATTCACAAAATTCATGGCAACTTTTATATTTACATCAACCAAATCTTTATCATTTTCCAAAATATTTTGATCTGGTCTTTCTGTAATCCCAGCATTATTTTGTGCACATGAAAATGTACTAAGATTTTCGTCTTCAAGACGATCCTCTTCACGAGGTTCTAGGAGTGACAGGGTTTCTTTATTAGTATTTATTTTTTGCGGATTCTTATCTTTCGTACATATAGGTACCTCACACTTCTAGCATTGAGGAGCATCAACAAGTATACTTAATCCCTAGGAAATTTTCATTCTTTGTGGTGAGCTTACATTAAGTATATGGGACTTTTGTCACTCATTTACAATCAGTAAATGCATCTAGCAGACTACTTGTCAAATATTGCAAGTTAATTATCTTCTGAACATTCGGTTCAGTTTGACTAGTGCGTGGATCTAAATACTGAAGATCTTTTACATTCCATGAGATTTCTTGACATTCTTATAATTTTGGGCTTTTATCTCCCCTTAATGCCGAGAAATGATCTTCATCAAATATGCAGTCAGCGTACCGAGCTGTAAATTGATCCCTTGTCATGGACATAATGAACTGAATGCTCTACTAATGTTATATAATAATCATCAAGTTGGGCTTTAAGTTTAATAATATTAGCAATAAACTTAGCAAATGCATTTGGGGTGGATAATTTACACACGAGTCCGCGACTAGTCCACATACGATAAGAAAAATAAAAATTAGACATGAAAAATTAATTATAACAAACGTAATAGCCTGGCATAAGTGATAGTCATAAAAGTCTGACATGATTTTAAAATACAATTACTCATATGCGAGTCATAACAACGATCACTCATTGTCGCCAAAATCTTCCAGATCTGCTTTTAAGAAATCATCATCATCAATATTTAGGGTCATTGCTTCTGGCAAACTATCATGATTTAATTCACCTTGGGGAGCCTTCCCCTTTTTTTTTTTTTTTTCCTTCTGCATTTATGGATATGCCTCAACCAAGTGTTGAGGTGTGCGGAATATGCGTTACCAATTACCATCGCACCCACACCTATAACAAACTTTGGTTCTGATCTATAGTTTGTTGATTTGAACTACGCTAATTTGGAGGATTTTCGACATAGTTCATGCCCCTTTCACATCCCTAGACCTGATCAATATTATTGTTACCTTGACCACCTCTACGAGACCAACTCATACTTCCTCGACCTCGATCTCTCCCCCTTCAATGTCGATTATCATTTCTATGACCTATGGCATGTGCTTCTTGAGAACCAACTGGCCTTGGATTGTGATTTTTCATCACTAGTTGGTTGTGTTTTTATGCTACCAACAATGCAAAAATTAGTTCAGAATGCGTAGCATAGTTTTTGGCCCTGTTGCTAGCTAGAGTACAAGATTGCTAGTCTTTTCTATCAGTTTATTATCTATAATGTTTCACCCAGAGCTTTAGCTGTGAGACAATGCGACACAAGGCTGAGTTTTATTATGTCATAGATTTAAAATTTTGAAATCGTAAGTTCAACCAGTCATATTGTAATTGGGGGAGAGTTATGTTTGTTTGTTGCTGAAAACGATCCTTCATGGATATATTGCCATAAAATAACCAGATTTTTTTCAGTGAGATATTCATTTTTGAGGTGATGCTAGAGAAAAATCTGCATTATCGTCTTTTGGACATAGGTGCATTCAGAATCTAGAATAATAGTTTCACTCTAATCATATGAAGTGAGGTAAATCTCAACATCAAGAGCCAATGTTAAGTAAGCATATTCCCTCTCGATAACGTCAAACAATTTTCAAAATTCTACAATTATTCAAAATAAACTTAAGGATTAATATACAATTTGGTCCCTGAACTTGAAACTTTTTCCTGATTAGGTTTCAGTACTATGATATTTCCTATTGTGGCACTTGAACTCAACATTTTGTCGTACGGTTAGTCCTTTATCTAACGGGAGTTAACAGAAACGTTAATTAATTTTTTTAAAGACCAAAATACCCTTATTTGTTTCACGAATTCGAATTCACGTGGATTATAATGATGACTTGGAAATACTGATAAAGCCAAAATAATATAATAAAAAAATAAAAGTAAACTTAATCAGTTTGACTTCAACAGAGGAGAGAGAGAGAGAGAGAGAGAGAGAGAGAGAGAGAGCGATAGCAGTACGACAAAGGGTTTATAAATTAGGGTTTCTAACAACTAAATCGATCAAGTAGGCATCTCAACTACGAAATCGTCAACAATAAGCTCCCTGAATTGAACTACGACCGAGGTATGTCAATTTTGTTTTACAATTTTTATATAAAAAGAAGGGTTTCTTGATTTTTTCAGTTCATAGATGTTCTTGTTGTTCATTGTCATTCGTTATTGTTATTAAATGGTTAAGGCTTACGTATTAGTGTCAATATTGTACAATGGAGTCGTTTGTATACTTTTCCAAAATCGAATTTAAAAATTAGGGTTGATTTGGTCCCAAATTGAATATGTTTTTCATGTTTGCTTTCTGTCTCCATTTATGGAGTCGATGTGTGTGTCTGTTTCCTTATTATATTTTGTGCGTGTGCATGTGGTGCTTTATTAAATCTCTGTTTGTGTGTGTGTTTCTTAATGTGCATGTGGTCCCAAATTTTTAATTCATGTTATGCTTTATGTCTCCATGTATAGACCAATGCAGTGTATGCCTTGCTTGCTTGTGTGTGTAAAGTCAACAATTATTATATTGTTTGCGTGTCATTCTTCTTATTATATTGTTAAGACAAATGTGTGTGTGTGTGTGTGTGTGTTTTTCTTAATGTAATATGTGGTCCCAAATGGTTGAGCTTTTTATGTTATGCTTTTTGTCTTCTCCATGTATTGCCCAATGCAGTGTATGTGGTCCCAAATTTGTGTGTTTTTCTCCTTTTAACTTTATGTTTGTAACTTATTAATATGTTAGTGGTGGTCTCATGTATTAGTGGGGCCCCAATATTATTAAGTTATGTTGTTTGGTATGCTAATTATAATTATAAATAAATCTCATGCAGAATGCCAGTGTTTAGTATTTGTTTGCATCATGGTGGAAGCTTTTGTGATAGTGAAAGGTTGATTTATTTGGGGGGTGAAGTGGATTATATAACTGGATGGGACACTGACACAATATCATTTTGGGATGTAAAGAAAGTTGTTAGTAATCTTCTTAAATATAAGAATGTGAAGTGTATGTACTACAAGGTTCCTGGTAATTCTTTGGAAATGAGAGTTAAGAGATTGTATTCAAATAGTGAGACTACAGAGCTGATTGGGTTGATTAAGGAATCAGATGAGGTTGAGATGTACGTAGAACACGAAGTTGATAAAGCTGTGATGAGTAATGAAATTCCTAGACTACCTTGCCCTGATGGTATGACTTTTGATCCAAACAGTTTACTTGATCAAGATTGCATTTTAGTAGACATTATTAATGAACGTTTGGGTGGCCTTAATGAGAACAAGAGTGCAGAAAATCATATGAAGGATAGTAATGATAATAGGCATGATAATGATGATTGGTTAGAGGATGCTTTTGTTGATGATGAAAATCTAAAGCATGTTGAGGAAGGTCAGAGGAAAGAAAGAATTGTTGAATCAGGTAATGAAACTGGTGAGGAAGAATCAAGTAAAGATGCAAAAAGAAATAATGATGATGAGGAGAATGATTCAGATGAAAATGATGAAGAATCAACTGAATATGAGTTTAGTGGGAGTGATTTAGATACTAGTGATGACGAGTTGGCTCAGTTGAGGAGGGGAGGACTTGAAATGGAAGAAGAGGCTGGTGGTGATGTGTCAGAAATACAGCAAGAAGTTGAGAGGGAAGAAGGGATTGAAAAACAACAATCAATTAAAAGGAGGAAGGGACCGAAAAACAACTGCTGATGACATTCAGCCTAATTTAAATTCTGATGAGGAGATGGCATTGGAAAGTGAATTATATTCTTCTGAAACTGAGTCAAATCCAAGTGATGTTGTTGAATCTTTATCAGATTCTGATAAACATGTGAGGAATAGGAAGAAAAAAAAGATTAAAGGCCAAACTTTTAACCCAAAATCTGATTTGAAAGATGTGAATTTCCATGTTGGTCTACAGTTTACAAATGCTGGAGAATTTAAAGAAGCACTTACTAACTATGCAATTAGTAAAGGGTTTGATCTGAAGTACATAAAGAATGAAAATGTAAGGGTTTGTGCTGTTTGTGTGAACTCTGCAGTATGTCCATGGAGGATTTGGGCTAGCAAAGAGCAGAATAAGCATAGTTTCATTGTACGGTCCCTTAATCCAGTGCATAGGTGTTCAAAGAACATTAAGACAGGACAGTTAACATCCAATTGGTTAGCTAAATAGTACTTCACCAGGATTAGGAACAACTGTAATTGGACTTGTGAGGAAATGACTGCTGAAATTTTAAACACATATGAGTTGAAAGTCAATATCAGTTTGTGTCATAGGGCTAAACAGAAAGCTATAAAGTATGCAATAGGATCAATGGATGAGCATTATGCTAGATTGTGGGACTACAGAAAAGAATTGAAGAAGAAAAATCCAGGAAGTACAATTGAAATCAAGTACCATCAGCCTAATCCAAATGGGCCCCCTATTTTTCATAGAATATATATTTGTTTCCATGCCCTTAAACATGGTTTTGTTAGTGGATGTAGGCCAGTTATTGGGGTTGATGGTTGTTTTTTGAAAGGGTTAATCAAGGGTGAGTTATTGATAGCTGTTGGTAGAGATGCAAATAATCAAATGTGGCCAATTGCATGGGCAGTTGTTCAAGTTGAAAACAGGAATGCATGGTCATGGTTCTTATCACTTTTGACTAAGGACCTGGACATGAAAGATGGTCATGGATGGACAATTATTAGTGATCAACAAAAGGTAAATTGCATTCACTAACAAATTGTTTATTCATTTATTTAAATTGCACTGCATTTCATATTTGATACAATTATTTGTTTACTGACATTTAAAATTATTGACAGGGTTTGGTGAACTCTATTTCTGAGGTGTTGCCTGCAATTGAGCACAGAGCATGTGCTAGACATGTTTGTGCTAACTGGACTAAGAAATTTAAGGGGGTTGAATTGAGGAAATTATTTTGGAAAATTACAAAAGCTACACACACAGATGCATACCAAAATGCATGTGAAAGTTTGAAAGAGATTGATGCTAAGGCATATGAGGACTTGATGAACAGAAATGTGCACAAGTGGTCAAAGGTGTGGTTTGAGGAGCATAGTAAGTGTGATAGTTGTGAGAACAACATGTCTGAAGGGTTTAATGGTTCTCTAGTTTTATCTAGGTCTAAGCCTTTAATCTACATGCTTGAGGACATAAGGGTGATGATGATGACTAGGATAATGATAAGTGACTATTATATAGTCATTTATCCTAAGTTTTTATATACTTTTACTCAGTTAAATTACCATTTTCATCTCATTTTAAGTACATTTCAGTTCCTTTTTCATATTTATTAGATTTTACGTTTTTTGGTATATTTCATGCATTTTTAGACAGGTTTTGGAGTCTTTTTATGATCAAAGGATGCTTAGACACTTTTTGATGCAAAGGCGTGGAGGAGCAACAAACAAATCAAACTCACAAACCAAAAATCAGATGGAGCGGCCGTGCAGCTTAGAGTGGAGCGGTCGTGCAAGATGTCCAAAATCAAATTTAAAACTGGCGCCAAAAGAGCACGGCCGTGCAACCCCCTTGACTCGGCCGAGCACCTCCCATATCAGCCAAAAGGTGCCTTTTCGCAAGAGATGTGTCCCTAGCATAGAATGCCTATATAAAGGCTATTTGTACTCAGTTTAGAACATCCGAAAATAGTCATAAATACATCCAGAAGGATCAGATCATACTTAGGATAGGTAGCAAAAATACTCTAGCAATC
Organism: Platycodon grandiflorus; assembly: GCA_016624345.1. Classification (NCBI taxonomy): domain Eukaryota; kingdom Viridiplantae; phylum Streptophyta; class Magnoliopsida; order Asterales; family Campanulaceae; genus Platycodon; species Platycodon grandiflorus. The sequence goes on from CM028368.1 coordinate 39,123,429, forward strand.
TATACACAATATTCAAAGTGTATCAATGATTCGTGACAAGTCCTTGTATACTTTTGAAGATTGAATGCAATACAAGATTATTTCCAGCCATTGTCTATCTTTTATTATGAATAAGTATCTCTTTCCTTATCTCTATTTCTTTACTTACTTTATTATGATCATTTCAATGGCTTGAGTAATCCTCCATTTCTCGGAGTTGGAAACTCAATTATTTATATTCATGCTTCTCTTACTTGTCATTTCAATTCTCTTCTTAGTAATCTTAACTACTTGCAATTAGGGAGACGTTCTTAATTGTATAGCCTTAGTTAATCGAGAGAAGGACCTAGCGGAGAATCTCGATTAGCGGAACTCTAAGAATGGAACTAGGTCAATAAATTACGGAAAGTAATTTAAAGACCTAGGGATGATCCTTTAGTGGAAAATACGTGAGATTGATAGACTTAATGGATTTTGATTTATACGGTACCTTCGAAAGGTGAGTCGGATTTCCCGCGTGACGAACGGGATTACACTAAGCCGGACCCTCGAGAGAAAGGCCGGTAAATTTTAAAATACGTGTGCTAGTTAGCACAATTTAGCGTATCATCCTTGAACTTGGCACTTTTATCTTAAAACAATTTCTTTATATTATTCTTAAATTGCCTGCAAATATGAAGACGTTTATATTTGTGGAATCCTAGTTAATTGAGAGAAGGACCTAGCGGAGAATCTCGATTGACGAGAACCATATAAAGAAACTGGGTTCCATTGATCACGAAAGTAGTTTAACGGCCTAGGGATGTTCCTTTAATGGAAAGTATGTCGACTTTCGTTCTTAATGGATTCTTACTAATTATGGTCAACTAGAGATAAGCCGGAATGCCCGTTTGTGACAGGGCGGGAGTACCATAAACGGAAATCTCAAACAGTTAGGACATAATTAGTGAAGAATACAAACGCTACTGTCTTAACCCGAAGTAGTGTAGGCCTAGCATACCATCCTTGTTATTTTGATAAAAGCCTTTATCTAAAGCATATTTATTTGTTTTCAATCCCAAGAATACTATCATTATATGTTAGAGTAATTTCTATATCTTCCTAGTGTTTTCTCTTACAAATTCTTATCTCCCCCAATCATTTTATCTATATATTTATATAAAGACAAATGTCATCCCAAAGTAAACCCTGTCTTTGTGGGATCGACTCGTACTTGCACCCGCTATATTGCAATAGCCCGTGCGCTTGCGGAATTTGAATAAACCGTTAGGTTTGAAGCCTACCAGATAACAAGAAGAAAGGTTTGGATGTCTAAGCACTGGGATAGTTTGTGTCCCAGAATTAGAAAAAGGCTGGAGAAGAATATGACTGAGGCTAAGAAGTGGAAATCAGTGTACAATGGGGCCACAAAGTTTGAAGTGACATACATATCTAAGGGATTTATTGTTGATATTGATGCCAAGACATGTACATGTAGGGAATGGGACTTGACTGGCATACCATGTTGCCATGCTGTGTCAAGTATGTATAGAGTGGATAGGAATCCAGAGGACTTTGTCTCAGATTGGTATAGGAGAGATGTATTCATAAAAACATACTCAAATGTTTTAATGCCTATCAGTGGGGAAGCTAATTGGCCCAAGTGTTGGAAGGAAGTTTTGCTACCTCCTAAAGCCATAAAAATGCCAGGCAGACCAAAAAAGAATAGAATTAAGGAGCATAATGAGGAGCCAAAGAAGAAAAGTAAACAAACTGAGGATACAAATGAGAAATTGTCAAGACAATGAAGGGAAATGACTTGTAGTAACTGCAATGAGGTTGGGCACAATAAAAAAGGATGCAAAAAGCCAAAACCTACTTCTGCAAATGATGAAAATGTAAGTGCATTTAATTGAATTTGAGTCTATATTCAATATAGTGGTGTTAATTTATTTGTTTGTTGTGTGTGCAGTTGGAAGGTGATGGTACTTCAGCAACAACTTCAAAGAAAACAGTACAAAAATGTAGTAATTGCAATGAGGTTGGCCACAACAAAAGAGGCTACAAAAAGCCAAAATCCACTTCTGTAACTGATGAAAATGTAAGTGTATTTAATTTGAAGGTTAGTATATTCACTATAGTACAATAATTGATGAATGATTATTGTGTGTGCAGGTTGAAGGTGATGGTAACCAAGAGAAAGCTGATGCAGGCCCAAGCATGCCAAGAGTGTACAAAAAAACAAGGAATGATGGAAGGAAAAAGGTGGCAGAAAGGCAAGAAGATGCCACTCAACCAAGAAAAAGAGGAAGACCTACCAAGCACAAGTCAAACATCCAACTTAATGGTGTTGGTTTGTTTGTTTCACCTTCTGGAGACACTTACTATAGGGTAAAACTTAAGTCAGTTAGGTCAATTCTGAATAAGTATTATAATTATGTCTTTGTTAAGCTAACACATTTTTTCCTTGTTTTTATGTCTCTATTAGGCCCCAGGTTCATCTACAACAATACATCTTGATTCCTTTCAAGCTGGTCCTCAACCCACTCAAGCTCCAGCCCCTCCTCAACCCACTCAAGTCTCTCCAACTACACAATCATCAAGTGCAGCCCCTCCTCAACCCACTCAATTCTCTCAAGCTACATAATCATCAAGTGCAGCCCCTCCTCAACCCACTCAAGTCTCTCAAGCCACACAATCATCAAGTGCAGCCCCTCCTCATGTCTCTCAATCCCCTCCTTTGACTCCAACTAGAGGTTTCAGAAGTGATTCTTTCCCAAGTTTAAGGAATGGAAAGAAATTCATAACGAGGAGTTCTTTATCATCTCAAACGCCAAAGTGAATGAGGTTTCATTTGTTGTGTGAACACTCTTGAACAGATGGTCTTTTGTAAATGTTAATGAACAGATAGTCTTTTGTAGAGTTTTGGCCTGTTGGTGTTTGTTAATATTAGTGCACTGAAATGTCAAATGTGGTCTTTTGTTAATATCAGTGCACAGATTGGCCTGTATGGTCTTTTGTTAATGTCAATGAACATATGATCTTCAGTTTAATGTCAATGAGCAGATTGGTATTTTGTATTAATGTCAATCCAAATGAACATATGGTCTTTTGTAAATGTTAATGAACATATGGTCTTTTGTTAATGTCATGTTGCAATTATATTGGAGTTTATATGTGGTTTGGTGGTAATGAGGCTCTTTTGTTAATGTTTGTATGGACAATGTCAGTAGTGTTGCAAACATAAAACAACATTGCATTGCAAACAAAAGGGAGTCCATTCAAAATACAAAATACATTCCAAACATAAAACAAGTCATTGCTATGGCAACATTAATTGTTCATTCTTATCTTTTGCCAATACATACACAAAGAAAGCATTTAAAATCCCTAAAATAAAAACCAATCTAAGGTACATCTTTCCCTTCCACTAATTGGTTTCATTTTGTGATTTTAGCATTGTTGACTCCATACTTTGGCTTCTCAACTCACACTCCAACCTTCCAATTTCTTGCTTTAAAGTAGCATTTCTTTGTTTTTCCTTCGTCAATTTCACTTCCATCTTCGCAAATTTTTCTTGTAAATCAGTTGCCTCATCCCTATATTCATTGATTATATCAATTACCCTTTTCGAAAATTCATCAACCCATTCAAAGTATCCACAATCTTTTTGGGGATCCTACAAAAATGAACACTTAAACAAATTAAAATCAATAAATCCAATATTTCAATTAATACATATTTAAATCAATCAAAAATTTTAAATTATGCCTTGTAATTTGGACACCCATTAAACCTCATTCTTGGGTGTTTTCTAGTCAGTGATGTCTACTCCGGAGCTCGCAATCCACATTTACAAAACTTCACCCATCCGGATACATTCTTGTGTTGTTGATCCGAGGCAATTGTTGAAGATGAAGATGAGGCCATTGATTGATGAATCGAGAAGAAAGAAGACTGTAAGATCTTTGATTAAAATCTTGGATCCACGATTAGGGCTGAATGGGTCATCCAAATTGAAGAGGCTAAATAGATCATCCCAATTGAAGAGATTAACAGAGAAGAAATTAAGAGAGTAACAGAAAAGAAATCGGGGACTGAAGAGGACTCCCAGTTGAAGAGGACGACTCGCTGTTCTTGATGCAATAAGGGAGGAGAGATAGAGAAGAGAGAGAAAGAGAGTAGAGATAATGAAACTGGTGAGGAAGAATGCTGAGCTTTATTTCCTCTTTCCCGCCAAATAAATTCCATGTCAACATTTTTATCCAAGTGGATACATAGTCATCACACAATAGGGGTATTTTGGTCTTTAAAAATACCGCTGGAGGTCAATTTCATTAATACTCCCTCTCGACCAAAAAGTCCAATTTTCATTTTTAAAAGTGAACATGTGACTAAATTAAATTAAAATTTAACGTACATTAATTATATTTTCGGAAATAAACTCTCATTCACTATAAACTACATTGATAATACTATAGATTACAACTTTTATGACTTTGCAATGACAAAAAAAATTATGTAAATAATCAGTCAAAATTTAATTACATTGACAAAAAAAAAAAGTCAAAAGTAGACTCGTTGCCCCGAACGGATGGGTATCTCACGTACCACAACATGATTCTCTTAAGGCCACTCCAACACATGATTCAAAAAGGCCACTATGACAGAATGACAACTACATGGCCGCCCCGTCAAATTGCACAGAAAATTCACACAGATATTGTTCCAAGTACAACATGTTCTAAATATTATCTGGACAAACTCTAGTTTGGGGTTACTAGATCCCCCGCATTGTGAGCAAAAACAATTCAAATGAGATATCCTCTGTGCTTTTAGGGGATTAACAATGTTAGTTATGGCAGACTTCTTAAGTTTCTAATAGGCTCCATAATGCTCACAAACTCTAATTTAAAGAACCTAGTCTTGTGCATGAACTGAATATGTTCTCTATTATTAAAGGTAACTAGAGAGCCTTTAATGCAACGAAACGACGATACTGTAGAAGTTCTCAAGTCGAAGCTGGAGGCGTTCCACCGGCAAGAAAAGACGATACTGCAGAATTTCTCAAGTCGAGGCTGGAGGCGTTCCACCGGCAAACTAAACCGGTAGGTGCTTTATTGTTGGACTCTTATTTGATTGTCAATACATGATGTTACAGTTTTTGTAATTGGTTGTACAAAAGTTTCAACCTTCCTAAAATGATAGAGGGACATCCAAAAGGAGGTAAGGTACTCAGTACTCTTCATGGGGAATACTTGGCAGTAGTTAAATGCAACCATAAGAGATAAAAGATAGACCTAATGCACTTATGTACTATCTAACTTTGTGATATTTTATTATATCAAATTAAGCAAGGTTTTTGAAACAGAGTGCAATACATCAGACAAAAGATTTGCAAAACATGAGATGATTCTCAAAATTCTGCACAAAAACTGTTGTGAATTCACGTCGTTCGCGCACGCGGAGTAGAAGTACAAATACAAGTTTAAATTAATAAAAGCCTATACAACCAATCTATGAGATCTCACCAAGACGCTCAAATAGATTACAATAGGGGTGGGCATAACAATTTATCTACCCTATGAAAAGATTTCTAATATTATAATTTATAATTTCCAAGTATCCTACAAATACCAAACTAATTAGTATAAAACAATAATGGAGAAATAAACTCAATAATATATATATATATATATATATATATATATATAATGGAAGAAAAGCAGTGAAGAAGAGAAACTCTTCTTCAATGGTTTCACAGGCCAAAGCCTCAACCGAAATCACCACAAGGCTCAGATTTCCCGTTCTCGACCAAGTCCACCGGAGTGACCCACGAAGAAAACCACACACTGTCCAAGGTGAAATCTCAAGCTTTTTCCGGCCACAATTCCGGCAACCCCAACACCCAGCTATTCCGGCAACCCAAGTCACCGCCACGACCACCAAAGCTCACCACCGTCTCGTTGGAGTTCAAGACTCCAAGATATCTCCAAACCCGAAATCCTCTCACACACACACACTCACACTCTCACACAGTCAAGACACAGTGAGAAGAAGAGAGACAGCAGTGATTTCGTTTTGCCAAGGAGAGAGAGAGACAGAGAACTTTGTTGTTCAAATCGGATGCCACACAAGCCCCAACTCACGATCTCATTCGCCGGAGTTAACAACTCCAAGAAACCCACCAAACAAAAATCACCCTCACACACACAACCTCACACAGTGAGGAAAGAGAGAGTATTCTGATTTCTTGTTTTCAAAGGGAGAGAGATAGAGTAAGCTAGTGACGTTCAATCGGCCTTCGGTCTTAGAGAGAAGAGAGAGCTGGCCATTAAAAAGGGGAAGAGCTGCTGGGGGATAAAGTAGGGGAATCGCACATAGGGGTGGCAATGGTAGGCACGACATGATTGCACGAACTAGCACGACACGATTATAAATACGAATTACAGAGACAAGAAACACGATAAGGCACGGCACGACACGACACGAAACATGATACGAAAGCACGAAATTATAAATTTAGTTAAAATAACGTTTATTATTATATTTATGATCAAATAAGATAGATAACACGAAAACACGATAGTGTGGCACGAACACGACACGATGACACAAATTGTCACCCCTAATCGCACAAGGCAAAGGGGGGAAAAACCAGAGGCCAGTCAAAGGGGATTCAACAATCAAAGAGGAAAGCACGTGGGGGGTGAAGCTTCCGGGTTACACAAGTTGCTGGGCGGGCTACCAAGGAGCAGGTCGTGAATTTGGGCTTGGGAATAGGTTACCCATTTGAGCCTTCCAATATTTCAACAAAAACAAAATTAAATATTAAAATTAATACATCCCAACATCAGGTGATACATCTTTTAGTGCAAAAAATTTAGTACTACCCATAGCATTACTCATTGTGTAAATTAAATTTGTAACGAAAACAAAATCACAAATAATATGTATAAATATGTATAAGCATATTAATATAGTTTCAAAAAATACTGTTTACCGATGAGGTAGAGCACTTGTGAAAGGTCATTCCCAAATTGAAAAACCTACCAAGTTCAAGAACTAATAATGTCCACATTTTGATAATTACAACAGGTTTTTTTTTTTTTTTTTCTCTTTTCCTGATCAAAGCCGAATTGACTCTCATCTTTCTAGCTACAGAAGAAAGTCTACCTTAGTAAAATTTTATAACCTCATTCAACTTTTAGCATCATTTTCTTTTCATGGAAAGACTATAAATGACAAGGCTATGCCCTTATTATTTTCCATGATATCTACTAATTCCTCTAAAAAAACAATAAAATGGACAGGAAGATGAAAGAAAGAAATTGAAAAAAGGACATAAGAATTTAAGCTATATATCTCGGTTTCAGACTAAGGGTCTATTTTCCTCATCTGCTTCTTCATTCCCAATTTGGAATTTCCTTTCATCATTATATGAAGGTTTTTCGAGCCTTGGCATGGACAACGATGAACTTGGAGACCTCTTGGGAGGGGGCTTATTATCGGGCAACATCTTCAATACAATCCCCATGGCTATCAGAATCAATCCAGTACCATGTTGTTCAGTTAATGGCTTTGTAAATATCAAGTATGAAAGCAGTAATGTGACTGCCTTTCTAGCCGTTGTTACCTGCGAGAAATTTCAACGTGAAGTCAAGCTCAAAATTAGAAACTTCAACCAACAATGTCTTTGTTCATTCAATGTTCATGTGATATGCTAGCCATGTTCTCTGATGGAAGTTAATTCCATTTGAAGCCTAGAAAAAGTGGTGAAGGATATTAATGCAATGACATATGAATACTGTAACATGGAATTTCCGGTAAAAATCTTGAATCTGGAATGCGATAAGTTGGTTATTTTAAGCAATAACCCTGACTTGTTAGCCAGGGTGGAAATATGCCCGGCCAAGTCCAGCCTTGTGCGTTTGAGCTCGCTCTTGTATTCTTCATAGAGCTTGAGCTCAGCTCAAGCTACACTTGAGCCAAGAATCCTTTGTTTGAGCTCAACTCATGTACTAAACAAAACAAGCTATAAACGAGCCGAGTGCAAGCTTTACGCGAACCTAAGTTAAAAGTATAGGAGTACTAAAAATGTACATAAATTGGATATGTTCTGCAATAGCTGAGCTTATCCGAGCCAAGCCGAGTTTGGCTTGTTTATACCTCGAGCCTAAAATCATGTTTGAGCTTTGCCTCAAACCCAATACGATCGAGCCAAGTCAAGCTTCAATTAAACCGAGCCCGAGCTAAGCTTGAGCTGGTTCGGGTTATTATACAACCCTACATATAGCTTTTGAATTCACTCAGTTTATTAGCATGTAATATACCGAGAATTTATGCATAATTCAAAAAATTGTCGGTTATACTTTGATGATATGGAAAAAGCTCAAAGCTACCAAAAGTCATGGGACCTCATATATTAACAGAAAGGAAGGAGGAAAAGCTTGTGCTACAAATGTACCATGGCAGTAGTGGCAGCACCAAATATGGCAATGAGGGAAAGAACAGAGACTTGGCCAATAAAGGTGGCCATGGCTTCAAAGATCAACACACCATACACATAAAGATGCTGCATCAACAAAATCAGGAAAAAATTAGCTGCGTCATTGGAAAGTGAGACGTAAATGAGTTTATAAATCTCTACCTGAGAGCATGAGCTCCATGCTTTGAATAATTCCCCCGTTAAAAGCATTGGTGGAATCAAGAAAGGCATACCTACGAGGGTCGAGCAAAAGAGCATCTCCATCTGTCCAAAAAGGTTGAGAATGGGTCACAATCTTTTATCCTGGACCAGCTTTTTTCACATTTAAAAACCCACAAAGCAATTGAATCACATGAAATCACCTGCGTTGTTTCGGGATTCATGGTAAAGATGGCTTCTTGGAAATTACCCAAAAATGAGTCCATGATTAGTGCACCAGAAACCATCACAACACCGATCATGCTGAAGTTAGGTGAAGAATTTGCATCGGCTAATGTGAAAAGTATCAGACCTACTACTAGAAGTATGGCAGAAATGTATTCATGAGGAGGGTATTTCCGTCTCAAACCCGGTATGAATGCCCCCATTATCATCACAGGAAGAACCTGAAATATCAATACAATTCAAAATAGGGCTGACCCATGGAGTGGGGGTCAGGGCGAAATTTAATCAAACAATGTTGCAAATAAGCAAGTTTTTTCACCTTGGTGGATTTAAACATGAGTTGTGCCGGGTAATTGAGAAAAGCCAAAGACCCTTTCGTGAGTCCGTGTGAACCCATGAGCACTGCCGAGAGCTTGATATAAGTCTTCCATGGATTCACCATTTGCTTAGTGGTGAACCCTTGCAAGTAAATCAGGACGATGTAAACCCATCCTTGAACAAATGTGAAGTACCAACCGTAACTAGAAAGGGAAACAAATCAAATGGTTCATCCCATTTTGTAATGTCAACATTCAAATCCACAAATAATTAATATTAAATTCAAACATTCTCTTGATTAAGAGAGTAATTAAATGCAAGGCTGACCTGAATTGAAGCCTATTATAGACATATTCCTGAAACGAACAAATAATAAATTTCAATCGGTGTCTTTCCAGATAATAATACCCATACTCAAAGATAAAGTTATCTCATAAATATCATAAAAATAAAATCAAACCAAGTCCAAGCAAAGGCTCCAAACGGCAACCAATTTAAAGAAAGAGATATTATTAGCACATCCTAAGACCAAGTCCTCAACATTAATTAATTTCGATAGGCCGGGTCATATATCCTATCAATAACTGATAAATATGACAGATTTGGGAGCATTAACAGTTTGATTTGCAGCATTACTACGTATTATAATTTGGGTAAAGGATGATATTTGTGAATGTCAAAATGGGACCCATGCAGGATCCGTCCTAGAACCAACCATGAAGAAACTTTCACAATTAATAATGATGATCGTCCCTATGATCAATCGACTTAATTAAGAATATATTATGTGAAAGAAACTGTCAAAGCCTAAATAGAATCTGCAACAATGTGCCAGCGCATATCTTACATAGTCAACTGAATTAAACACAAAGTCCTGTTTGGTTGCATGCTAAACCAAATCCTTAATCAGCAAAAACCCAAAATCCCCAATAAAGATCAACTTCACAAATATGTTATTGATGATCCAAATAGCAAAAAGTAATAAACTTAGAGATAATTTCTTCAATTCCATTTTTCTTTCAATTTCTCGGGAAACAAACTACTCTGGTTATGGAGAAATTTGTTTACTGATAATCCAAACAGCAGATGATAATAGAAATTTAAAATAAAAATCGAAGAAGTCTTCGATTCCATTTTCCCTGAAATTTTTTCCATAAACAAACAAGATGGGTTATGTAAAAATTACCTCACAGACGCCATTAACAAGGTAACCAAAGAAGAACCCAGAAGAGCAAATGAGGAATTGTTGCCATTTGGGTCTGTCCGAGAGAGAAATTCCAAACAAAGACCTTGCTTGTTCTTCGTTGTTCTTCATCTTTCTCCTCACTCTTTCTCTCTACTCTGTTTCAAGAAAAAAATTCTTATAGAATTCTATATAAATCTAAAATGGGTTCCTTAGAAATTTCATTTTTGACTTTGGAAAGAGATATATAAAAAAGAATTTATGGAAATCGTATCGGTACAATCACGTCAACCATGAATCAAGAAAGTATGTATGGAAGGGAAGGTTTGAGAGAGAGAGAGAGAGAGAGAGAGAGAGAGAGAGAGGGAGAGAGAGGGGAGGGTGGGGGGAGAAAGAGAGTAGACTCGTGAAGAATATGAAGGAGGGGTGCATTAGGACTTTATAAGGGTTTTATACTCTGTTTTTTTAACTGCAACAATTTGAGAATATTTTATTTTATTTGTACAAAAAGCCTTATTTATTGTACTATTAATTGTGGTAATTAAAAATAAATTGCTCGTAACAATTTCCTTCTTCTTTTTTGAAATGATTTAAAAAATTTGGGGCAATGTTAATCTTTGAAAAAAAAAAAAGGAAAACTAGAACGTATTAAATGTTATATATTCAACAGAATCTTCAATATATTGATGAAATCCTTTACTATATATATATATACATATATATATATACATGTATATATATATATATACATATGTATATATATATATATATAACGTTGAATTTAAATATCTATAATACAATATAAGGAAATTTGTACGTGTGCAATTGATCGGAGACAACTACTAGCCTAGATTTACTAAGTTACTAAATTTATACGGCCATGATCAAATCTTAGTTCCACATGTGTGAGCGACGGTTATTCTCTCTTTCTTCCTGCGACTTCTCTTTCCTCTTTTTCGTCTACACTTTTGCCGTCTCCTTCCCCCAAGCATCCGAGTGTGGTTACAAAACCCTCGGCTCTCTCCTAACTTCCAGTCTGATGCCTATGTGAATTAAAATCTCAGGTTTTTTGGATCAATATTAATTTGTGATTTCGTGTGATGGGTGCTTGAGTTTTAACGCAGTTCTCCATCTTCGTCGAACTACAACATCAATTCGCTCATCATCTCATTGAATCAAGTACATGTTTCTTTTTGTTTTCATACATATTCAAAACCCTCGGCTCTCTCCCAGCTCTCTCCCAACCCCAGTTCAATGCCTCTATGAATTGAAATCTCAGGTTTTTGAGATTAATATTTACGATTTCGTGTGATGGGTGCTTGAATTCGTGTGATGGGTGCTTGTATATGTATATTCTATCTTAGTCTACTATCATATGGTCATATCACCATGTTCATCATGTAAAAGTGTAACTTTGTAAAAGCTATCTTTACTAGCTAAGTATAAATCTCTTTTGACATCCTAAAAAAAAGTCATCTTTTCATTTTATAGAAAGTTTCTTAAAACTAATTTTATATAGCATCCTTACTAATTGTGACACAGAAATAAAAATATTTCTACTAGTTTAAACAGTTTGAGAAATTAAAACGAATAATACATTAAGGCAAATATATCTCAAAAACTTATGCAAAACAAATAAATGTCTCTTATTTTAGAACGAAAAAAATAGTGAGCACAATTACATAAAAAAATATATAAAAATATAAGCACGCGTTTAGATTTTGTCAAATTCGGGTGACGGTACTTCTTATTTTACTTTATCAAAAAAACAAAAACCAAAAAACAAAAAAGTCCTAAATTTGGGGTCCCCGTTGATGTGATGAAATTAGATAAATTATGACTTTTTCTCAAAAACAATGCTAATAGTAGATTAGGCCAAAATATAAATTTTCCCCCGAGGTTTCCGCCAAATCCCAAAGTGACCCCCCAGATAAGGAATGCCCTAGAAACTCGTCTGAACTTTAAAATTATCCCACATAACCCCCTCCGCGTGACGGCCGCTACTACTTTGACGTTAAATAGCACGTGTCGACGCACGTGAGGGGCATTTTCGACCTTTCCAGGCCAGGGAGTAAAACGGAGGGAAAATTGCCGTACTAATGGATGTTTAGATCGATAACTAACAAAAACCCTAGAATTAATTGAGAGTTAGGAAGAGAGATCGAGGTATCACGACCAAAACTGAGAAATTAGGGTTTTAATTATTTCGTTACCTGCAAAATTGTGACCAATTGTCGAAGACGAAGAGGAGATGGGGAAGCCAGGGAAAGAACAAGCACAAACCAGAGCAATTGTAGAAGAAGAAGATGCGTACACTTTTGAAAGTATGTTTCACAGTTCTTATTTTCATTTTTTCATTTTTTTGTTTGTTTGAGAGTGATTGTAGTGGGGGACATTCTTTGTATATTAAATTGAAAATGGTCCCCCCTTGTCCATGTTTTTGCCTTTAAACTGTTTGTGAGTGGCCTTATGTGTATTTTATTGTTTACTGAGTAATGCAATGTATTAGTGTTATAAATTAGCAATGTTAGTTGATTACTGAGTAATGTTGTTTATTAGGGCCAAATTTAGTATTTTTTTAACCAAAAAGTGTTGTGTGTTTGTTATAATGGAGACATGGTGTCTTTATGGTTTGAGAATGGTCCCCCTTTGTTGGCTTTATGTAGTCTTGCATGCATGTAAAAGTCTTTGAGCCATTTTTTAAGGATTTGTTGTTGTTTGTTTCTTGGTTTTTGTACAGACTCAGACTGGTTTGCAATTAGGATACATCATGGGGGTGAGTTTGTTTACCACCCTACAATTGTTTACATGGGTGGTGAAGTCGAAACAGTCACAAGAATAGACAAGGATAGGATGTCAATGACAGTCTTAAAATCTTTTTACAAGGATTTGGGGTATAATGAGTCTTGTAGTTTCTACTATCTTTTCCCTGGTTGTCAAATGCAAACATCTTTGGTGTTATTGTCTACTGATGAGGCTATTTTGAAAATGCTAAGTTGTATTGATGATGAGATTAGGGTGGTTGATATATATTGCAAGCAGAGTGAATAATATCAGAAGGTGAGAAATGAGGTTGATAATGTGGTTTTAAGTGAAGATGATAGTGATTTTGAGGAGGATAGTGACAGTGATGAGGATAATAGTTCAGGTTACACTGGTAGTGCTTATGGGGAAAGTAATAGCAAATGTGTCTGAATCAGAACAAGCAACTGGAACTACAAATGAAGGAGGACAGGGTACTGGAAAGAAAGCAAAAACTGTAAGTGCTTGGTTAATATACAATTTGATTTTGTTATAGACGATTATTTTCATTTCATTAACACCTACATCTTTAACATTCTTGCAGGTTAAAAGGAAAACTACCAAGAAAAAGGGCTCATTGCTATGGAATAGAGAGTTGTTGGAAGAAAATAGCCCAGGGATAACCAGTACAATTTCCAATGATACTCAACCTCAACCAACAATGTCTCTGTCTCAAGACTCTCCAATGAGACAAACTGTAAGTACTATTGAGTACAATGGTCATTTCCTTATTTTTTCAAACAACAATTATTAATCTGTTTTCATTCCATATGCAGAGACGACAACAGGGGTTGATATGGAGGGGGAAAAAATGTATTACTATTGGCAGTTTGAATACTGGTGATCAAAGTGGTGATAAACAGGGATCATAAGCAAGGTCATGAAGAAGGTCATAAGAAGGTTGATCAAACTGGTGGAGTTCTTTTTTGTATGTTGAAGATGTGGTGAATATAACATTACTTTTGCACAGCATGGAAGATAACATTACTTTTGCACAGCTTTGTTTGATGAGATTTGTAAGCAGATGGATGATTTTGTGTTGACAATGGTACAAGTATTTTGTGATTATTGAATTAATGGTCCAAGTGTTATGTAATGTGATTATTACAAGGATGTTTGTGAACTTGTAATGTAATGGCCCAATTGTGAATTTGTAATGCAATGGTGGTAGTATTTTGTAATGCAATGGTACAAGAATTTTCTGATTACTCAGTTTGTTCAATGGTCCAATGTGCATTTCTCAATTTGTTGTGCAATACTAGGTACAATATCAAGACCTTGTACTGGTCCTCAAAGCACAACAATGCTTTTCTGTCTATTTCACCAAGTTGACAAATAATCTTCACTTGCAATAACCAGAGCAAAACATAGCAAAACATAGCAAAACATAGCAAAACAGAGAACATTGCCAAACAAAAGATCATATTCATCTTAAGGGTATTTTACATGATCAAAAGGTATAGTTAATGTTGCATACACATTTCCCCAATAAACTTAAACTACATCAGACCTCTGCATCAGAGGAGAACACCTAAACAGAGGAGAACCTACATCACTCCTATTTCACAAACCCAAACCAAAACCTACATCACTCCTATTACTCAAAGGCAAAAGAGAAACAGTTCAATTCCCTCCTTCAAACCACAACAAGGAGCAACACCAACAAAGAATAAGAGCCCAATGAGTGAGCAATAGAGTAATGAACAATTTTCTTTCTTTGGCACTCTTCATTTTCGTTGAGCAAGCTCAATTTTTGCGATTCATAGCTTCCAAAAGGCCTGGAATTATAACATGGACCGAGAGCACATTGGGGGGTCGTGCCAAGCAAAATACTTACACCCTTCACCTCCATACTGTAAATCATGAAAATTTGAACAAAAAAAGATCAATATAGCTCAAAAAAAATGAACGCAAGTTGTAAAAACACCTAAATCAACAAAAACCTAAAAAGAAGGCATCACATTTTCAGTGATTCAAAGAAAAAATTTAAATTTTGAACCCTTCACTTACTTGAGAATAGTTTGGGCAACCAAAAAACCTTCGCTCAGGATTTGCACCAGTCCATGATGTCTTGAGTACACTGTTTTGACCACAGAAGCATTCCGCCATGAGAGAGAGATGATTTTCTTCAACGGTTTCTTCCCAATTTGTTCGATGTCTGGCGGAAAATGGAAGGAGTTTGTTGAAGAAATGAGATTGCCACTGTATATAATCCCTCCGTTTTACTCCCTGGCCTGGAAAGGTCGAAAATGCCCCTCACGTGCGTCGACACGTGCTATTTAACGTCAAAGTAGTAACGGCCGTCACGCGGAGGGGGTTATGTGGGATAATTTTAAAGTTCAGACGGGTTTCTAAGGCATTCCTTATCTGGGGGGTCACTTTGGGATTTGGCGGAAACCTCGGGGGGAAATTTATATTTTGGCCAGTAGATTATATATATATATATATATATATATATATATAGTATAAAAAATAAAAAACGGGTACTCTACTTTTTAATTTACAAATTGAAGGAATTTTAATTATGATGTAAAGTAAAATAAAGTCTAGCCTTTTGTGATTTCATCATGATTTAGATTTACCGTTTTAGGGTTTAGTTTCAGAGCAGTGATAAGGATTTTGAGTTTTGTATCAAATTTTCATTTTAAATCTATGCGCATAATACGTGATTAGATAAACATTGCATTAAATAAAATGTGAGACAAACTTTCCTTGTTCTATGTATAATTATTACTCCCTCCGTTTCAGGTAAAGAGTCCACTTTCCTTTTATAGAAGTCAACATAAGACTAAATCAAATAAAAAATTTACATACTTTACTTGTGTTTTAAGAAATAAAATTTCATTAATTAAAAACTATCTTAATAATACTATGGATTACAACTTTAATAACTTTGTAAAAACCACTAGATTTATGTTAATTATTGGATTACAATTTTAATAACTTTTTAAAAACCACTAGATTTATGTTAATTATTGGTCAAACTTTAGCTTAGTTGACCAAAAAAAATCAAAAGTAAACTCTTTACCTGGAACGGAGGGAGTAAATAAGGATTGAGTTACGAGTAACATATAATTCACATGCTTTAGAATTGATTTACGTGGGTATGTCTTTAGTTTTACCTGAATTTGTTGGCAAGAAACGGTTGGTGACATCTATGTTACCATAAGATATAATGTAAATTAGCAATTTTCGTAATCATTTTTAGTAACATCTAATGCCACCTGAGAAATTAAGTTGAGCGTTAATTAAATATCTTAGTTTAAAAAAGTAAACGACGAGCTCGAGCTTGTGGTTTCTCAAAATTTTTAGTGTTAGTTTCGTCAGATTAAATTTACTTATATCTCTATACTGTCAGATCAAATTTGCTCTTTTCTAAGTAATAACATAGACAAATTTGTAAATTTGATTCGATGATGTAGAGATCTAAGTAAATTTGATTCGATGAAACTAACACTAAAGTTTATAAAATACTACAAGCTCGAGCTCATAATATCAAACATCTTTAAAAAATTGCATTACAAACGTTCCCCTAGGAAAGAAATGCTAGTATAATTAGAAATGCTATCTCGATTCCACTTTTTTAACCAATTAAGAAATCTAAATAATAAATTATTTTACTTAAAAGGGAGAGTGAGAATATCATTTTGCATGTAATTAACCATCAAGTGATTCAATACGGTAATATTTTTCGAGTCTGCATTTATACATCAACACTTAACGCTGATGTACTACACTAACGTCTTAATTAGTGAACACACACACAACCAACGTATTGGTGTCCAACACCAACTTTCTCTTTCTCAAACACACACCCACACACATCAACGGTGTTGGTGTGATATACCAACATTAAGGGCCTATTTGTTAATTCAATTAAGAGTTTAATTAGCAAAATTTTAAGTAAACTTAAAAATAATATTGTTTGATAATGCAATATTATACCACTTAAAAAATTAAGTATCCCTTAAAAATAGTCAAAATTTAAAGTCAAAAGAGGATGTCTTAAAATTTTCAGCTCTATTTTTTCAGACATCAATTTTTAAAAATTAATTTTCAATTTTAACAAACATGCTTTAAGTGTTGGTATACAAATTCGTACCGATACTTTCCAATCGTTTTGCTCAAAGAATTGAAGTTTACTATTTTAAGACGTGAAACATATTTTTATAGTTTATTCTCTAAACAAGACTCTTTTTAATATAGCATCCTAAATAAAATACTCTCTTCGTTCTTAAATGAGTATTCTCTTTTATAATTTTTTTATTTGTTTCAAAATCATAAAATAAGTAATTTGTTGTACTTTTTGTGTACTAATTAAACTTACGTGCTCTATAATTTAAAAAGAATATACATGTTAAATTTTTATTTGAAAAATAATCCATCTAAATTTAAAAAATCAACTAATTTGGGTAAGTGAGAGTATATATAAAAGTCTTTGAGTGAAACAACACTGAATATAAACGCCCCCCACTCCACCCCCCCACCCCCCGGGTTAGGGTCAACCTTTTGCTTACATAAAGGATTTCGATAATCTTTTTGCAATTTAAGTAAGCCTTTAGAGTATGACATACTACAATATTAACTAGTTGTCCATTTGGTCATAATTCTTCTTAGAGCCCATTTGGTCGAGTGTTTTGGTTAAAATGTAGGGATAAAACGCAGCTTATTTACAAAAAATGTGTTTCAATATCGGCAGAAAAACGCAGCGCTTTAAAGCATTGCGTTTTCAAATTTTCCCCAAACGTAGGTTTTAAAACGCTCATAGTAAAAAAAAGCTGCATATTGAAGTGATATCCCAAACGTATTTATAAGGAAAGACCTCTGTTTTTAAAACACTGCGTTTTTTAAAATGCTGCGTTTTTAAAACACTGCATTTTGTAAACGCTGTACCAAACGGACCCTTAATTAAGGGAAGAATCACGGCGTCAACTCTCTCAAGTCTCATTGCCTTCTTTTAGCAACTTTTTTAGGTCTATTTTCTGTTAAGCCCTTAGCTCCCCATTTTTCAATATATTTAGATAGTACATTTTCGATTTAAGTGAAAAATTAGTTTGGTATGGAATAAAAACATTGATTTAACGGTGTTTATCGTAATCTTAATAAAAGATTTAGTAAGGACGTGACATTCATTTGATTTTGTGGATTAAATCACCGCATGTTAAATGATATGGTTTATATGCATTAATTTTATAAAGTTTAGTAATGACTCGTGTCGTGGTAAACCAAACTTTACAAAGTCTGAGTCTCAAGTTCTTCATTATTTTCTACGTCTTTTAATTTGAAGTGAAAAAATTCTGTTTAATACTGATTATGTTATTAGTACCATAATTTTTAACTAAAGCAATTCACTATACATGACAAGAAATATCGTGTGTACAAATAACATGAGATAATCTTAAAATTAGAATATTAATAATATAATCTTTTAATTTAACACAATCTCTATCTCAAACCCTTGGAATAAAAGAATAAAAGGCTGGTTGGAATGTTTATTTAAGGAAACAACATTACAACATGCTAAATGTGTAGTACAACTATTAGAGTATTGGATTGGAGTAGTACAGTTACGGAAGTAAATGGTTAGTTTTGGTTTGATTTATGCTAAAATTGCGAATTGAATCGTCTCCCATCTATTTTACTTTTTTTTTAAATTAAACTAAACCGCTTGAAACTCGGAATTGAACCGAATCAAATCACTCGGTTTGGTTCTATTTTTAATTATTGATATGTTATAAAATAAATGTTTGTAATTTAAATCTAATACATTAAAAATAACATTAAAATCAAAATAAATAAAATGTTTAATTGCTAATTAACATCAAACATTATAAATTCAAATTTTAAAAGCAAAAGAACAAAAATAAAATAAAGATATTTACTGTTTATACTCACTTTTCTGGCAAATTTCAAAGTCCAAATAAAAAAATTAACAATTATTAATATATATATATATATATATATATATATAGTGGTTCAATTCGATTAATTACAAAGTTTATAAAATTTTCAAATTTAAATTAAATAAACCTAACATAATCGATCCAGTTTCGGCTACTAAGGTGAAAAATGTAAGACATTGTGCCAAATGGCATTCTTCTAAGCAAGAAGAGCTGACATGTCAGAATTCTAAGCTGTATTCCTACAAAATTTAGTAAGTACGGCCAAATTTTATAGTTTTTGATTCTGGTCCCACCAATACTTTAACTAGGATTTACTCATGCAACGCCAAAAGAACTTTCGCTGTTGTGTCACAGACTCAAAAAGCCGCCAGAAAGTCGTCTAAACAAGCTAATGGACCATCCAGCGAGGTACTAGTGCCCAGTTTAAGTATGGGCCTTTGATTGGCCCAATGATAAATACCTTCTCATTTAGTCAGAACTCCCCATTCTTCATTAAAGAAAATAAAAAAAATCAATTGGTAAAATTTCTCCTTGTAATTATGGAGTAATACTCTCTCTCATAAATTTGTCATGATAAACGAGTATTATATAATATTCCTTGTCCCTAAATTATTATCTTACTTACTTTTTTTATCGTTTCGAAATAATGATCTTATTTAAAATTTTCTTTTTAGTACATTAATTTTATCATTTTATCCTTATTTTTTTTTCTCTATTTTAATTATGAGTCATATACACATGAACATTAAAAGAAACTACACATTATATCAATATTAATAATTAAGTTAATAATTTTTTCTTAATTCGTGTGCCGGGTCAAACAAGATAATAATTTAGGGACAGGGGAGTATAAATTAATTCCTATATGTATATATATAAAAAAATTTATGTCAATCAATTAAAGAGACATTTAGGAGCAACAAAGTGACATCGTGATTTCAATTGGATTTTGAGTAGAAAGAATATATAAATGGAAAGTCAACTCGACAATCTTAATGATTTTTTTTCTTAAATTTTTATTTTTATAGTAAGTACATGGAAATGAATCTAAAGTCGTCTTCATTGGAAAAATCGAAGGGAACTAAGCAGGTGTGACTATGAAATGATTGATGTAATTTCAAAACAAATATGATCATGAATAGTAGTGTTTTTTTGTTTTTTGTTTTTAATTTTATCAAACTGCTAAACGTTATACTACAAATCAAAGATTACAAACTAGTTTGAGAACAAGATATATTAACAAGAGAGTTGATTCTAGGGATCATTCCCCGGCCCCTAAAGCATCCCAAGACGAAAGATCAGAAAGAACATCATCTTCGGGGTATCTGCAAATATATCTAAACAGTCGGTGGGATGCGCTGGCCTTCTTCGCTAGGTGATCAGCGACCACGTTGCATTTCCAGGAGCAAAAATCGTATATCGGTGTTGGGACTGGCCACTGGCGGCGGCCTCCCAAGTTTCTCTACGACTGTAAGATAATAGACCAATAGAGAATCAGTTTCGATAACAGCATTATGGAGACGTAAATCTGTAAAGATGGCATGAGTTTCTACAATAACATTAGTACGTAGTACAGTACGTAGACCCCAAATGCTTGGCAAAGCCATATATGGAAAGTAGTTCTAGTAATACGTGTAGATCGAATATCCCCAGTACTCCTGCTAGGCCTGATCAGTTCCTTGAGGCAATTTTGCAACCCCATCATAGCTACGTTAAATTTATATGTATTAATTACATTGGGGCTTGAATGCTTGATCCATCCAAGATAGGATATATGCTGTTCTTGGCTAGGTTTTGAAAGGCTGAAAATATTAGAGAGCATTAGAGTTAAAAAAATATTCCAATTAAGGCTAGCTTGCCGACTGACACTGATGAAGATATTAATAAATACCTCTGCCATTCACAAGAGTCGCTTGATATAGAGTTCATTTCAAGCAGAGTAGAGTTAGGAATTTATTTAGCTCTAGGAACACGAGCCCACAACTTATTTAGGCAGCTTATAAGCTGCCAAGCAACGCTTCATTAAGACAGTACTGCAGATCGATCTTACAGTCTATCCCTTCTCACACCCGTTAGTGCCAAAAGCTTAATTTGGACCGGTTAACCATGATGAAAGTGATCATCTTCTAAATGATGTTCCACACGCTATTCAGTGTTCTAGGACTGGTAAACAACTTATTCGTCCTCAGAATGAAAAGCCCAACTACTGCAAAATCTATAAATGGTACTCTGTCTGTCCCAAAATGATTGTTTATTTTGTTATGAAGTTACTGATCACCATTGCCCACTAGCATGTCTCAATATGCATCTGCAACGCTAAAGTGGACAACAAGGCGGTATATGTATGTGGTAACAAAATTAGTACTCTCAAGGCGGCCAGTTGGCCCGGCGGGCTGCCAAGGTGGTGGGCGTGAAAATTGCCAGCCCAATCCAACCCACCATGAGTTTTGGGTTAGGCTGGCCGACCCACCGAAGTTAAAAAATCCATCACTAGTTTTTGACAATCCTAATTCGACTTGAAGTATAACCACACAAATACTAAATGCGCACATTTAAGGGACTTTCATGAATCATTGAGGAAACAAATTGAAACCCTATAACAAAATGGTCAGATTGAATGCATACAATATTAGCTTATATTGGTACAAAATCAAATCAAGAATTACCTACCATGGCAAAAGTCTAATGAGTACCCCTTAGCAATTCACCCGGCCCGCCCCGCCCCTCCTCAGATCGCAACCTACGGGGGCTCAACCCATTAGCCCTAGCTCATAGCGGGCTTATATTTTATAAACCCAAGCCACCTATTTCATGTGGCGGGGCGAGCTAGCCCAGCGAGCCTAACTCATTTTGACAACTACAAACAAAATAGATTAAAAGTCAACTTTATTAATTAAAAATAATAATAAAATAAAGAATAGACACTCAATTTGGGACGGAGGAAGTAGTTAAGTTAATTTGTTTTTTTATGACACCTACTACTTGAAGACCGATGCTTTTGCAATACCAAATGAATATCTTCGTTAGTAATTTTAATGTGCTCGATTTCTCTTCTTTTAAGATTTAATAATTTGTCTTAAGAGATGAATTTGTTGTTGACATGGAAACAATGCATGCATTTATTCGAAATGAGAATCCCATTGCTGTCAGGCCATGGCTAGATTATATGAGCCCATGGCTGACGAGAACAACTGGAAAAAGTCTAGAGACTCCTTCCATCACCAGAAGTGACCTTAAGCCTGTAGAAGGAATGTTTGGTGGAAGGATAAGTTATTTTGGAAATTTTGTTGTGGACAAGTTCATTAATTGAAAATTATGTTGTGGACAAGTTGTTGTTAACTTCAGTTGATCATCACTCAATCTAGAAAACTTGGTAAATCTGGTAGTTTCTGAAAAAAAAAAAAACAAAAACAAAAAAAAAAGGGAAAAATGTGAAAAAAGTTAAATTGGGAAAATCCTATTTCTCAATTTATGTATCTTGGTGATGGATGGTGCGGATGCTTGTGGCGTACGGTTGGAAGCATGAGGGAAGAAGATGATAAAACTCAACTCGGCTCAACTCAGCCTTATTAGTTCCAACAATTTAAGAGTCAACGTTAGCTTCATGAATCATTTATAATTAACCATTCTACTCAGTTCACTGCAAAATTAAGAAAAGGAAGAACAAAATACAAGGGATAAAAACTAAAAAGAAATAAAAAAGAAACAAAAGAGAAGAAAACATGAATTCTTTTTACAATATTTTTACATATAAGAAAACATGAAGTTTGACCGAAAAACTTTGGAAGACCCTAATAAGTTTGGAGTTCCTAAACTGTAGGGCAAAAGAATTGGCTTATGCAATACCATGAAAATTTGCTCTTTCTTAGCCACATTCATTTCCTTGTCAATCTAGCTAACTTTAGTATATGGTTTGGGCAGGAAAGAAATCTCAAAACATGAAGTTTGACCGAAAACTTTGGAAGACCCTAATAATTAGCTGAAGAATGGAAATCCTTGAATTATAAATAGATTCAAAAGTTTGCCTATCAACATCAATTAGAATAAACTAAAAAAGAAAAAGAATAAGAAGATGGGTGCAAAATTTATCCCGTGTGTGTTTTTATTGTTCCTGTTAGTGCGAGTACAAGCTCAGACCGGAACTTTTGATGTTACAACTTTCGGAGCAAAGCCTGATGCAGAGATAAGTCAGGTGAAATAATTTTACGCACTAAGATGGTATGCACATATACAAAAAAAAAAAAAAAACGATATTTCCATGTTCATATTTTTTTTCCCTTTCTCTTCTATTAGGCCATATTAAGTGCCTGGCAAAAGGCATGTGAAGCTACAAGTCCAAGTACAGTTGTGGTTCCATCGGGCACCTATTCATTGAATGTGTTGGAGTTGAAAGGTCCTTGCAAAGCTCCAATTGAGTTTAAGGTTGAAGGTACCTTGAAAGCTCCGGTTGATCCAAGTAAAATCCCCGATGGCAAACAATGGATCACTTTAGGCTACCTTGACCACTTCACCTTATCGGGAGCTGGAACTATAGATGGGCAAGGAGGAGCTCAGGCTTGGAAAATGAACGATTGTCACAAAAATAAAAATTGCCCTAAACTTGCATACGTAAGAATATATATTATTCATGCATGCATATTTTCATATTCTTCTAGCGCTTTATTAAATAGAACTAATGTTTGTTTATTTTTTGTTAAACCAGAACCTAAGCTTGAACTTTCTCACCAACTCAACCATCAGTGGCATAACTTCTAAAGATAGTAAAAATTTCCATGTTAATCTTAATGGATGCAACAACCTTACCTTCGTCAACTTCAAAATTTCTGCCCCGGGAGATAGCCCCAATACAGACGGAATACACATTGGACGCTCGAATGAAATCTATGTCACTGATTCGGTCATCGGGACAGGAGACGACTGTATCTCGATTGGTGATGGAACCACACAGTTGCATATTGAGAAAGTGACTTGTGGACCAGGCCACGGCATCAGCGTGGGAAGTTTAGGTAGGAGCCCCGGTGAAAAGGATGTGGTCGGAATTTTTGTTAAGAATTGCACTTTTGTCAAAACAAGCAACGGCGTGAGAATAAAAACATGGCCAGATTCTCATCCTGGAGTTGTTACTGATGTTCATTTTGAGGATCTTATCATGGATCAAGTTCAAAATCCTGTCCATATTGAACAAGACTATTGTCCATACAACAATTGTGTAAAGCAGGTATCTCTATATATCATGACTCAAGTTTAAATATTTTTCTTCTTTTTTAATGTGTGAACTAACAAATTTAACTATATTTGCTGATTTAGATTTCTTTTTCATTTGTAACAGAAACCTTCACTCGTCAAACTGAGCAAACTTAGCTTTAAAAACATTAGAGGCACTTCGGCAACTCAAGTGGCTCTAAAGATTGGGTGCAGTCCTGGTGTACCATGTGAAGATGTGCAGGTTGGCGACATTGACTTGACGTATAGCGGACCTGAAGGACCTGCAAAGGCTGAGTGTGCCAATACTAAACCAACTTTCGTCGGCAAACAGAATCCACCGGCATGTGCTATTTAAGTAACTCTTCTTTGAGTTAGATATTTTTTTCGTTGGTATTTCTTTTTTGACCAAATAAGCAAATTTTGCAGTTTTTAGGAATGGAACTCATACTCTATGTAACAGAGTATTGTAGTTGTGGAAATAGATAATGAAATAGGATTGTCAGAAATGCTATGTCCTTGCAGACGTTTAGAGTGGCGATGCTTGAACATATATGTTCTTTTCCTTTGTCATTTCGACTCATGCTATGTATCTTGGGTTTAAAAAGAATAAGCCAAAGATTGTTTCATGCAAACCTTACAAGCTACTTTGCTGATGAGGAAGTTCAAAGAAAAGCTATACAGGGGCATCATGTACTAAATTTTTTGTCAATCCACATAAAAATCTAGAAATTTTTGTTTGTCATGGACAGTAACAATGTAGATCAAAATATATAATCACATAGATATGGCAATTCACAGATACGTTAATCGAGAGCAAAATCACCCAAAGACAATACAGACAACAGGAAAAACAAAAGATGGATGAAAGCAAGAATTAAATAAAATTACTAAAGTAGGGGGTGATTTTAACATTATTCATTCCCCGGAAGAAAATCAAGGGGGTAATGGTTCGGACTTGGGATCAACCCAGGGCTATGGACTTTCATGCTTGTATTACAGCTGCGGGTATTTCAGATCAAGGTCACATGGGCAGCACTTTTACTTGGTGGAATAAACGTGAAGGGAATGCAAATATTTTTCAACGGTGAGACAGAATTTTCTGTAGTCACTCTGGGCATAGTAGCATAGAATGACCACCTCTTTTGTAATCACCTATACTAACTGCTACAAGTATTAGAACAGTCAAACAATTAGGGAATTTTTACATTCCAAATGGCGATTTGCTATTTTAACAATTGAACAAAGGGCCCTTTTTGTGCAATCAACCAAAACAACAATTAACAATAAGCACAAAAAATATATAAATAATAGAGAAGTAAAAGAATAAAATAATACCAATTAGATCTCACAAATCATGTAGAACCGAATCTTCAATTATCCTTTGGTTGGAAAAGAGCTTTAGCCTTGCATGAACATGGTGGAAGAATAAAGAAAATATGAGAAAATCTGAAAATTGCTAGTGAACGTGTGTCTCCAAGGTGGGGGTTACAAAAGCTAGCACAAAGTTTAAATAGAAACCCCCCAAAAGTCTCTTGACTTTCCCTCATTATAACCCACTAATTATAACCCACTACCTTGAATAAATACTCTCACCTTTTCCTCAATTAGTCTAGATACACTCTCTCAAAGCTTGGCCTCTTAAAAATAAATTAGGAGACTTAAAATCTAACTTCTTAGGATTTGGGGCGTCAATTGTTGATGATTCCCGAAGTTTCCTTGAGCGTGCCCACGCCTTATGTCAAGAAAGCAAAACAGAACCCGCAATTTGATAAGTCGTGACCACGCCTTACTCCAATTTAGCTTCTGGACCTCCTAGCTCACAAAATAAATTAATTGAGCCCATTTTTGTCAATTCCCTCCATTCTCCTACAATAATAAGAAACCCATCGAAATTCGAAGGCCAAGATTAAATATCAAACACATGGGGAAAATATAACAAAATATATGTTCTTTATGCAGCCTATTACTACGTTTCATTAAGTAGTTGGGAAGCCATATTGATGCTATGAAATCTATGGTAGTAGTTTAATTAAATATTTATTCAATTTATTATTCTATATATGTTAAAAATAGTTGGGAAGTCATGTTGATGCTATGAAATACATGATAGTAGTTTAATTTAATTCAATGCTTTGTAGTTTAATTAGATTTGGGTTAACCGGGATGAGGGGGTTAAGTGTAAACACTTAGAATCTATAGGGGGTGTTAGTGTATAGTTTCAATGTTTATTCAATTTATTGTTCTATATATGTTAAAAGTAGTTGGGAAGCCATGTTGATACTATGAAATTCATGGTAGTAGTTTAATTTAATTCAATGCTTTGTAGTTTAATTATATTTGGGTTAGCGGGATAAGGGAGTTAAATGTAAACACTTAGAATCTATAGGGGTATTAGTGTATATTTTCAATATTTGTTCAATTTATTGTTCTATATATGTTAAAAGTTATTGGGAAGCCATGTTGATGCAATAAAATCCATAGTAGCAGTTTAATTCAATTCAATGCTTTGTAGTTTAATTATATTTGGGTTAACCAGGATGGGGGGTTAAGTGTAAATATTTAAAATCTATAGGGGGTGTTTGTGTATATTTTTAATGTTTATTCAATTTATTGTTCTATATATGTTAAAAGTAGTTGGGAAGCCATGTTGATACTATGAAATCCATGGTAGTAGTTTAATTCAATTCAATGCTTTGTGTAAATATTTAATTATATTTCGGTTAACCGGGATGAGGGGGGTTAAATGTAAGCACTTAGATTCTATATATGTTTAAACACTTAGATTCTATATATGTTTAAGCACTTAGATTCTATATATGTTTAAACACTTAGATTTTATGCATTTATTTTATATTTTATTTCTTAGAAATATAAAAAACTAATAGTAATATGTACTGATTGTAGGTGCGAACACACAGTGCTCATGTGCGATTTCTTGATGTGTTTGTGATTACGCACACCAGGCAAGATGGATCCGCTCAGTGTCAGTGGGTTGATTACATGACAGAGGCTGTATATGTAAGTATTAAAATTATTGTTTAGTATTAAATTGATTAAACATGTTTTAATATTTGTCTTTTTTTTATGACAATTTGAGTACGAGGGAACTGTCAGGGAGCAGTTGGCTGAAGGTCAATTAGAAATGACTGATCCTAATGAGAATGAGTGGAGCCAAGAATTAAAGGAGCAGATCACCTCGATAGGACGGGCGAAGAGAGGAGATATGGTCTACGGGATGTGCGCGCACGGGGGATCTTCTCACGTGCCAACCATCGCTTCGCGTGTTTCTGGATCGATAGCACGATCACAGGCCCAGTCGAACGTTGACCAGGAGCGCGTCATTTCGAGGTCGGAGACCGAACTCGCTCAAACCCGAAATGAGCTCGGGTGCAGGTCACCTAGATCGATTTATGCAGAATCAAGCTCGTATGTCTAATCACCCATCTCCCGATCATTCCCGCTCCCGAAATTTATTTGGTGACGATTAGTTTGAAATTTTTATTTGTTGACACTTAGTTTTAATATATGTAATAATTTTCTAGTGGACTTGTGGTAATTTTGTAACTAATTTGTATTGATTTGTATTTTGTAATTAATTTGTATTGATTTGTGGTATATTTTAATTTTTGGAGTGTTTTTATTAATATTATGTTATTTGTTGAAATCAATTACAAGAAAATAATAAAAAACAATAATTTTTATTATTTTAGCGACGGAAATGTTTGTCACTAATATTTATGTCGCTAATTACACAGACCTAATTCTGTCGCTATTAGAAACGAAAATTAGAGACGGAAAATCAATGGCTAATTAGAAACGGAATTTTCTGTGGCTAAATTCTAGCGACGGAATTTTCCGTGGCTAATCCATCGCTAAATTAGCGACGAAATTAGTCATGAAAAATTTCGTTTCTAATTAGCCACAGATTTTTCGTCTCTAATTTCCGTTTCTAATTAGCGACAGTTAATTACCGTAATTAACCGTTGCTAATTTAGCGACGGAAATGACCCCGTCTCAAATTAGCGTATACTTTTTTCTACAAAAGTCCGTCACTAATATGGATTTAGCGACGAAAACTTGAATTTAGCTACGGAAATTTCGGTCACTAAATGTGATATCCCACATCGGGTAGATGTGGGACTTGTGTGTGCCTTATAAGTGGTCACCCACTACCACTGGACATCAACCTATCCATGTACTTTTGGGTGGCTTGTGGTGGGCCAGTTGACCCAGGTGCTTAGTGGGCCAATGCGTGGGCTATGCGTGACGGACCGGGCTTCGGGCTCGGGTCGTTACACTAAATCCATTTTTTCCGGTAGTTAATTGACATTGGATTTCGACAGTCCAAAGTTGATCACTCACTCTTCATTTTAAAACAGGATGCCACTTACGTTTCCGCTCTCATTTACGTCGATGATGTCATTTTAGTCGGAAATGATAAAAAGAAAATTAAGGCTGTCAAAAATGAAAAATTCAGCATCAAGGATCTAGGGCAATTTAAGTATTTTTTTAGGAATAGAAGTAGCACGTTCTTCACAAGGACTCGTGTTGAGTCAACGGAAATATACTGTATACACTTGATATCTTGGAAGAAACAGGTATGCAAGGCAGTCGGCCAAGTTCTTTTCCAATGGAACAGAATTTTCGGATAAGCACAGATGAGGACAGCCCAACTGTTGATGCCGCAGTATATCGCCGTTTAATTGGGAGGCTTCTGTACTTGACTCTCACACGACCCGACATTGTGTTTGCTGTGAATGTTCTACGTCAGTTTCTCTCCAATCCACGTTGCACACACATGGATGCAGCTAATCGTATACTCCACTACTTAAAGTCCACAGCTGGACAGGGGCTATTTCTACAAGTGCAAGGTGACTTAGCTCTTGAAGCATATTGTGATGCTGATTGGGGAGGCTGCCCCATGACTCGCCA
This sequence comes from Platycodon grandiflorus, assembly GCA_016624345.1. Classification (NCBI taxonomy): domain Eukaryota; kingdom Viridiplantae; phylum Streptophyta; class Magnoliopsida; order Asterales; family Campanulaceae; genus Platycodon; species Platycodon grandiflorus. The sequence continues at coordinate 39,152,602 of CM028368.1, forward strand.
TTTGCGACAAGTTATTTTGTGTCATTAGGTGGTGCGCCTATCTCCTGGCGCACGAAGAAACAAACTGTCGTCTCACGCTCCTCCGCAGAAGCCAAATACAGGGCTATGGCAAGCACTGTCAGCGAACTTCTGTGGCTACGATAGTTATTAAGCATACCTCAACATAAAGCTACACCTCTGTTTTGTGATAACCAAGCTACACGGCATATTGCCAACCATCCCGTCTTTCACGAGCGAACAAAACACATTGAGATGGACTGTTACTTCGTCCGAGAAAGGGTTGAGTCAAGAGACATCGAGCCATGTTCCATCACAACAGCAAATCAGGTTGCTGACATTTTTACTAAACCCCTTGGAGCTGATCATTTTTATTTTCTTGTTGGCAAGTTGGGCGTTCGAAATCTCCACGAACCAACTTGAGGGGGAGTGATGGAAATCAAAATCATTCCTTTGTTAGGTGATCACATATCTTTAGGAGATATTATAAATATTCTAATTTGTAGTTGTATTTCTTGCGATTGTACGAGATTTGATAGATCCTCGTCTCTAGTAAAACTTGTATATATTTGGCTAATGATCAATACAATGAGCCTCGTACGGTATCCTCAAACTTTTCAGATCCACCCAGATCTTAAAACCCTCATCCAAGCTATATGCTCCGAAATACCATCCAATGTCAAGGCCTCAATCAGATTTAATGCACAGAATGATCTTGAGTTCTAGATTTTAAGCAGGATTTAATGGTAATGGGTTTAGGCGAGGGGCCTAGCTTGCTGTGGCGCTCGATGCTAGATATACAGAGATTGCTGAAGTATGTGTGTGTGTATAAGGGTATACTTGTGAGTCTTCTTCTCTGTATCAGCACAGGATAGGACCGGCACATTCAACCGCTTGAACTGTGAACCAGACTTAAAGTCGATTTGGTTTTTATATTACACTAGCGTACAAGTGAACCAAATTCAGCAGCTTCAAACTGGTGGTTTTTCAAGAAATTCCAGTCTCTAAATAAGAGTTAAATCGAGATTAAACCTAATGATTATTTAACTTGAGTGCTTGCTTTAGGCGGGCTATTTTGTGTATATAAAGGTAGGGAGAATTAATCCCTTTTTAAACATTTGTAATCGCTTCAGTCCACTCATCTTTTTTAAAAATCGGAAAAAGACATTTTTGGAACGAAAAGACGATTATACCATTAATGAAAGAAAAACACGCGCGCTTCAGTAACCCAAGGCATCGCGATGCACCACTTTGGCATCGCGATGCACCAAATTGGTGCATCGCGATGCAACAATTGGTGCATCTCGATCATCGCAGCGCGCTTTAGGGAACCAATATCGTGATGAGCAACCAAAGCATCGCGATGCACCAAATTGGGGCATCGCGATGCAACAATTGGTGCATCGCCATCATCGCAGCGCGCTTTAGGGAACCAAAGCATCGTGATGAGCAACCAAGGCATCGCGATGCACTACTTTGGCATCGCGATGCACCACTTTTGCATCGCGATGCACCACTTTTGTAAATTGGGGAATCGCGATGCAACAATTGGTGCATCGCGATCATCGCAGCGCTTTAGGGAACTTTTTTGTGTGTGTAAATGCTCAGCATACTGCGATTGACGAATTAAATCAGTCCAAGAACATCTTCATCTGTTTTCGGACAGCACACTGACAAGCTTGATTTGAAGCTCAAAAATAGTATTTTTTGGTAGAAAAATTGTGAACAAATATAGTACTAAGTTAGGATAATAATATGAGATTGATTTTAAACAAATTCAAGCTTAAAAGAGATTTAAGTGGCCAAAACAGCTCAAGAACAAAGAAAACGGGATGAACTCATGAAAAATTTGAATTTGATCAAATTCGTGTTTTATGCATGAAAATTGATACCCAAACATGAGGAAAGACTATATTAACAATATGAAATCATTTATACATCAATTTGAATCTCAAATCTGAAGCAACGATGTTGTTGAGGGTGTTTTAGGAAGAAAATTTTTTAAATTTCTTTTAGCGGTTAAAAAAAAAAAGGGTGTACTGGAGAGAAAAAAAAAATTGAAAAAGTGGACCGACCAGCAATTTCTCCATAAAGGTATCCGAGAGTTTATCATATGATGGATCATATTAAACAGGACCGACCGGTTCAATCACAATTAAATTGTGAACCAGATGTAAAGTCAGATCTAGTTTGTTCTGTTCTACAAATGAACCGCTTTGAACCTGATCATACTAATTAATGATTTCCATAATTTGGTGCTTATATAAACTAGAGGAATGATTTTGATTCAAAACTGAGTGTTATGAAACAACATTAATTCTTACACTAATTTTTTAAGATAATCTTTTGTTTGGCAAAAATTACTAAGTAGAAATATTCGGTATCAGTGCACTTTTTTCTTGTCCTGATTTTACTGATTCTTGTTCAGAAAAAGTAAAAAATTCCATTACAATGCCCAAGTGGCAAGGCAAACATAATTGGCTAGAATGAAACTTGCAAAGCCATGAAATATGCCCCTTCTCGGCCTCATTCAAAGCCTTTTTTCTCTAGCTAATTTAAGTGTATATTGTCTGGGTAGCAAAGAAATCTCAAAACGAGAACTTTATTTGACCGAAAACTTTGGAAGACCTCTGAAAATAGTTAAGAAATGGAAGACATCAAATTATAAATAGGTTCAAAAGTTTGAATGTTATTTTCAATTTGAAACAGCTAAGCTAAAGCATAAGAAGGAAAAAATGGGTGAGAAATATACAGTATATCTTCTTTTCTTGTTCTTTTTTGTGCGTGTAAATGCTCAGTCTGGAACTCTTGATGTTACAAACTTTGGAGCTAAGCGTGATGCAGAGATTAGTCAGGTGAATAAATTGTACACATTAAGATGATATGCTTATGAACCAAAAAGAATTCCAATACTCTATTTCGATTTTATAATTTTATTTTTTTTCTTTTTCTTTTATTAGGCCATATTGAGTGCGTGGAAACAGGCATGTGAAGCTACGAGTCCAAGTACAGTTGTGGTTCCATCGGGCACCTATTCACTTAATGTGTTGGAGTTGAAAGGTCCTTGCAAAGCTCCAATTGAGTTTAAGGTTGAAGGTACCTTGAAAGCTCCTATTGATCCAAGGAAAATCCCCGATGGCAAACAATGGATCACTTTAGCCTACCTTGACCACTTCACCTTATCGGGAGCTGGAACTATAGATGGGCAAGGAGGAGCTCAGGCTTGGAAAATGAACGATTGTCACAAAAATAAAAATTGCCCTAAACTTGCATACGTAAGAATATATATTATTCATGCATGCATATTTTCATGTTCTTCTAGCACTTTATTAAATTTAACTAATGTTTGTTTATTTTTTGTTAAACCAGAACCTAAGCTTGAACTTTCTCACCAACTCAACCATAAGTGGCATAACTTCTAAAGATAGTAAAAATTTCCATGTTAATCTTAATGGATGCAACAACCTTACCTTCGTCAACTTTAAAATTTCTGCCCCGGGAGATAGCCCCAATACAGACGGAATCCACATTGGACGCTCGAATGAAATCTATGTCACTAATTCGATCATTGGGACAGGAGACGATTGTATCTCCATTGGTGATGGAACCACACAGTTGCATATTGAGAAAGTGACTTGTGGACCAGGCCATGGCATCAGCGTGGGAAGTTTAGGTAGGAGCCCCGGTGAAAAGGATGTGGTTGGAATTTTTGTTAAGAATTGCACTTTTGTCAAAACAAGCAACGGCGTGAGAATAAAAACATGGCCAGATTCTCATCCTGGAGTTGTTACTGATGTTCATTTTGAGGATCTTATCATGGATCAAGTTCAAAATCCTGTCCATATTGAACAAGACTACTGTCCATACAACAATTGTGTAAAGCAGGTATCTCTATATATCATGACTCAAGTTTAAACATTTTTCTTCTTTTTTAATGTGTGAATTAACAAATTTAACTATATTTGCTGATTTAGATTTCTTTTTCGTTTGTAACAGAAACCTTCACTCGTCAAACTGAGCAAACTTAGCTTTAAAAACATTAGAGGCACTTCGGCAACTCAAGTGGCTCTAAAGATTGGGTGCAGTCCTGGTGTACCATGTGAAGATGTGCAGGTTGGCGACATTGACTTGACGTATAGCGGACCTGAAGGGCCTGCAAAGGCTGAGTGTGCCAATACTAAACCAACTTTCGTAGGCAAACAGAATCCACCAGCTTGTGCTATTTAAGTAACTTTTCTTTGAGTTAGATGTTCTTTTTGTTGGTATTTCTTTTTTGACCAAATAAACAAATTTTGCAGTTTTTACGAATGGAACTCATACTCTATGTAATAGAGTATTGTAGTTGTGGAAATAGATAATGAAATAGGATTGTTAGAAATGTTATATCATTGCAAACGTTTAGAGTGGCAATGCTTGAACTGTTGAACATATATGTTCTTTTCTTTTAGCGTTTCGACTCATGCCATGTATCTTGGGTTTCAAAAGAATTAGCCAAAGACTGTCTCATGCAAACCTTACAAGCTAATTTGCTATTGAGGAAGTTCTACGAAAAGCTATAAAGTGGCATCATGTACTGAAAATTATGTCAATCCACCTAAAAATCTGGACATTTTATTTGTCTTGAACAGTAATAATTCAAATACTCTCACCATGTTTATTTGGTGCCAATAGGCAACAGGTGATTATTGACCTTCAAAATGCACCATCATAACAAATTTAATCCAATGTTGAGAATTCTAAGTTCTCAAACTTCAAATCTGACAGCCAACTCAGGTGAACTAAAAGAACTTTTCTAATTTTTAAATTTCTGAAAACGCATAACATTTATAAGCTCAATTATGAAATAGAACTTCAAGTTTGGAACAAGGAAGAAGAAAAGGAAGGAGAAGAAAAATGTCAAATTTTGGCTTCACAACGAGGAAGGCCCTAGGTATGAAATTCCTTCCATTTTAAAGTTCAAATAGCATTTTCGTTTCAATTTTTGTGTTAAATATCATTTTATTTGCAATGTATATTGTTGGGTTTTGTTAATTTTCGTTATATTATGTTTGGCACTGGTTGAAGGAACACCACAGTGGTGTTCGGCTAGGGCTGGAGGAATACCACAGTGGTGTTCGGCCAGGGCTAACCGAACACCACTGTAGTGTTCCTCCAGCCCTAACCGAACACCACTGTAGTGTTTCTTCAACCATTCCCGAACACCACTGTGGTGTTCGGTTAACCCTGGCCGAACACCACTGTGGTGTTCCTCCAACCAGTCCCGAACACCACTGTGGTGTTCCTCCAGACCGAACAGTGTTGTTGTGTTTTTACAACCTATGCTGAACAACATATTGTAATTATATACATTTCTTGTTTAATCGATTTAACAAAAAATATTTCTTATGTCTAGGTTACATAGCAAATGTATATGAAAGGAAAAGACACACTGCTTCAAATAGAAGACAAATACAGCGTGAACCACAATAGCTTGAGGATCCCCCACACGTTGCATAGGAACAAGAACAATAAGAATAACCTCCTATACAGATGCATGATTACGATTTTGAAAGAGATGTTGATTTTGGAGAGGATAGAGAAGAATTGGGAAGAGAGAAAGGTGTTCGAGATGAGGGAGAAGAAGTTGTTAAAGAGGAAAGAGAAGACCAGACATATACCCCATTTTTCGGTAGTCCTGTTAATCCATCCCTACTGACTACTTACGAGACACATATAGCACGTTATATATGGGACGGCAAGAGAGAGATCCTCTCAAGTGTAAAAATCATGCTTCAAAGCTAGTTCAGTGGAGTTGTCACAGAAATGTATTTGATGAATGATGGTTGGATCTTGTGAAAGCCTCTAAGTTGTATCGATTAAGGCAAACATCGTATTTTGAAGTTGACAAAGTCTTGGTCAGTGCATTTTGTGGGATGGTGACACCCTGAGACTAATAGCTTTCACCTACCCTTCGGCGAAATGACAATCACATTAGATGATGTCTTTTGCCTTACAGGTATTCCGATCACAAGGGTTCCAGTTTTATCGAGACGGAGTTTTACACCAACCTCTACTCATGATGTTAAAAATTGGTTGGGAGTTTCTTATGCTGAAGCGATAAAAGGAATGAGAGGTGCGAGGGGGTCATCTATGAAGCTAGAGTGGCTCAAGGAGAGGTTTAGTCAAGATGTTATGTCTGCTAATCTGGAACGACGTGCATTCTCAGTTGGGGCTTATTTATTGTACACCTTAGGTTGTATAATTTTTACTGATAAGAGTGGCACTCGGGTCAACACATCGTACTTGGAGTTCCTAATTGATCTTGAGAGGGTTCATACGTATGCATGGGAAGCTGCCACTTTAGCTTATCTCTATAGACAGCTAGGGCTAGCGTCTACAGACACAACCAAGCAGATGGGTGGATATTCCACGTTATTAGAGGTAATAAATTTATATTTTGACTTATTTTAAATATCATAAAATAAATATTTATTAGATTATGGATTGATTATTGTGTGTTTTATTTAATTTCATGTAGGCATGGATATACGAACGATTCCCAATGTTTAGGCCTCCACATGACGTTGATTACAATGAAATCTTTCCCCTTGCAAAGAGGTGGCTACCAAAGGCCAATGTCGGAGCAACTATGGAAAGATTATGGCAGTGCGTGAGGTAATTCTTAACTCCCTTAAACCTAGTGAAGTGAGTATTTATGTATTTTTATATATTTTTATACATTGAAATGTATAGTCAATATACATTGTTTTAAATTTTTTTTCTTAAATTGTTATAGTTTATTTGGTTTCCCTATACGTCAAGGGTGAGGGAACATTTTCCATTCCATATGATTTCGTATTACCATGGATGCGTCTCAGCAAACAATGTGTGGTGGAGCCATATCATCCTGACCGAGTCCTGCGACAGTTTAGAAATGTGCAGACAATTACATACATCCCTATTGCTCCCGATGTCCCCAAGAAAGAAACGTAGCAAACTACGCCGATATGGGGGGCCCTTGTATGGTACTTTATTGATTAGGATAGTCACGTGTTATTTGACGAAAGACTTGTCAGACCTGCCCGACCACCAGGATTGTGTGACCATTCATATCTTGAATGGTATTACACACATTCACATCACATTGTTGAAAACCCTGACGGTCCTCCTACGTCAACAACGCAGCTGATACTGCCCTGCAAGATGTTTGGGATATTTTCAGGCCTGCACGGGGTTTGATGGAACCGATCGTGCATTGATTGAGATCTGGAGACCAATCTATATATCTCCAGAGAAGAGTTTGAGTTAGTGATCCTACGAGCATATGATGCATTAGAAGGTCCAGATGATGAGGGACCTTCGGATGTTGTGCCAGATCAAGCAGGACCTTCGCATGTTATACCTAGTCGTAGGAGGAGAGGACGTTGACGAACAATATTATGTATTATGTATAGAACTTTGGATATTATTTATTTAGTTGTGGATGTTATGTATTTAACTTTAAATGTTATACCAAAATGAATTTTTATATGCAAACCTTCATATGTTGGTGAATTGTTTGGGTATTGAGTTGATGTATTATATATTTTTTAGAATTTTTTTTTAATGTGTTGAATTGTTTGGGTTGATACGAAAGTTAGGTTGAAAAACTTGGATATGTATGTATTGAGTTGTTCGGTCAAGACTTATTGAACAAAGTAGCCATGTTCGTTAAGTACTGGTGGAACATCACAGCAATGTTCGGCAAGTACTGACCGAACATGGCTACTGTGTTCCCAGCGTTCACCGAACTTTGCTATGTTGTTCCATCATCTCTTACTGAACAGAATATCAAACCTTCATCAAATTTTTGTTTTCAATGTTGATAATGTGTTCAATACATTCATACATTTATCGAATTGAAAAAATTATAGAACATATAGTACTCTCAGTGCAATTACGATATGATGTATTAGAATTAAGCAAAAGATTGATTGGGAACCAAGTTGATTTACAAAATAAGCAAAAGATTGATTTACAACCAAGTTCATTTACAAAATAAGCAAAAGTTTGAATCAAGTTAACAATAAAAAAATAAAATTCAACAATAAAGAAGTTGAAAAGTTTCTGTTCGGTTAAGATTGGAACACCATAGTGGTGTTCGGTAAACACCGATGGAACAAAGCAGTGGTGTTCGGTCACCCCTATGGAACACCACAATGGTGTCGATAACCCGTTATGGAACACCATAGGTATGTTCAGCTGGTGGTGACCGAATACCACTGTGGTGTTCCATTGGCTAGTACCAAACGAATCCTAACCCAAGCATGTACATAAATGCATGAAAAAATCAAATTTTAAGCTTGAGAACGATAGAGATCATACTTATATTTGTGGTCCGCTTCACTTCTTTAGTTTTCATGCACCTGGTTTTTGTTACAATATGGATGTTGAAACTTGAAGGTTTGGTTTTAGGAGATTGGTATGAGTTGGTAGAAGTTGGAAGTTGGTAGTTTGGAATGAGGAATGAGTTTATGAAGTATTATGGAGTAGGGTGTGTTGAAAAATTGTTTGGTGCTTTATATAGAGGTTTAGGAGTTGTCATAATATAGTGGCGGGTGTAATTGGTAGGGAAAGGATATTTATGTTTTTTTAAACAATGGCATTTTTATAATTAATTTTTTGAGGGTGTATTAATAGGAAGGGGGTGTTAATAGCGCTCCCCTAACAAGTTAAAGTAGCTAAAGAAAAATTAGATTTTTCCAAATAGAATTCTTCGGAGGAACAACAAATTAGTAAGTGTGCAAGATTGCATATCAGTTTGATCTGTGGTTGCAACTCGCAACTTGCAACTAACATTGTATTGACGACTTATTATCACGCCCCTTAAAATTAGTAAGTTTTTAACCTTAATTTATCTAAACAATGTTGGAAACGTCTTGCCATAATGTTTGATGTAACAATTTCAATAATTTGATTGCAGTATTTTTCAGTTGGCTTATGGTTAATCCACTAATAGTAGTTCAAACTCCCTCCGTTCCAATCAAAAATTCACTTTTGACTTTTTTTTTTTTGTCAACTTAATTAAAGTTTGACCTACGATTTACATAAATTTATTTATTCTTACAAAGTCGTAAAAGTTGTAATCTATAGAATTCTTGATGTAGTTTATAGTGAATGAGATTTTATTTGCGAAAACATAATTAAAATATGTTAAATTTTGATTTAATTTAGTCACATGCTAATTTTTAAATATAAAAAGTGAACTTTTTGATCGAAATAGAGGGAGTAATAACTTTACCCCTAATGTTTTTCGACCCGTTCTTTAAAAACTAATTGTTTCCTTTTACAAATTTTGTTCGTCACTAGGAAACTCGTACTCGATGCGAATAGTGTAAGGTAGTTACAAAAATGGATCACGAAATAGGATTATTGCAGTTGATACACAAGATATGTAAGAAATTTACAAAAATTACATGGTGAGACTTTATAATTTATTCCCATTTTTACAGAATTCTAATGTCAATAATGGACTGCACAAACAAGATTGTAATCCCTCATATGCTAAGTCCTCCAAGAAGATTCGCACCCCACAAACAAAAATTATAGCGTTATGCTATATACACTTAAAGTGTGTACCAAATATACACTAAAAATTCTTGTTGGCATGTTTTGATTGGTTCGAAGATTTTTAAGTGGTAGGACCTACAAATTATTTAACCAATCAAAAGATGTCAAATTAAATTTTAGTACACATTTGATGCATAATTTAGGTGGACATAGCATTACTCAAAATTATATGAACCCCGACGATCGTCCCATCTTGAGTGCCATTGAGCACAAAATCTTCAGGTTACTCATTTCAATATGATACTAACTAGTGTCAATTGTCAATGACTAAGAAGATGATCTTGACCGTTTCATCTCAATAGTTATTACCGACAATTGTCAATGACTAATAAGATCTATTACGAGCTCTTCTAACAAAGAATTAAGCAACGTAATCTCCATCTCCACAGTCATCTCTTCCTGTTCTTCCTCAAACTTGTTCCACCTCTCTCCTCTCTCTATTTCGCCAACACAAATCTCCCTCTTACCTTCCATTTCCCATTCCAACGACCCATCATCCTCCCCTCTCAACCAAGCCTTCGCCATTCTCAACAACTTAGCATCAAATTGATCACCACCGTTTAAGTTTCTACTAGTGATCAATTCGTGCCTGAAGAAATCCAAGAGTAGGCAATGATCAACATCTTCGTCGCAACCTCCAATTGAACATGTTGTTTTTGCACAATTCACTAGCTCATTCGCTTTTTCTTCGATTCTATTTGCTTTTTCGTCCATGAAGAACCAGTTTCCTGGTTTTTCTAGACCCTTAAACTCTTTAATCTTCATAATCTCTTTGTTGGAGAAGGTTTGATGGAAAGAAGACGATGATGATGATTCTTCTTCTTGAAATGGAAAATCAAGGACCGAGACGGGGGTGTGTGATTCTTCTTCATCATGTAACATTTCTACCTGTACATCAAAATCTACGTTAATAATTATATCCTATAACTATTTAATATCTCGTGAATAATCAAAATAAACGAGTCGAAAATATTTAATCAATTTTTTACCTTTAGCTGTATGCCTGTTGTCGCCCGTATTAGATAAGAGCCGACGGTTTTCACGGGTAAACATTTTTTACATTTTAACTCGATTTCATTTTCACCCGCCAACGCTTCAGATTCACCTACCCACGACGGTAAATCCTCCGCCGTAAAGTCACTGTCGCACCAACTGCTCCTCCCACTACTGGTGGAGGTCCCCGTGGCCGTCGTAGCCGTACAACGAGAAGGCGACGCCGCCGCCGCCAAATCCAGCGGTGCAGCTTGGTCCTCCGCCAAATCACGAAACGATTTCCACCGTAAGATATCTTTCACCTTCACGGTAATCGAGACCTCTTTTATATCGTAGTGGTAAGTCTCCCTCTTCCGTGATCTGGACAGTCGCCGCGAAATGCTTCGCGGCAAAAGTGAGGGAGGTTTGACGGATTTGAACGGGAGGAACTTGACGGCGTTGATGAAGACTTCCGTAGCTTTGTTAAATCGCGTTTTTCTGGAGGTGGCTGCAGTGGTTTGATCTTGGAGGAAGTCTTTGAGAAGGCGAGGGGCAGGTGGAGCGTCGCATGAGGTAGCCATTGTTGTGTGTGTGTGTGTGTGTGTGTGTGTGTGTGAGTGTGTGAGTTGTGGAGGACCTGGAGGTGATTAAATAAAGGAAGTGAAAGAGAAAAACGACAAATACACGTAGAAGCTTAGAATGCTCCTTTAAGTTGATCACTGTTTTTGAAAATTTTTGTTATCTTTAATTAATATATAATTTGGACCCTAAACTTTACATTTTTTTGTGATTCAGTCCTTGATTGTTAAAGTTTCTTAATGTGGTCCTTGAACTCAACATTTGATGTCGTATTAGTCCCTCATAACATTATCTTAAACAAAATTGTTAAAAAAAATTTAAAATGACAAAATTATCCTCAATTGTGGTTGACTAGGATACCTATGTGGATTTTTTTCATGGTGGGAATGGAGAAATTTTTCCCTCTCTATATTATATATATATACCTTTCTCTCACTGACAAAAAAAAAAAAAAAACTATTTTTCCTCTCTATTCTCTCTCCTTTCCTCTCTCTCTCTCTTGTCTCACTTTATTCTCTCTCTCTCTCTAAGGATAAGTTGAAGTCCCCTCCAGCTGAGAACAAGACCATGAAGAAGGCGTCAATGGTTGCAATCTTTATTACCACTTTCTTCTACCTCTGCTGTGGGTACTTCAATATTGACCAGTTTTGGATTCTATAATTAAGCCATACTGGCTTGTTTACTTTGTTAATGTCTATGTTATCCTACACTTAGTTGGCAGATATCAGATATTCAGTCTGCCGGTATTTGCTTTTTTCGAGAAATGGTTCCGTGAAAGTTTCCTGAGAATGGATTTGCAACAATTTCTACGGTTTTAAGGTACCATTGTTGCTGGCATTTCACTTGAATCTAGAGCCGGCAAAATCAGCCCAGCCCAGTGGGCCGGCCCATTCGGCCCGATATTTGCATGGGCTAATGTTTAATTTTTGGAGGCCCAAAAAAATGCGGGTCTTTTGGCCCTACCAATAGGCCCGACGGTTCTTGCATCAAAAGCCCGGGCTTTTGGGCTAGGCCCGCCCGCTTTATTTACCTGTTTTGTTTAGACTTTAGATCATTACTCATTAGATGTTAAATGTTTACTAATTATGAGATAGAAAAAGGAAGGCCATTGATTTAACACAACTAGTGTGTAAGTTGAAGATATTACATGAAAATCACATGGAAAATCAATAGTGGACACCTATTTTGGGAAGAAGGGAGTAACAATTTGTAACGCTAAGAATTTTCTACCAAGTCAAAAAGCTACTTTGAGATCTTTTAGTAAAAATCAACATTTGAACTGGAGGGTGATGAATTCTTACTGTACTAAACGTCAACTGTTTGGTATAATTAGCTTATCATATGACAATACAGATGCAAAGAAGTGTTTCCAAAAGTTTTGGCATTTGCATATAATCTTCTGAAGAAACAAAAATGGGGAACAAATGAGTGTAAAGTTCCGAGTGTACCTTGAAGAAGACAAAATAAGGCACGGAACCGAATAGGCCTCGAAATTTCGGGTTGTTCTTCAACCTTACAATTTAGAAGCAAAGTAAAAACATTAATAAAGTACAGGACTTCTTTGAATGTCTAGTAAATGTGAATTGTTCTTTTGCTTTTCTTAATTTATTTATTTTTCCAACTAGGGCTTTTTGGCCCGATGGCCCGATGGGCTTTGGTGGGCTGGGTTGGGCTTGACTTTTCTTAGGCCCTAGGAAAATTGGGGTCGGCCCAGCCCGGCCCGGCCCGATATTAAGTTTTGGCCCGGTGGGCTTGCACTGGGCCGGCCCAGCCCAGTAAATTGCCAGCTCTACTTGAATCCCTTCAGGCTACATTTTAGTTAAATCCATTCATTCTGTGGATGGAGATGACATGAGGGAGCCATTGAGGTACTAATTATGCCCTCGTATGAATGAACTGCTAAAATATATATATTCAATTTAATACCCTTTTTCTTTTTATGTTAAAATAATTGGGCAACTTGTTAACACAGAGCCTCTAAAGACTAAAATACTAGTAAACAAATAGTAGATTAAAGTAAGGGGATCTAACCCTACCATATTTACTAGAGTTGACCAGCATGGGGATGAGGATGAGGATGAGGATGGGAGATACAGAAGAAGAGGAGAAGAGGAAAAGAGTGAATTTAGTGTCGAGCTTTTACATAGATGATGATTCCAGCGACTTGACCAAAAGAACCGGTAACTGATCTCTCCATTCACTAGGATTTCATTTTTTGATTTGTATAATCTATGGATAATGTTGGTTGTTAATCCAATATGAAGGGACGATATGGACGGCAATGGCGCATATAATCACGGGAGTGATAGGGGCCAGGGTGTTGTCTCTGGCTTGGAACACTGCCCAGCTGGGTTGGATTGCTGGTCCAATGGCTATCATATTCTTCGCTGCCATTACACTCATTCCCACCTTCCTTCTTTGTGATTGATACATATCCCCCGACCCGTAATGTGGGTGATCACGCAAAAAAAATAAAGGCTGAAGGTGACCACGTCTGATCCACGTGTAGTCTAGTAGGATTCTGGCTTACGTTGCAGGGATTGCCCTTGAAGTATAAGCAGTTTGAGACCTGTGATCAACAGAAAACACCGTAAGGGGGGCTGGGTTATCCCAGCAATAACCTTCAGGCGTGAGAATTATCAATACTTTAGAGAGATGTAAGGCTAAGAAAGTATAGCTTTTGCAAGTAATTTGAATGTACATTATGATGCCTGTGAGGGTGCTATTTATAAGAGGACAATTCATAATCCTTGTTGGTTTCAGAATAGGAGAGATATGATCAATTCCTATGTCTGTCGGATTACGATACCATATCTGTTTAGGACTGGTGTAGATAGAATTATAATAGGACTCTTCCCAGGGCGGGAGATGGTTCCGTGAAGGACTCTGTGTTTGCCGAGCTGAGAGGGGTTACATCGAGGTCCGCCTAACATGCGTCCAGGTCGTTCGATTCTGCCGTGGTCGGCCTGGGATATCCCTAGGTCGCACTATGAGTCCCTGAAGTCAGCGTGCTGGGAGAGTATATTGGTGAATCCGGCGACCTGACATATTGTGATTACCAGGTCGTCATACCGATATGGGCGTATGCCACCTCGACGCTTAGTCCAGCTGGCGCCTCCGACGCCACAGTGTCTGCCACGTGTATGGCTGAGGCTGAGGCCGTTCAGTGGGCCTATCATACACTCTTCATTCATGTAGGCTGTTCTTTTCTATTTGGGTTAGTTTCAAATCTACAGCCTTCGCATAATCATCCAATATCCAGTCTTTCCTTTTTATTTATTTTTTTTTTCTCATTTTCTTTTGTTCAATTGTGAGGAGTAAACTATTTTTCCTAATAAGCATTACCCGTAAACAGATTAATCCCTTCTTCATAAGAATCAAGAATTTTTCTAACTTCAGATTCAAAATTCAAACTCGATCAAACTAAAAGAAGTCTAAGAAAGAATAAAGTGAGACAAGAGAGACACAGACAGACAGAGAGAGAGAGAGATAGAATAAAGTGAGACAAGAGAGAGAGATGAGAAAGAGAGAGGAGAGGAGAAAGAGTAGAGGAGAGAAAAGAGAGAGGAAAAATGATTTTTTTTTTTTGTCAGAGAGAAAGAATATAGTTAAATAGTATAGAGAGGGAAAAAATTTCTCCATTCCCACCATGAAAAAAATTCACATAGGCGTTCAGTCAACTATAACTGAGGGCAATTTTGTTATTTTAAGATTTTTTTACACAATTTTGTTTAAGATAACGGTATGAGGAACTAATACGACATCAAATATTGAGTTCAAGGACCATATTAGAAAATTTTAACAATTAAGGATCGAATCACCAGGAAATGTAAAGTTCAGGGACCAAATTATATATTAATCCTATCTTTAACAACTCAATTTTTAACTTTAGATTTAAAAAATTGTTATTAGCATTTTACTCCCTCCGTCCCTTAATTATTGACTTATTTGACCCGACATACGGATTAAGAAAAAATAATTGACTTGATTATTAATATTAGTATAATGTATAATTTTCTTTAATGTCCATGTATATGTGGTCCATAATTAAAGTAGAGAAAAAAGTAAGGGTAAAATGGTAAAAGTGATGTCCTAAAAAGGAAAATTTTCAAACAAGACAATTATTCTGGAACTGACAAAAAAAGAAATGAAGACAATAATTTAGGGACGGATGGAGTATTTTTTACAATGGTATTGCATAGTATAGTTTGTAAAATATTTGGTACGCGCATAATAAATTATCGACGAAGTACGGTTAAAATTTGAATTACTAATAGCTATCCCCTAGATTTGAAATCTATTAATAATAATTAAAATTAAAGTCATTGTTACCTCTTACTGTACATGTAGATGCTTTACATGAAAAACTTTCTTGCCCAACAGCGAGATTTACTTCTGTAACTTTTCTAATTAAATTTAACTTTATCCTAAATCTGTAAATTATTTTTTTCTATGTTTAATTTTTCTAATTAACTTTAGTATCCTAAATCTATAAAATCTTTTTTTTTAGTGTGATATTTTTATAATTACTGTTTTGACTTTAACTTATGCTTTCTGTAAGTACCTTTTTTAATTTGTAATATATATATATATATATATTTTGTAACTACATTTACCTGTGTAACTTTTCTAATTAACTTTAACCTTATCCTAAATTAGTAAACTCTTTTTTTTACCAGTAATGTTTTTTCTAATTACTGTTTTAACTTTAACCATATCATAAATCTGTAAAACTTTTTTTAATTTATAATTTTTTTTCTAATTATTGTAAAATCATTTTTTTATTATATATATATATTTTTGTAATTACTATTTTGGTTAGTTAAGGTCATTGTATTTAAAGTGATCGGCACAGATTTTTATTTAAAAAAACGTAGTAATTTAAATATATTGTATGTATTTACTTAAAAATGCTAGGTTTACAACTCTTTCTACAACTATTGATACAACTAAGCCTTGATGAAAGACAAATGTGTTTTGGAGAAAGACAACTTTGTTCTTCATTAAAGCTTAGTTGTAACAATAGTTGTAGAAAGAGTTGTAAACATAGCAAAATTGTATGTATGTATATATATATATATATATATATATATATATATATGAAAGTTTAGGTTCTAATCAAACATGCTTAAATAAATTAATCAAGTATCAAGATTGCTTTGAGACCAATTGAGACGTCGATTCCTCTATAATACAGTACTATTTTAGTAATATGATGGTGTACTCACAACTGGATCACTAAGCTCAACCAACAGCTAAGCTTTGATACCAATTGAAAGTTCACACTTTTTGAAAAATTTAACACAAGTGTTGCAGGTTGTATGGCATAATAAGTTTGATATTATCTTGCTTTTGAATATATTAAAATAAGGCAGTTTTCTATTGTAATGATCAAACATTTAGATATAAAACAGTTAATCTTGGATCTTAACTGTTGAAATGATTAAAATGTTAATACACCATCTATAGAGATCACTCAGATAGATTAACTCTGAAAATAAGAGTAGTTGTTTGATAATAGGTGAAAACAGTTAAGATTGGGTCAAACATCTAAGATTGTAAAACAGAATTATGCACAACGGAAATGATTTAAGCAGTGATCTTAAGATAAGTTATGATGTTATCTTATTTGTGTGTAGTGCCTTGATGATTATAAATAATATAAGCGCAATTTGATGATTAATAGAACATAAGAATATAAACTGTTTAGTTCATACACAAAGTTGGAAATAAATGCAGAAATGTAAAAAGCTAAAGGATAGAGAGAATGACACAATGATTTACAGTGGTTCGGAGCTAACTATCCTACATTTACTCTTCACAGCTCTCTCTGACTTTATGAGGTAATAATCCATAATTCTCTTAATTACACAGATTATTGGGAGTCGAAGGAAAGATCGATCTCAATTCCTTCTCAACTAGTTGACTCTCCAACTAGGTTCTCAACACAATACAGAGTGAGGGGGGTGCTTCCTAATACAATGACTCTAAGTAGTCGAATGAAGCTTCTGTTATAGGCTCGATATCACAGTGTGCCTACTGCTTGTTATGCAACTGTTGTCAATAATAGTTGTGTTGTTGTGTTGTTTGATCTAACAATTTGTGAGTGATTGTTGATTGTTGTGGGATGGTTGATGCTTATATAGCTTGGATATCAAATATCTCAGGCTATTCTTCACAGACTAATACTTAGTTGTTTGATGCTGTAGAGTTTCTCAAACTCTAATATCTCGTCTCTGTATCATTTCTCTGATATATCTTTGTGTGAGCTATATCATCCTAATCACTCTCAGTGACACATTTGTTCTGTGGAGAACTTTCCTTTATATAGGCAATGATTGGAAAGTTTCCGTTGAATTCTAGTCGTTATACAACGGTTAGATGAGTTATTTACAACTCATGCGCAGTCTATGTGGCATGCAACTTGTAAAAAATATTCTTTTAGGGTTTGGAATATCTTTTTAAGGTTTGTCTTAGTAGGTTTTCTTCCAATGAGAGTTTAGTATGTGACATGTCACCGAGACAGTCCTTGCTATGATATATTAACTGTTTTATCAAAACAATTAAGTTGTACAACATATCTTAGCTATTGTGTTCTGCATATTAGATTCTTCTTGGCTTTTTATTTTTCTTGGACTATAACTCTTGTACACTAAGCCTAATAAACTATTTTTATGGAAAATCATACTAATAAACTGTTTATATATATATATATATATATATATTATAAATTATATTAACTATTGTGAGTTATTGAAATAGTATGTCAATTTTAGACCCTTAAAATTATTTTATTTTAAAATTGATTTTTTGACTTTTAGTTATTTTATTTGTGTTAAAAGCATTTCTTTTATTTAAGAGTTTTTTTTTTTGGAATACTTAAATATTTAAATTATGGAACCGAACTAAACCGATCGTTTGATATGGTTCAGTTTTGAAGTCTATGGCAGTTCGGTTCGATTTGAAAATGATAGAACCAATAAGGGGCCTTTCGGTTTATGATTTTGGCCTAAATCGAACCAAATCAAACCACTTACACCTCTAAATAAAACCATATAATAAAATTTTAATTTTCATTTCTATTTTATTTTATAACATATAAAGTCGCGATGAGTTAGGTTAAATTCAATGCGTTTAATGGTTATAACACATTGTTAGAAATTTTACTTTTAAAAATATGTATAATTAAAGTATATTAAATTTTAATTTGATTTAATCACATGTTGACTTTTAAAAATAAAAAAATAAACTCTTTGGTCGAAACAAAAGAAGTATATTTTATACTTCAAAATCTCAAAGAAGACCAGAGACAATCAGATAATGTTTGACAACTCGATCTCATAGCCATGTATTTGAAATATGAAGAACAACTACATTCCACGGAATTTATTTTGTTTTCCAACTCTTTCTACAACTATTGTTACAATTAAACTTTAATGAATGACAAAATTGTCTTTCTCTAAAAGACATTTGCCTTTCATCAAAGTTTAGTTGTAGCAATAGTTATAGAAAGAGTTATAAACCTAGCATTTTTCATATATATATATATATATATATATATGTGTGTGTGTGTGTGTGTGTGTGTGTGTGTGTATTTGGTTCAATTTGGTTCGGTTCGGTTCAATCTCAAAAATCGTAAACTGAATCAAACAGAACAATTGTTTGAATTTTTGGAATCAAGACCAAACTGCCTTAAAACAAAACTGAACCAAACTGAGCAATTCGATCTGATTCAATTTGACGATTTATCGGTTTGACGTTACACCCCTAGTTCTACTTAAAAAGAGAAAGGACTATCTAAAGTTATGTTGAATATAATACACCACCAATTATTGGGGGGTTCTTTGTAACACAGTACACTTGTGATTTTTTAAAACTTATATGTACATGTTAAATATGGTAACTCGGCTATTTTGTTTGTTTGTGATGGACAAGATTTGCTGTGACCTTGAGGATGTCGGGGGGAGAGTTGACTGAAATAAGCAAATGTATGTTCTCCTCCTTCGTATTAAAATAAATACTCCCTCTAGTCTTAAATTATTGTTTTTTTTTTATTCATTTTTAAATAATTATCTTATTTAAAATATATTTTTATAACATTATTTTTACCATTTTATCTTTATTGTTTTCATAATTTAATTATGGGCCACATACACATGAACATTAAAATAAACAACACACTATATCAATATAAATAATCAAGTCAATTATTTTTTCTTACTCCATGTGTGAGTCAAATAAGACAGTAATTTAGGGACAGAGAGAGTAGTATTTTTATTAATTTTGTATAACTTTTAAAAAATATATTAATTTTATATAATATTTCTTTGATAATTTTAAAGTACTCTTTAATGGTAATCAAATTAATAAAAAAGTAAAAAGAAACACATTTTTAAAACCTTTATTTTTAAAACGGAGGGAGTACATATATGTATAGATGTATGTATAGATGTATATAGATGTATAGATGTGCTTATTATTATTTTATTAACATGCATGCACATAGTCGGCCGAAAATGGCAAGGCACCTTCCACTGTGAATCTTATTTTCTGGATTGGATTACATATATATGTTTAATCCACCTCACTCATTGCTGTTTATAGGACAAACAATTTGAACAATTTTGTTTTTGCCTAACAAGGAAGGATAGTTTACTTCAAGAAGATCCAATTTTCATTTCCATCAAGAAGTCCTCAAAGTTTATCGTCCGAATAGTAATAAAAGGCGTAATGTTACGTGTACAAAAAGTATGTAAATGTGCACCGAAAGCCTTTATAAGATATTCTGATTGGTCAAAATATTACTCACTCCGTTACAGGCAAAGAGTTCACTTTCTTTTTTTAAAAATTAACATGAAATTAAATCAAATCAAAGTTTTACACACTTTACTTATGTTTTAAAAAATAAATTTCATTAATTAAAAATTACCTTAATAATATTATGGATTACATCTTTCATAACTTTGTAAGAATAACTAAATTTATGTAAATTATCATTCAAACTTCAACTAAGTTGACACAAATAGGTCAAAAGTGGACTATTTGTCTGAAACGGATGGAGTATTTAGTACTGGTTAGAACAACAGATTATTTAACTAATCAAAACATGCTAACAAGAATTTTGTTACCCATTTGATGCATATAACATTACTCAAATTCTTATGACACTTTATAGGAGAGTTCTGCATTAGGAAGATTTTTTTTCATGTATAATACATCCCTTGACATCAACACAAATGGCAACTAAAACATACTCTATCTATTCCATGCAAAGAGTTAACTTTTTATTTTTGAAAAATGATAGAACAACAGAATCAATTTATAGCTAGCTTTGAGGTGTTGTACAGTATAGCTACCTAAACATTAGGTAGCTTTGAGGTGTTGAACAGTACAACTACCTAAACATTAAGTAGCTGTGTTGTACAACACTTTAAAGTTAGCTGTAAATCAAATATGTAATTAACAGATTCTATTGCTGTGGCATTACTCTATTTTTTAATTTTTTTTTTTTTGATGTTCTACTTGAAAAATCTACTTTTAAAAATTATGACTTTAATCTTCATTACTTTCCAATTTTACCCTTTACATGTGGTATAAACATTTTGTGAATGCTAAACTATATTTGTATCTATAACCAACTCTAAGTATACTAATATATCTCTGAATTAATAATTGACAAAAATTTAGAAAAGACTGTCTTACGGATACTTTCTGTAAGACGGATGTCCATGACCCCACCTACCGTGTGTTGGTGGGCTGAACTTTAAGAGAGTGAATCTCGGTTTTACAAATTAGAATCCGTAAGATGGTCTCACAGGAAAGTTACAATTTTTTTTGGTTGGAACTAATGAAATATTATTGTTTGAAGACGAAACATAGTTATACTATATATGTTCATAATTAATCATAAACAAATCAATGTGTGTGTGTGTGTGTTGGGGTGGGGGGGGGAGTGGTTGTATAATTGTTGTTTTCGTGTGGACGTGGAGAGCATACTGTTCACACTAAATATTTTGTGTAATTAACAAAAATTAAATTTTTAAGAGAATGGTGACAATTTTAAGAACATGAAGTTGTCTCCTACAACTCCTGCATATATTTCTATTTTAGATATCCTGCAGCCGATTCTACACAAGCTCTTCCTCCACACGTGCAAACAAAATTCATGGATTGTTTCGGCCCCCATTCATCAGAGTATACTACTAGGTAAGGTATCCTATGTTCTTGAATTGATTGATCGGTGACATGGTTTCCTTGCTCTCATGCCCCCTTTTTTTTTTTTATATATATATATATATATATATTTTTTTTATCGACTAGTTCGAAGATTCAAAACTAATTCTCATAACTGAGTAAAATTACAAAGGCGGTAAAAACTCTACATACCAAGTTTTAACGTAAATGCTTAAACATCTCCTTATCAGTTAATTTACGCACTTGGTAATTTCTCTCCAATGCTCGTGTTTTAATAAGGAAAATGACTTGACTTTTGTCCGCACTAGGCAAGAATCTACCACTCAGTGATAATTTTCTAGGTTCTTGATGGTAATGTTGTGCGATATAATGATAAATAAGTTGTGAATAAATGTCAAAAGATGTGTCGTAAAAATTATCACAACCTATATATTTTCACTACGGAGTTGTATATGGTTGCATCATCTTCAGTTTATTTAAAAAGATTTAAGTTATAAACGTTAAACTAAATACTCCCTCCGTTCCAGGCAAAGAGTTCAGTTTTGACTTTTTTCGGTCAACTTAGTTGAAGTTTGACAGATAATTAACATAAATTTAGTGATTTTTACAAAGTTTTGAAAGTTGCAATCCATAGTATTTTTAAAATAGTTTTTAATTAATAAAATTTTATTTCCTAAAGCATAAGTAAAGTGTGTAAAATTTTGATTTGATTTAATCACATATTGACTTTTAAAAAAGGAAAGTGAACTCTTTGGCTGGAACGGAGGGAGTATGTTTGTAGGGTTTTGATTGAGCGTTTGGACTTGGAGCTAGAGGTGCCAATATGAATCGATCGAGCTCAAGTAATTCAATGTTGGAATATTTAGTAAAATATATTGAGTGCAAAATTATTTCAAGTTTTGATAGTCAAGCTTGTAAGTCAATCCTAAAATTGAGCTCTAACTGAGGGAGCTCAAGTTAACTTTTTTTCTTTTTTCTTTAATATAATGGTGATATTTCCTTTGTTGTAGAATTTTTATCCTTAGGCTATGTTTGACTACTCAATGTCAAGTTTTAGAATTGGTATTGGATGAACAATTTTAGTTCCACGGAATTCAAATTATTCTTCCAATTTCAATTACAAACTCTGAAATTAAGTATCCAAACATAGTCTTATATGAAATTCGAATGTGTGACCACATACAAATAGGTTGAGCCATATTTATTAAGCCAACTATGGATCTCAAATTTAACGAAAAGAGCCTAGCTTTACAAGTTTGAGCTACACTTAACTCGAGTAACTTTAGCTTTGGTTCTTATTTTATTTTTATATTATCCAATTATGAGAATGAATCTCAATTATACGAGCCTAATGGTTCTTTTGTTTGTCAACTTAACTGCCAACCATTGGTGGTTGTGAAGGATTATTATAAGGCCCTGTTCGAAGAATGTTTTTTCTTTTTCCCTTGACTTTTCTTTTTCATTTAATATATATATATATATATATATATATATATACACACACAAGTTTATCACAGGAAATAAAACATAAAAGAGAACACACTTACTCTTTAAGATGCATTAGACTGGATAATTTACTTTTATTGATGAAAGGGTTTGTACAGATGAAAGGGGTAGAGAGTTCAACACATGAACCTATTAGCATATCATTATAGTTTGGCATGTATCTCATTATTATGCTCATGTATCTTATTAGTATGTTCATGTATAGGTAGGTATGTCAAATTAAGACTCTTGTACTTTGTATATAAACATTAGAGATGGAATATAGAGGCCATGGAAGATACTTCCTTCATGGTATCAGAGCCACGATCCTAGCCCACTGCCTTTTCTTTTTCTTTTTCCTCTCCGTCATCCTGTTCTCATGGCTCCTTCTCCTCTTCATCCGGCCCTCACAGTGGGTAATATCAAGAACTATATTGCTCTTGTTCTTGATATTAAAACAGGTAAATATGCGGCTTGGGCAGAATTATTCCAAATTCATTGTCGTGTTTACGACGTCATTGATCATATCATCCCTGATGACAAAGGCAAAGCTGCGGATGTTGATCCAGACTTGTGGTCTCGCCTTGATGCCCTGGTTCTTCAGTGGATCTACGGAACCATCACGGGCGACTTACTGGAGACGATTCTCGAGCCTGGTGCTACGGCTCAGAAAGCATGGGAACACCTTCAAGGAATTTTCCAAGATAACAAGCATTCGCGGGCTGTTTATCTTGAGAATCAGTTTTCACATATCATGTTGGATGACTATCCAAATGTTTCCGCCTACTGTAAAGCCTTGAAGTCTCTCACTGATCAGTTGGCTAACATCGGTTCTCCGGTCACAAATCATCGCATGGTGCTTCAGACGATCGCTGGTCTGAATGAAAGTTATGACAGTGTTGCAACACTTATTCAGCAAAGTGACCCTCTTCCATAATTCTTCCAGGTCCGTTCCAGATTGATTATGGAAGAAACCCGCAAAGCCAAGCTGGCTCATATGGCCTCGATGGCTGCTGGATCTGCTCTTCTAGCGAATGCAACTAATGGTGGTGATGCGGCTATATAATCAAGGATACTGACCTGTGTTGTTGAAAGGAAGGAGGATTGGAGATGTTTGAATTCTAGAGAAGGCAATCAACGAGTTCATAGAGAGATCCCAATCTCAAAAAAATTTCCTGATCAAGTGAGGATTCCAAGCAGCTCAAATTAAAATCCCTTTTAGAGGTGTTCGGACATAGTTAGAGCGTCCACAATGACGCCCTTTTAACAACTCTCTAAAATCATTTATAGAGAATTTTAACTCCACAACACCTGCAATGGTACTCATTTACAACTCTCTTTCTCTAAAACCGGCTAAATCACTCTCTTAGTTTGGAGAGTGATTTAGAAGGAATAGTGCTCACCAATTCATTTTTCTCTCTCTCTCTGCAGTGTTCTAAAATAATTATTTTGTTTAAAATTTTCTTTTTTAGGATATTATTTTTACTATTTTACATTTATTTTTTCTCTCTACTTTAATTATATGCCACATACACATGAGCATTTAAAAAAATTACACACTATATCAATATTATTAATCAAGTCAAAAAAATTTTTAATTCGTGTGCCGGATCAAATAAAATAATAATTTAGAGACTGATGAAATATTTTTTATATAATATATATTTAAAATATAAAATATTTTATTTTAACTGTGGTGGAAAAATAAAAATAAAAAAGAGAAAAAATAGAATGATAGTTAGGTTTGTTAGTTGAGATGAAAGAAATTTAATTTTTAGAGGGTTATATAGAGAGTTATTGTTGGAGTGAATTTATTTTTAGAGTGTTGAAAAAGTGAAATTTGAACGAAAAACGAGGTGTTTAGAGAGTGATATAGGGAGTTATTGTTGTGGATGCTCTTAACTGAACACCTTTAGAGTGTTCGGACATATCGAACATCTTTAAAGGTGTTCGGTCGATACCAACTGAACACCTTTAGAGTTGTTCAGTTGGTACCGAGCGAATATTTTTAAAGGTGTTTGGTCACTATTGTCCCAAAAAAAAATTAAGGTTAAAATATATATGGACAAATATGTTATATTTTATAATCGTATTTTTGTAATAATCAAAGGGGTATAGTTAGTAAAAACGGGGGTGTGAATAGCGATTCTCGTACACGTATTGTTCTCCCAGTCATGCCAGCGAGGCAGCGATCCAGCGTGCTTACTAGATTGTCCCAGCCAGGCCAGCGCACAGCGCAAACGAACAAACAACTGGTAACGGCTCGAAATCACTGATTGTCCTTCTTCTTCTTCTTCCTGCTACAATCAGCAATCAACCCTCTAAACTAAACCCCAATCACCCAAATCCTACTTAATTCCCAAAAAACCCCTCTGCATTTCCCCCAATTTCCAACTACAACCAGCATGGGTGTTGGAGGGAACTTCTGGGATTTACTCAAACCCTACGCACGAACAGAAGGCTTTGATTTCTTGCGCAACAAAAGGGTCGCAATTGATCTCTCGTATTGGATTGTCCAGCATGAAACCGCCATTAAAGCTTACACTCGAAACCCCCACCTCCGACTCACTTTGTTCCGTACCGTAAATCTTTTTTCTAAGGTAATTTTTCTATCTGGGTCTCAGTTTGGTTCCCAAGAAAATGTAAGAAATGAATAAAAAGAATTTTTTTTTGGGGGGGACCCATTTTCGTATTTTTGATTTTTCAATGTTAATTTGATTGTTTTTTGAATTACAAAAGAAAAGAAAAGAAGAAAATAGATATCTTGCAGAGGATTTATTTATGTGTAGTGATGCTAAGTTTGACTTTTCAATGTAACCTACATTGTTAATTTGATCGATATAGGTAATTGACAAATATTTATGTGGTTTTAGAGGAAAATTAACCTTTATAAACTGCTTTAAAAGCACTCTTCTACTATAGCAAGAAGCATTATAATTTTGGAAGTTGAAATGAATTCATATCATCTTCGCTCTAAAAATGGTCCAATGTGACTAAGTAAAACAAGCTAAAACTTTTTTATGGGGCGGAAGGAGTACATTGTCTTGAATAATGGGGTTACCTTTACTAAGCGGAGTTTATTTTTGTTGGTGGTTCTACTTGTTTTTTACCTGGTCCTGAGAAGTATAGAAATGATAATTTGAACATCTTTCATATTTAGCATTGTAGAAAATCAAAGAAATAACCTACATGAAGAACGAAGAATATTATAGGGAAAGGGGAAATTGGGTGTTTCTTATTTGCTTTTCTGGTCAACTAAGCATAATGGTAGTGCTTGATTACATCTGATATCCTAGGTAGGGAATATAGTTTGACAACAGTTCTATGTTTTTATTCTATTGATTTGTTTTAAGTTACCAACTCATCTAAAGGTTGAAGCTCTTAGAGAGGGGATCCAACAATGATTATCATGTTTCAACACTCCCCATCTCGTGTGGCCCCCCCCTCACACATGGGAGAAATTATTTTGTGGAACCGTCATTTCGTGTCATCTTGATGATGTGCTCACTTTGACTTGTAGACATAGTGCGACTTTTATCCAATCAAATTTGAGTATGCCTTAGATGTTGGGTAGTTAATAGAGTGACTGGCAATGGGATCACTTGTTCATTTCTCCACTTGTGGAGAAGATAAACCAAGATACGTAACTAGGTGCATCACAAGCCAAACAGGGTGCCAACTTGTACATTAGCAATTATATGGAAGCAAATACATGCTTGGACAATCAAACCTCAGACTTTGTAAAAGACTGAGCTTTCATACCTTGTTTAGTTACCATCTCATCCAAATGTTAAGTTGTTAAAGAGAGGAGTCAACAATGTACATTATGTTTAAAAAATCTTGTTTCTGAAGAAAACAAAAAAATATTTGGTGGATTTATGTTTGATGTTCTTTTAGCATTGAAATGTAGTTACTTTATATCCTAAATTAAGCAGGGTAGTCGTGTCAGCACAGTTTAGTGAGGGGTTTCATTGTTTTTCTTGATTTTTAAGAACAGTATGGGAAATTTTGAGTTTCAATTGCGCAGAAAAATTGTTGAGTACATGAGCTTAATTTTTTATTTTTTTTTTACTTGTATTGCATTATGATGGGTGAGGAGTTCTGTAATTGGGTCATTTGACAAAACTTTACAGTTTGGAGCATTTCCAGTTTTTGTGGTTGATGGAGTCCCATCGCCATTAAAGACTCAGGCGAGGATGATCCGGTTTTTCCGAGCTTCAGGTATTGATTCAAGCTTTCCGGCCACTCAGCAGGGTGGTTCAGTCGAGAGGAATGGGGCATTTAGAAAATGCGTCCAAGAATGCGTGGTTAGTCATTTTCTGCTGAAGTGGACCAAACATTTTCACATTTTTAGTAACATTTTGATGCTGAAAAGTTGCAGCATTTTTATTTAATTGATTGGATGACTTGCTGTTCGCTATTTAATTAGTTGTTGTCTTATGTTAGGAATTGCTTGAGCTGCTTGGCATGCCTGTCCTGAAAGCAAGAGGAGAGGCCGAAGCCCTTTGTGCGCAGTTAAATAGAGAAGGTCATGTAGATGCTTGTATTACCTCCGACAGTGATGCGTTCCTCTTTGGGGCTGAATGTGTTATAAAACACATCAAGCCCAACACCCAGGTAAAGTCATATTTTATATTTCCTGCCTGAAGCTATTTTTATTGATATCCTTAGTTGTGGAAAGGGCTGAATGCAAGTCATCCAATCATTGTAACTACAACACTGCCTTAGCTGAACCTTTAGGTGGTGTTTGGTTCGTGGAATGAAATCGGTTGGAATGGAATGGTCAAAAGGAATGAATTCCTTGAGAATGGGAATGGGAATGAAAATGTCAACTCCCGCATTTGGTTCGCTAGGAATGGAATGGAATGTCTGGGGGGATTTCATGTACGTGGGAAAGTTGAGGAAATGGTATGAAAATACATGAATTGTCTAAATTACCCCCAAAGAAACTCAACTGTCATCAGTTCTTCCCTCTCTACCTTGGCAAAATTATCCAAATTCATCAATCAATACATATAAAAACTGCTTGACTTGGTCGAGATTTATTCCAAATATAATTTATAAATACAAATAATATTCATTTTGCTAAATACCAAGATTTTATTGAATCAACCTTTATAAGATAATAATAAAACTTCCTAAAGATTACTAATATAGAAAATTGCTTAGATCTTTAAGAGAAATTACAATTCTTAATAAAATTATCCATACAAGCTTAAGTTTAAGAATCTTTATTATTATTTCTAATTTTTTTAAGGGAGAGGCTATTTCCACTACAAATTTTGCTAATCTACTACATTATTAATTATTATGTTAAACAAGTACATGTTAGGAAAAGATTACCCTTAATTAATTGTCCATATTAAGTTAACTAACAAAGCTACTTTTCTAATTACTTTTCAATTTTACTTTCTAATTCAAAACATATTAAATGATCTTTGATTAGAGTTCACATGAACGACGTAATTATTCTTTTTTTATTTTTATTTATTTTAAATATTTAATTAATCAAGCTCATTGGCCACGACCGACTGGAGTCACATTGCTTTATTGAAAAACTAATATCATAAGGATATTTTTTGTCAACCGAACTTTGAAAAAATCTGTGATCTTTGTTTATTGAAATAAAAAATTCACAGTTAGATTTAAAGGATACAATTGTAATAATCCAATAGTAAAACAAATTGTGATATAGTATCGTAAAGTTTTAATACCTTCTGCCTACCTATAACAATTGATTCTAAATTATAAATTTTGAATTGATTGAAAGTTGAACGATAATCAATTCATTACCTAACATATTCCTATTATTGAATTGATTTTTTTAAATATTATTTTTTAAATTAAATTAAACATTTTTATTTTAGTAATAAAATATCACATATTTTCTAAAATATTGATCAATAAATGTTTTTAATTTCTTTTTAAAATGAAACATGAAACAAGTCATAAGCATAATTGAGAAAACATATTTATTAATACCAAATATAAATAGAAAAAACAAAACTATCTTGTTTATTGATATGCTAGGAATTAAAAGGTAATTTGAAAATAAGAAATATATTAATCCACATCAAATGACAAGTAATTAATTAAGGGGTAGTTTTGTCCAAATATATATTTATTTAATATAATAATTAAAAATGTAGTGAATTAGCAAAAATTGTAGTGAAAATAGCCTCTCCCTTTAATTTAATCGCAAAAAGTAACGTTTTATTTATTAATTTTTTTTTTTTAAACGAGACAAAACTCATTCACCTCATCCCCCATTTTCTTCCTTCATTTTTATGCTTTTTAATTAAAAAAGAAAACTTCTTTTTGACTCCGTCAAACCCACATAAACCAACCACCGACTTACCCCGCCAACCGCTACCCTGCCCCACCCCACGCCGCTTCCAAGTTCCATCTTGTAGCTAAGGGGCCGCGCAACGGGGAATCCCCTGTCTTGTAGCTATGGTTGACAGATTCACAACGCGGCTGGGAATTAAAAGACTGAACGAAGGAAGAATTCACGGTTGTTATACAAGTTCCAGTCTTTTCTTTGATTTTGCAAATCAATTTCTATCCTTTTACCGATCCCCTTTCTCTTTGCCGGTACCCTCCAGAGAAGGAGCTCACCATTAACGAAACCACCACCCGAGAGAGAGAGAGAGAGAGAGGCAGTTTGTGTAAGGTGACGAACAGGAGGAGGGTGGAGCGAGTTGTCATGAATGGATGAAATGACGAGGTGTTAGGTTTACGTATGTAAGGTTAATTTAGAACTAATACAAAATAAATGAGGGCATTTTGGTCCCAAAAATACATTCCCATGGAATGATATTCGTGGGATTTTGAAATTCCACTCCCCCTCCCCCTATATATGGGAATTTGTCATTCCTTAGAGTGACGTTCCCTCCCAAAAATCAACCAAACATGCCTACGGAATTCGATCAATGAGAATTGCCCATTCCATTCTCTTCGAATCCGCATAACAAATGCCACCTTAGTTTGTTCTTGTTACATTATCTCTGGCTTTATGAAAGGTGGCTGATTGTTTTTGTTATCAGTTGAGGGTCGCAATATGAGTAGATTGGATAGATTTGAAATGTTGGATGGGGTTAAGAGAGAAAGCGTAGTTCTTTTGCTTGTAGAAAGCGAGTATTTTGTTTGAAGGTATATTAACTTAAATTACAAATCTTTTACTCCCTCCGTTCTTCGAAATGAATCATACTATTTAATTTGGGACGTTCCACTCAAGAGTCCTATTTTAAAAAGTAAGCTGATAAATTTTTGGTATTTTTAAATTTACCCCAAGTACATCAAACTTGAAATCAACAAAGCTATCTTTATATCTTACTACTTAGGGTATTTATAGAAATTATGTTAATCCTTAAAATCTCTTGACTTTCAAATGTGGACTATCTGTGTGGAATGGAAGGAATAATAGATATATTCCTGATTATCTATTTTTTTGCCACGCCAAGAAAGAATTTTATGTTGCTAACAAACCTTAGAAGGAATTCCTTTCTTTTTCAATTTTCAGTTTGTACTTTGCTGAAGGATTCTTTCTGTAGCCTCTGTTGTCATTCTTTGGATTTATGGTCATATTAGTATGATCATCTGACCATGCAGGAACCATTTGAATGCTACCAAATGTCAGATATTGAAGCTGGTCTTGGACTGAAGAGAAAGCACTTGATAGCCATTTCTCTTTTGGTAGGAAATGACCACGATTTAAGTGGTGTGCCAGGGATTGGACTTGATACAGCACTTCGTCTGGTTAAGTCTTTCGGTGAAGATGAGATTTTGCATAGGTGTGACTTTTTGCACTTGGTTCAGGAGTTGGCTCTATAGAAGTCTCAGTTAGTCTTAATATTCATCTGGCATTGGATGTTTCAGGTTACATGAAATAGGTAGAGGAGATATGTTGCAATTTTCAAGCTGTATTTACCCTGCAGGTGATTTTGGTTCTATTTTAGATGAGAACACAACGAAAGCAAAGTCTCCACACTGTTCCTTATGTGGACATCCTGGCAGCAAGAGAGCTCACCTCAAGTATGCTTGTGAATATTGCAGTTCCAATACAACTGAGGGTTGCATGGGGAAACCCGTGGGGTTTAAATGTAACTGCTCCTCATGTTGTCTGGTACATATCTGCCGTTTTGTTTGTTTTGTTTTTTGTTTTGTTTTGTTTGGTTGTTTGTCTGTTTGTTTTTCTTTTTCCTTTACCTTAGGTGTCGTGGAAAGGGATCCAACCTGAGATCTCACACTTTTTGAAGAGTTAGTTCTACCACTGGGCCACCCCATAGTCTTACATCTCTACCCACTCCCTGCAGTATAATGTCTATTCCCAATATGTATTGGTTCCATTCTCGAACATTTTGTGCTTTATATTAAGTCCTTTTGTTTAGTCATATAGGTTGCAAACAAATTGAGCGACTTGTAAACAACTTGAGCATGACTTGTTCGTGGTTTATTCAAGTTCGTTTGTTAAACCAATGAACCAAGCACAAGCGTTGATGCTGCTGGAAGGGACTTAGATTGATGAGTCTAATTCTGGCTTGGTTTGGTTTATACCACGAGGCTGTTGAAGTGCCTTTTATTATTTTTTTATTTAAATCTGTACTCCCTCTGTCCTAAAAGAAGTGTTGTATTTTGACTTTTCAAAGTCAATTTGACCATTTCCCAGATTGATATTTAACATATTTTTATTTTGTTGTAGAGAGTAAAACTATATCTGTTGTAAACTACACTAATAGTACCATAAATTTCATGTTTTATAATTTTCGAAAGAACAAGTAAATCCGCATCAAATTTTCATTTGAAATGAAAGTCGAGTTGACTTTGAAAAGCCTATATGCGACTCGTTCTTTGGAACGGAGTGAGTACTCTGCAACAACATAATATCATAGTAACCAAAGTCTTTGACATTCATTACACTACGTAATGCGGAGATAACTTTTGAAACAGTGATTGTGTAAAAGCATTAAATGGGCCGTGATTTCCGGGGTGTGATCACGGAAAATGTCAGTTATGAAAACTTTTCTTATCCTCCTGTGTTTTGAATTTTTATTTACGTTATGATTGGAAAATCCTGAGTTGTCCATCTCCTTGGGATTTCAAACATCTTGCTCATGGGAAAAGCTGACTTGCTGACAAACGGCTCGCGCTGGAACCGAGGCGCTTGGCTTCACTGGAGCTCAAGCTTGAAAAGGGACTTATTGGCTTGAGTTAAACTCTGTCTCAGATTGAAATTTCTCAATCCAGTTGAGCTCATGCTTATTAATTGAGTCTACTCTGTGCTTTTGTATTTCAGTTTAATTTTGGACTTGTGCACTCCTATGCATAATCTTTAATGTTCATCATATTATGGTTGTTTTCTTTCCACACGTGCAAAAAATATGAAAAAGAGAGATCTCAAGTTGATTTCGGTGTCGCAATGACAGGATAGAAAAGAAAAGGAACAGAAGAAGAATCAAAAGTGGGAACTAAAGGTTTGCCAAAAAATTGCCATGGAGCAGAATTTCCCAAATGATGAGATCATTGAAATGTATTTGAGCGACAACCAAGGTGATTTTGTTGGTAAGATTAACTGGATTTAAAGTCTTTTGCCATTCTTTGAACAGACCATTAGTTAATGAGATACTTCCTCCTTTCCACTCAAAGAGTCCTACTTTCTATTTTGAGACATTCCATTTAAGGAGTGTTGTTTGAAAAACCAAGCTAACATATTTTATGGGTTTCCAAATTTACCTTATTACATTACATTAGACTTAAATTCGAAAACTGCTTTGGTTCACAAAATAAGGGTGTTTATGGAGAACTATTGTAATCATTTAAATGGTTGGTGACTCCTTGAGTGGAATGGAGGGAGTACTTATAGCAAGGGCTATGTAGAGTACATGTAGATTTTTACTTGGGATAAAAGCAGAAAAATGAGCTAATTAAATCTAATTATTTGGTAGATGGGCCTCGTATATCATGGGAAAGCCCAAACGTAGAAATGCTCGTTGAATACTTGACTTATCATCAGCACTGGGAGCCCTCCTACACTCGTCAGAGACTCCTCCCAATGTTATCCACCATTTTCTTGAGAGAAATGGCCTCAAATCCAACAAATAGTTTGTTACATGGGCAATACGTATTTGATTCTATTAAGAGGGTGAAGATAAGATTCAATCATCAATATTATGTCGTTAATTGGAAGAAAGCTGCACGGGCTACGGACAAGGCATTCTATATGGTTCCTTCCGAAGAACCGGAGCCCCTAAGACAGCCAGATGAGTCCATTGATATATTGGACGAACCTGATGTTACAGTTGTTCACATTGATAACGGGCGCTTGTTTTTGTTGACGGATGAAAATATGGAGCTTGTTAGAGCTGCTTTTCCGGAGAAAGTTGATCAATTCTTACGAGAAAAGGTACAGATTTTCTCATCTATGCTAATTTCCTGCCATATATTATTGTATTTGTTTTACATTTTTATTTGTTTTGCTTTTGTTTGAAAACTTACAGGAACTGAAAGAAATGAAATCAAGGAGGAAAAAGAGTAGCCTAAAACTTTTAGGAACTTCTGATAATTCGGAATCACCAAAATCAACCAGTATTCAGCTCAGTATAACTGAATTTTATCGTTCATCTAAAGTACAATGTCAGGAAAAGCCTGCAGAGAACTTAAACGAGAATTCAGGGACGGTTAATGGTTCTCCTAATGGGAAAAGGAATTCATCAAGTTCAAACCTCTCTAAGTCTGCAAGGCGCCGCCTTCTTCTTGGTTAGAGACCACTTGAAATCTAGGAAACTGTAAATTGAAATGCATAAATATTTCTTTTCTCAAGTTATTCATTAACGTGAATCATGTGTATATGCCTCCCTTTCCTTTCAATTAAAGATCATTTGGTATACCTTTTGCATTCTGTTCCTTTTTGTTGGATTCTCATTTTTGCCATTTCATGCCTGTGTAAATGTACATTAAATCGGCCCCCATCTTTGAGAAATGAAAGAAATTACTGTATCTTAGCCCTTTCAGTAAGTAAAACTTTAAGGGCGTTACCTTTTATTTTAAATACTGATACAGTGCTTT
The DNA here is from genome assembly GCA_016624345.1 of Platycodon grandiflorus. Classification (NCBI taxonomy): domain Eukaryota; kingdom Viridiplantae; phylum Streptophyta; class Magnoliopsida; order Asterales; family Campanulaceae; genus Platycodon; species Platycodon grandiflorus. The sequence goes on from CM028368.1 coordinate 39,186,481, forward strand.
TGTTTGTGTAACAAACCAAGGATATACAACTAGCTATATTGCACATGCGTTGCACGTGAAAGGTAATGCATACAATTTGTCTTTATTGTAAAACCACTACAGCTACCAACCATATCTGTCGTATACCTTTGTATTTGGTAAATAATTAAATGATGAAGTTTATTTCAGTAATGCCTGGCAACATGTAAACTTTCGATGTAAAGGTTGACAACTCAGAAATCAGCTTTAAGTTGCATAAAAGATTCTTCAAATTGAAAGGAAAGTCTGTTGCGAATCCGATTTAGGTAATCTGCACTGTGATTCACTTCGAGCTGCATAAATTCTCCATCTCTATCTCTTCCAGAAATACTCAGGTCTCTCTCTCTCTCTCTCTCTCTCTCTCTCTCTCTCTCTCTCTCTCTCTCTCTCTCTCTTATATATCTTAGCTCAAAGGGGGGATATCTTTCTTGTTTCAGACATGGACAGTGGGAGAGATACCTCAGTTGGAACTAGTGCTCGAGGGGCAACGTGCAAACGTGTGCTGCTTGTAGATAGTATCCCTAGTTCTCTAGCCGTTACGGAGAAGATGCTTCTTGCTGAAGATTATACGGGTATTTAGCCAAAACTATGCGCAGTTCCTTCATTTCCAATTCTTCTTGTTGGAACTTGTAATCTCATTATATTGAATGGACTTCATAATTTTTCTGTATGCAACAGTTAGACATCTCTCTTTCCCTTAAAATTTTGTGCGCACGATCAATCATTCAATGATGTGAATTTATAAGATGGTCTCTTTGTGAAATTAATGATTATGGTAGATCGGCATTCCCTTGGAAGATATGTGAGCGTTTAACTAGAAAGTGAATAGGGCAACTAAAAACATACTATGAATGTCTTCAATAAAGAATCAAATAGATCCGTACAAGGAACAGAAATTGTTTAAAATTAACCAGTTGCTAGTTTTATTAGAATGTGCCACATGACATCGATGATATTTTCTCAGTTAACACTATTCCGGGAAATTATGTTTGTCATGTTGTTGATTTAGGTGACAAGTGATTTAGTTCTAATATAATTTTCTTTGCCTTCATTTTCTTTAAGAATCTTTCTCTCTTGCAAGAATTCTCATAATTTTTATATAATGATCAGATATTTCTCTATTTATCTCAAAGTTTTTTGTGATATATACAATCTTCATCGAATGAGTGAGATGATTCAGTGGAATATACAATTTTTGTTTTGATAAGTAATATACAATTAAGTTAAGATCAATTATAATTCTTTGGAGTTCAGAGAAAATAAAACTGTATTAGCCTTTTGAGGTTTTTGAGCTCTTAGATAGTTATAATTTAGATTTAGTGGCGTGGTAATTACCAAAACACACATTTCTACGTGTGAACTGCTGTGCAATCATGATCCTTGCAGTGTCTTGATTAGGGTTACAGATAATGGAAAGAATCTTCGAGGTTTTTGAGATCTCAGCAGGGAAGATTTAATGGCTTACCAATTACATGAAAGGCAATACCAAGATTTGTTGTGTTGGGCATTTAAAATTTTGTAGTTTCTTAATTAGGATTACTGCAAACGGAAAAATTGTTAACAAAGTCCACTTGAACTCTAAATTTAGTTAAGGGTTGTAAATAAGCATAACTTCAGTTTTTCTGTTAAGTTCTGCAGTATATTTTTGTGGATCCACATCTTTCTATATCACATTTCATTTTGCTTTTACTTCAGTAACGGCAATCAAAAGTGGTATAGAGGCACTGTCAATATTATACGAGAGTGAAGCTGAATTTGACTTTGTGCTGACAGACATTCACTTGTCTGACATTGAAGGATTTGAATTCCTCGATACTTTGGAAAATGAATCCAAAATTCTCGTCTTTGGTAAGCTTTATACATTTTTACTTGGGTTATGTTTGGATGCATAATTCTAGAGCTCGGAATTGGAAGAACAATTTGAATTCCGTGGAGCTCAAATTGTTCATCCAATTCCAATTCTAAAGCTTGGCATTGAGTAGCCAAACATAGCCTTAATCTCTTTTTTTTTTTTTTTTCAATAAAATCTTGTGTGAGCAGCATACTACGCCATCGCCACTAGTGCTTTACAAAGGTCTCGCATGCAACTTGTTCTCAATTCAGAATTCACAAGCCAAACGGAGTTGTGCCTCTTGCATTGCAACAGCTGTATTCAAGTGTTTAATAAGGCAGAAATTTCTTCCTGATACAAAAGCTGCGTAGTAGGAAGCTCATACAAAAGATTTATTTCCATTCTCTCTTTTCATTAGTTCTGTGCTTGCTTATACATTTTTTTAATGAATTCTACCATATTGCCCTTTCATGTCTGCATAAATTTAGTGCTATCAGCGGATTACTGTGAAGAAATTGTGGCACAGTCTTTAGATAAGGGAGTATGCAAGTTTTATGAGAAACCATTCAAAAAAGAATTCATCAATGAGCTTTGGCAAACAGCATATAGTGAAAAAATGAAGAGGGATGAAGATGTGGAGACTCTTCAAGGTAAATTACCATCTGAGGGTGATAGAGAGTCTTTTAAAGGAGAATGGACATATACGCTACACAGCCGATTTTTGGAGGCCGTTACAGAAATAGGTCTTAAATGTAAGAGCTCCCTTGCTTTCGTTTAATATCTAACCCTTTCTTCTCTCATTAAAATTCCTATTTCTCTCTTTTCACTTGCTTGTAACAATCTGTGCTCTCCAATTTCGCTATTCAGATGCTGATGGAAAGAATGTACTCAAGCTTATGAACGTCCCAGGACTTGCAAAGAGAGATGTCTCTGACCACATGCGGGTTCGTTTCCTTTAGTATCATTAAAGTATTAAAGTTATGATAAATTAGAAATGTGAGGAATTAATTATAGATTGCAACTTAGCAGATATATCACCGCTCCTTAGTGAAATTGGAGCAAGAGGCATTAATTCAGCAGACAAGAGAAAATCAAGCCTGCTTGTTTTCCTCTAAGAGGTAAACTTTGTGGATCGATGGAAAAATAGGGCAAATATATGAATCCATAGGGAGCTTCATTTAGCATGTTTGCTTTTAATTTCAAACTTGTGTCATTGCTTATTATGACAGGATGAGGAGACGGTAAAAGTGAGATTTAATGCAGCGCTTATGATGTCAATGGCGAGCCTCCAAAACTGCAGCCTTATCAGTTGTGGTGTTCCTTTAATTACGTGACAACCTTGGTTTGTGTTTCACTTGTTACTCTTTGGTTCACGTTGCTCTGTGACTGGTAGTGCTGTTGGTTAGCTACACCTTAAGTAAAATGAATGTTTTCAAGTTTGGCTTGGTCTCATATCATATTCTTCTGTTTTTGAATGCCATCTAGTAATCACTTTGGCTTCTAATAGACACAACTCAAGTTAGCCTTTCTCCCAATACTTGGGGTCGCTACAGAATCCCTTTTTGTCTTTGCATTCTGTCCAAAGCAAGGTTGTCTCTCAACCCACACTCGCTCGTATCCTTTTTAATTGTTGTCATCAAAGTTAGTTTTGGTCTTCTCCTACCTCTATTACGGTTATTGAAATTGACATTGTCACACTTCCTTACTACTGTACTTAGTGGTCTACATTATATATGACACAAACATTCTCAAACGATTTTCTCATTTTATCTCCTACTGGCCTACTTTTACGCTTTCATGATTATGTTCATTTAAAATTAGTTGGAGTAAAACGGAATATATGGAATGCAACTTTAGCTGTAAAAGGGGTACTCCAATGCAATTAGGTTAGATGGCTAAGAACTAGAAATGGATCAAAGTTGCCATTTAGGATCAAATATTAATCAGCATAACGAGGTAGGAGATATGTTAGCCATGTAGTAACATTGGTTGGGTTGAAGTGGAGAAGGGCCAAAATGGAGTAGTTCATCCAGACCATCCGATGTTTTATGTGATAGGCATATACCGTTAAATTGAAAGGAATGTTTATAGGACCACTTCTAGACCTGCGGTACTTTATGGAACAATTTTTTTAGAAACTAAGAAAATTGTGTTAACAAAATGAGTGTAGCTGGAATGAGAATGTTAAGATGAATATGTAGTAAAATTAAGAAAGAAATTCAAACCGAACAAATCGGTGAGACGGTAAAAGTTGCTATAGTAGCAAATAAAATGTGATAAAATTGCGTAGGATGATTTGGACGCGTACGATGTGCTGCACTCGTTAGGATCTATGATGATATCATTATTATGTGATGCTATTTTATTGAAGGGAATGTTGCCAACTAGAAAAGAATGCGTTAACAAAATGAGTGTAGGTGAAACGAGAATGTTAAGATGAATATGTTGTAAAACTAGGAAAGATAAAATTTGAAATGAACAAATAGGTGAGACTATAAAAGTTGCTCCAACAGGAAATAAATTGAAATAAAATTGCTTAAGATGTTTTGAACACATACAACGTACCTTTTTAGAAACTACGATCGCATCAATATCATGTAATAGTATTAGTATCAAAAACCAGGTTAAAGGAAGGGAATACCAAAATGAACGTGGACAAGACGATCTTGATCATCTTGCGTCGGACTTAATAGAGTGGCGAATAGGGATTCGAGTAGCCAACCGACGCAATCGGGACAAAAGCTGAGTTGACTTGTTCTTATTGCTCTTCTTATGATAGCTTTATTGGTGGTTGTGTCTTGTTCAGTGGCCATTATAAACCAAAATTCACCAACTAAAAAGACGTTCTAATTTCTGATTATGTGAAATTGGTGCAGTGTGAAGTAGTCCTATAAATGTTGGAGTATTTGAGAACCTAAAATGGAATTAATGCATGCGATGCAATGAAGAACCTAAGCGTGGAAATATGGATCAGGTTGTGGCAAGAAGGGGGGCCCCATCATATATTCTCATCTTCTTCTTTTCTTTATTTATTTTTTAATTTTTGATCATTTCTGAAAAAATTTATTGAGAATTGTTATTTCTACCCAACAATTTGCTGAGTACACCCCATTGGATGTTCGGCACCCCTACCGAATACCACCTAATGCACCATTTTGTGTTCGGTAGGGCTGCCAAACATCCCAAGGGAGTGTACTCAACAATTTGCTGGGTGCAAATAGCAATTCTCAAATTTATTTTTCTTATTTTTTCAATCTTAGCAATGAGAATTGAACCCGTAACTCTCAGCCCTCTCCCTTTGCCGGTACTCAACCTTCCCACTGCCCCCACTAAGGCAATTGTATTTTCTTTTAAATTGAGACATAAAACATAAGTGTATGAAAATAAAATAAAGACTGAATTTAATTAATTTTATAACTATTCAACTTTTTATTTATTTAAAATGCACTCTTCTAGCCTTTTGAAATGAAAAGTTATTAATTAATTTTTTATATTTTAATTTTTCTTAGTTTGAAGTTGTCTTGATTCCAGTTCAAGATCGAAGATGTGTGATTCTTTCGTTGATATTGTTTGTTTTGTTTTTTTTGCTCTTTTTTTTTTTTGAGTGACGAATTATATTGCAGAGAAGTGGTTATCTATTTTTGAAATTTTAAATTAAATCAATACTAATTAATGAGTATTGATTTGGAAAGTTTTTTTAATTCCCAAACGATGGAAACTTTTTGTTTTTTATAATTTAATAAAAGAAAAAGAACGATTTCCTTTTTTCATGGCTTACTAAAGTGGAGTGAATATGTAATTAACTAAAAATAAATAGTTAGTATATATTCGGTCCCTTAATGGTCTCTCTATATATAATTATCTATTGGGGCCTAAAATTATGAAGCGCTTAAGGCAGTTGCCTCAATTGCCTTAAGAGTAACCACAATACCTCCCTATATCACACTCTAAACACCTCGTCATTTTCCGTTCAAGTTTCACTTTTTCAACACTCTAAAAATAAATCTACTCCAACAAACACTCTCTATATAACCCTCTAAAAATTAAATTTCTTTCATATCAACAAACAAATCTAACTATCATTCTATTTTTTCCTTTTTTGATTTCTATTTTTCCACCACAATCGAATGAAATATTTTATATCTTAAATTTATATTCTATGAAAAAATATGTTGTATTTTTTAATAATTTCAATTACTTTTATTTAAAAATATATGTCAATCAAAGAGACAATTTATGTTTAAAAATTTTTTGGTTAAAAATAATTTGCAGCTAATTCACAAATTTCATATATTAAAAAAATATCATTTTATTTGACTAATTGATAAAATTTATGATGATGTAACAAAAATAAATATGTATATCAGTTGTTTGTAACAAAATGAGAACTTAAAAAAAAAAAGAGGTAATATTACTATTTTTTAAAGCTTATGTTTTTTTTTTTTTTTGAAGTAACAAAAAATGAAAAATAGCCCAATGTGGAAGATACTATTCCCTTTAAATCACCCTCCATATATGGAGAGTCATTTACCAAGTTTTGGAGATAGAGAGTGGTAAAGAGACACCATTATAGGCTTGAAGGAGGTTAAAAATCTCTAAAAGTAGTTTTAGAAAGTGTGTTTGGGGGTGCCATTGTGGTTGCTCTAACAATAGAGCCGCCCCTGCATTGTATGGCCAAATACTCCTTCTGTTCCATTATAAGTCCTGCCATATAACTTTTTTATTATATATATATATATAAATATATATATATATATATATATATATATATGCATCAAATTAGGTGACACATCCTTTAAACACTAGGAGTATACTCAATTACATAGACCTAGTAAATCTCAAGATTATCCACAAAATCCACAAAAGATTGAATTGAAGGGGAATCGACTCCAAACACCAAAAGAATAGAAGATTCAACTTAAAGCTAATAAACTCCGGTGTTCGAAAAATCGTTCTAGGCACCCGCCTAGGCCCCCCAAAGGCCACGACTAGGCTCAGGCGCCCTGACACTAGCCCCCCAAACGTCGCAACTAGGCTCTAGACGCCCCCCAAACGCCGCGACTAGGCTCTATGCCCCCCAAACGCCGCGACTAGGGCCAAATCGGACAAAAAATTGCCACCATGAAAAATTACCGCTTAGTCAGCCTAGGCGCCGCCTAACGCCTAGCCGATTTGAGCGATGTCGTACGCGTTTTGTCGAGGAGGGACCAAGTATGAGGAACCTAGGACGAAGGGGAGTCAATCAGGGGCAGAGGGACGCACGACAATGCGATAAATGACGTCATCAATCTTCTGGACAGCTAGGGCTTAGATAAGTTCGGCGTCGGAGGAGGAGGTGTCAACGTGACTGAGATCCACAGCTTGGAAGTAGTCGAAATGGCTGGATTGATTATGGTGGGAAAGGAGGCGATATGCCGATGGAGAGGTGAAAGAGAGAAAGAGTGAGAGAAATTAAGACAGAGCGAGAGTGAGAAAGAAAGAGAGCGAGAGAGAAAGAAAGAGAGAGCGAGAGCGAGAGATTGTCGTCGGCGTCGAAATCCCGTCATCTATCTCATAGTGAGAGAGAGAGAGAGAGAGAGAGAGAGAGAGAGAGAGAGAGAGAGAGAGAGAGAGAGAGAGAGAGAGTGAAAACTTTGTGAATTGTGAGAGATAGATAGGCGGTCAGCTTTTAGTTTTAGGGTTTTAATTCACTTTTTAAAATGACAACCTCCCCCCTCAAGTTATTAAAGCATTTTCCCTCCCCCCTCAAGTTATTAAAATATTTCTCTAAGTATTTTCCCTCCCCCCTCAAGTTATTAAAGTATTCCCTTCTTCCCTCCACTTTGAAATGATAGGGAATTTGATTTTAATTTTTAATTTTAACTTTTAATCTTGTAATGTAATCATTACTTTTAGTTTATTTGGTCATATTTAGCTATTTACTATTGTAGCACCAGGTTTGGTATGGACCTAATGTATAATTATGTCTCGATTTCTAGACCCCGACTAGACCTCGACTGAGCAGGGCCTAGCGCCCGCCTAGCGAGTTTTAGAACACTGATAAACTCTATGAGTTTCCAAATTATATTGATTATATTGATCTTATAATTAGAAGTATTCTAATTTTTTTTAAATTAAGGGTATGAATGTAAAACTATGTAAATCGTTAAAAATGTTTGACTTTAAGAAATACTCCCTCCGTTTTAGGCAAAAAGTCCATTTTTGATATTTTTGGGTCAACTTAGTTAAAGTTTAACCAATAATTTACGTAAATTTATTTATTTTTACAAAGTTATAAAAATTGTGATCTATAGTATTGTTAATGTAGTTTTTAATTAATAAAATTTTACTTCCTAAAACATAAATAAAGTATGTAAAATTTTGATTTGATTTTGTCACATGTTAACTTTTAAAAAAAGAAAATGAACTCTTTACCTTGAACGGAGGGAGTATCAGACTTGACGTAGTATAAAACTTTCGGTTTTATATAGAGCGTAGAGCACTCACAAGACAGAAAAAAAGAGTAATGCTATGGGTATCTAAAGAGTACCAAATTTTTTATACCAAATGATATGTTACCTAATGTGACAGCTGATGTGGTACAAAAAAAAATTAATGCATCACATCAGCTACCACATCAGACAATACATTATTTTGTGCAAAAAAATTTAATACTTTTAGGGGTCGTTTGGTAGAGGGATAACACTAAATTATCCATATTCTTTGTTTGGTAACTTTTTTTTATCAAGGATAAAAATATCTGAATTATCCGGATAACCCATTATCACCCCTTATCAGGGATTAAATAATACCTCCCTCCTTGTTATAATTTAATTTCAGATAAACAAAAACTGAGACTATTATTTATTCCTAAATTACCCTCCCAGTCTCCCTTCTCCCTCCCAGCCTTCCCCCTTCCTCCTCCCTCTTCCCCACCACCCCCTCCTCTCCTCAACCCACCATTTTTTTAGTACCGTCCTCCCTCTCTCACTCACCCTCCCTCCTCCCTCCTCCACACTCCTCCCACCCAACCAACCAAGATTTTTTTCTTTTTCATTTCTTAATTTTTATATTACTATATTATGTATAAATTTATTTATACGTACAATACATATACATATTCATTTTTTAAAATAAACTAAATATATTAATATCTTTTTCTAGGTTGAGATTAAAAAGAACTTTAAAATTTATAAATTTGCAATTTTATTATCCTTATATACTTTATAATAATTATAAATAGCTAGGTTTATCTAATTTATAAAAATATTGATGTTGCATTAAACAATGGAATTAACTATATTATACATAAAAATGCAGACAATAGTAGTTCGGAGAAAAAAACCAAAGTGAGATAACTCGGGTCATCATTTAATCAACCTAATTTATAAGGGTGTTTTTGGAAAAATAGCGTAATACTAAAATTAATTTGGGCTACCAAACTTCAAATTAGATAACTAGCAGAATAAATTAATCTTATCCGTAATCTACCAAACATAAAATAACTCTATAAACGAGATAAAATAATCTCAATTAAAATAATATATATTATAGTATTAATTAATGTTATCCTAACTTTTCTACCAAACGACCCCTTAGGGTACTTATAGCATTACTCCAGAAGAAAAACACACTAATGGCCTGATCATGCCATTAAAAATGATTAATATAGAGCATATGAAAATTAATGACTTGGATTCTAAGAGATGCCCTGCAATTAAATGGATAATTAATTCTATACTTAAATTGGATTAAAACACGTCAGACTAGACTATCTATTAATAGCCTTCTTATTGTTGTATCAATTAATATGAAAACTATCATTAACATAGCGGCGTGGCTTTGTCTAAATCTTTATTAATCTCTAAAGACTCGATTGGTACATAGAAATGTAATTAATTCCACAAAATCTATTTCTAGTAATGAGATTTTTTACAAAAATAGATAAGAAATGATTTTTTTTTTATAAAATGTTTGGTAACATAAGTAATGTGATTACTAATGTAATACAAATTTCTATTATTTCGTTTGCTAAGAAATAAAATAACTTTGAATGCAAAAATAAAATTAAGGCAATTGATAACATTATCCTAAAGTAGACAAGTACTTGTTAATGATTTTCATGATAAAAATTAGACATTAACGTTATTACTCCTTCACAAATAACAAGTCTTCATTCACTTTTCAATTTTGGCAAAAATTTTAAATTATCCAACATCAATAAAACAAGAAAAATTCATTACTTTTATAAAAAAAAAAAAAAGAAAAAGAAGCTAATGTTATAATGACACTAGTTCAAATAAAAATAACTTAATCATTTGAAACAATTCGAGAAAAGTATGTGTTATGGGAAAAGTTAAACAAACCTTATGAAGAACTAAAGAACAAGGCTATGAGAAGGAGTAAAAAGAACGATCGTGAAATAGTTAAGACCAAATGAGATTATAAATATAAAACAAATATTTGACCTAATAATATCTCCTCCTTTATCAGGATTGTAATTTTTAAAATTTTAATAATCAATTCTAGATTTCAGTAATTCATTCCTATACCAAATAAAAATCTGACAACGTACACCAAACGCTATCAACTAATTCTATGAAATTAATTCTGCAAAATTGATTTTATTTTCGTGTACCAATCAAGACCTAAGAAGTAAACATCCTTTATATGTTATATGAAACAAGATCATAATTGGAAGAGTGACAAAATAATATAAACTCCCAGTGGCGAAGCTAGGATTTTGTCTCTGCAGGGGCCGTATATACTCTAAAAAAGTGAACTTATACATTTAAGATATAAAAATCATTAATCTACTTTTTCAAAGTCAACTTTAATATAACAAAATTTGTTTCGACAAAAATATAATTTCAAATCTACTATTTGATACAATTTAATTTTTGACAAAAAGTACCAAAATATACGGGAGAACTGATTTTTAGAGACATAGAACTCATTAAAGAAGTGCATGACATTTTTTCATATCACGAAATCCATCAATAATTGACTCCATGCTCAATGATTCGGCTATTTTTCTCTCAATATATTTGATTGATAATGTTAGACTAGACATAAAATAATACTATTACTTTAAATTTAATAATAAAATAATAACTAATACTGTTACTCTAATAACTAATTATAAGGAAAGAGAGAAGTCTGATGTGTGCCATATATATTGGCTTAAAAATTCTAGGGGGGCCATTGTACTATCTTTTCCAAAAAAAAATCACAAACCATGAAACTAATATATAAAGTAGTAGTAAAATTTGAAAAGCCTACAGGGGCCATGGCCCCTTCTGGTCCTCACGTCCCTTCGCCACTGTAAACTCCCATGTAATCAAATAACGTTACTTAAGCTTTGAAATGATCTCAAATTAAGCAAAGTTTGAGTGCTTATTATGTTTATAGATTTTTCTTGTTTCATTCATAAGCTTATCTTGAAAAAGCCCAACTGGACGCTAAGTTAACTGAGATTGAGTAGGTTAGTTCAGTGCGCTGCCTTTATTTTTAACGCTTTGTTTATACTATATCTTTTACATATCAAAATAATAAATAAATAAATAAATAATAATAATAAATTAGGAGAGTCTAATTTCACTACAATATTTACTTATACACTACATTCATTAAAATTTAATTAAGTTAATTAATGTCTTGACACAATTGCCCTTCAAATTTACCATTTTTAAAAGCTTGTTTTCCTTTCTAATTTTTGTCCTTTATTTGTCTTTGCAAATAATATTATACTCAATCATTCACAAGAAAATAAATTTATATGCAAAAAATTAGAAAATATAAATAAATATCTAAAAGGAAAATAATACATAGATCTATTTTATTTTTTTATTTTGCTTAAAATTATAGTATCGTCATTACCTTATACAAAAATATTGAGAGGAAGGGCTTTCTGAAGGTCTAACACAAAGATTGCAGGAAGGGAGTTCGCTTTGGTCTCTTTTTCGCGAAGAAAAAATAAATAAATGACAAAATAGCTTCAACAAAGGAGTGTCATGAGTTACATTAAATTACGGAGTATAAATTATGAATTTCAAATAAATAAATTAAATGAAAAATTAATTAATAAATATATGTTAGTGGTTTTAAATATATTTTTTTTACGATAAGCAGGCAGTTGTACATCTTTGATTTTTTTATATTAAGTTCAATTTTCTTTTAAAAAATTATTTAAGATAAGAAAATCAAAAAATAATTTTAAGTTATAAAGGATAATAAAAAATTAATCGAATTTAGGCAAGTACTTCATCATCAACAAGGTAAGTATTTGAAGGAAAAGTATGTCAAAATAATGATTAACTTAATTAAATTTTAATGAACGTAATTGATAAGCAAATATTGTAGTGGAAATAAACTCTTCCTAATAAATTTTCCCTCATATGCATAAGAGAGGGTTATTTCCACTACATTATTGACTTATCCACTACATCACTAATTATTACATTTAATAAATATATATTTGGACAAAATTACTCCTTCATTACTTGTCTATATTAAGTTGACTAATAAATTTACTTTTCTAATTACTTCTTATAGGAGTATTATTTTTTAAATCAAAACATCAATCAACAATATAATTTTTTTTAATTTTCATTTTATAAAATATGCTTACTTAATTAAGCTTATGACGAAAGTCTTGTTGCATAAGTATGTTAAGTCAATTGTATTTATAACATGTCATCTCGTGCTCTATATCAAGAAAAAAAATATAAATAAGGCATTTGTCTACCAAAATTTTAGTAAATGTTGGATAATTTATTAAAAATAAAAAAAAGACATAGAATCTCTTGAAATAGACTGTTGCGCCTCATTTCTCTGCTCAAGTAATTTAATTTAAATGATATTATTTAAAAAAATCAATTCAATAATAGCAATATGGTATGCATAAATTGATTATTAATTTCAGTTAACTCAACATTAAAAATTTAAATCGATTGTATAGGTAAGCAAAATGTACTAAAATTTTACGATATTATATCACACTATGATTTTACTATTGGATTAAATTTTTACAATTATATCCGTTAAATCTAACTATTAATGTTTTATTTCAATAACCAAAAATCACATATTTCTCAAAATTTGGTAGACAAAATTTCCTTATTATACTAAGTTTTTTATTATGCAACATGACTTCGATCATAAGCTTAATTGATTAAGCATATTTTTAAAGTGAAAATAAAAAAAAAATACTATATTGCTCATTGATGTTTTGAACTAAAAAATAATGTTAGAAGGTAATTAGGAAAGTAACGTTATTAGTGAATTTAATATGAGTTAGAAATGAAGGGATAGTTTTGTCCAAGCACGCTTAGGGTTTGTTTGGAAATCCCAATGTCATAGCTTGGAATTAGAATTGGAAGAACAATTTGAATTTTGTGGAGCTCAAATTATTCATCAAATTCTAATTTCAAAGCATGACATTGAGTAGCCAAACATAGCTTTAATGTAATAATTGATGAAGTAGGGGTCGTTTGGTAGTCAGGATTAAGGCCGGATAGGATTAATAAGCCGAATAGTCGGATGTTTGGTACGCAATAGCCGGTCGGGACTAATAGTACGAGCTATCCGGATAAAGTTCTTATCCCCTCGCTAATAATACCAAGGTTGAGGGTGGTATTATTAGCGCCCTCACTAAAAAAAATAATATGTGATTAACATTTTTAAATCCAAAATTACCCCCAATTTATAAGTGGGGATTAATAGCGAGGGCGCTAATAGCACTGGGATTAATAATACTCCTTATCCTTGTCCAACTACCAAACAAGCCCATAGTGAATAAGTAAAAATTGTAGTGAAAATAACATCTTCCCGTACATAATCTAGGAAGGAAAAACTTTTTTGTTTTTGGTGGTCAGGGTTGTTGATCATATTCTAAGGGCTTGGCTTGAGTGGGTTTCTCTTAGCATTTCCACACCCTTGGCGACTTTTGATATACAAGTGAACGTTCGATGTGTGTGTGTGTGTGTGTTTTTTTATTAATTTATCTATAGCTTACAACTGTGATTTTTGTTCTTGTTTTTGAACTTTTAAAAACCGATAGTTTTGGATAGTTGTGTTTTTGGATAATGGAGATGTGGGTAGTTATTGCTAAATTATACTCCCTCCGTCCCTTAATTATTGTCTTGTTTGATCCAATACATGGATTAAGAAAAAATAATTAATTTAATTATTAATATTAATATAATGTGTAATTTTCATTAATGCTCATGTGTATGTAAGCTATAATTAAAGTAGGGGAAAAATTAAGGCTAAAATGATAAAAGTGATGTCTTAAAAAGGAAAATTTTCAAACAAGATAATTATTTTGGAACTGACAAAAAAAGAAAGGAAGACAATAATTTAATAATTAAAGTAGGGGAAAAAGTAAGGCTAAAATGATAAAAGTGATATCTTAAAAAGGAAAATTTTCAAACAAGATAATTATTTTGAAACTGACAAAAAAAGAAAGGAAGACAATAATTTAGGAACGGAGAAGGGAGTAGTAGACATGTAATTTTTAAAGTTGGTAATTATAATTTCCTGACAGGGGCAGTTTTGGAAGTTTGAAAAAGCGTGACGGAGCTTTAATTTAATCCCTTCCCCATTATAATAGTAATAGATACACTTATTATTTTGAGTATTAAAAAAAAGCATGTGATGAGGTCAGCTTTCACATTTGATGATTTTGACTTAAAAAAGGAATTAAATTAATGGAATAATACATAATTTGGTCCCTGAACTTTCTAGCATTTTCTACCTAAGTTCTTAAACTTTGACATTTCATCTTTTGTTACTTAAACTGAACAGTTTAGCTATCAGTTAGTTCTTCAACTGACAGTTGTCATTTAAAGCATTAATTTTTTCTAAAAAGACCTAAATGCCCTCATTGATGATTAGGATTCCAAAGACCACACAATTCTACACAAAACAGTCTAAACCCTTTGTAGTTACCAAATATCTTTAACAATATTGTATTGATATAACCGCCAAAATATGTCAAAATCAAAGTCATTCAATATATTTAAAGAAATTTGAAATAAAAATTTATTATTAGGTAAAGGCATTCAATATGTCAAAATCAACGTCATTCAAAATCAACTTGGAATCCCACTCATCATCAGTAAGGGTATTTTTGTCTTTTCAAGAAAAAATTAACTCCTCAACTGATGGCCGTCAATTGAGGGACTAACTAATAGCCTAAATGTTTAGTTCAAGTACCAAAATAGAAAATGTCAAAATTCAGGAACATAGGTAGGAAATGCTAGAAAGTTCAGGGACCAAATTATGTATTAATATTACAATGTTATTCATGGTTTCATATATAGTCTATAGAAGAAAAACTCTATGCTCTACATTGTTCTATTTATTTATACCTCACCAAGTAAACATGATTCATAAACTCATAAATGCCTAGTCACATTTTCCTTTCACAATTAGGTTCATATATATATATATATAAGGAATGTCCTCTTTTATTTTGCATTTTCTTTTCTTTTACCGTGTCTTCCCTCTTAAGTCTTAATTTATCTGAGGTACAATATCATACGCATGATAAAGGCGCTACATGTTTAGAGACGAAGGGGTATGTATATAAGATCTTAAGGAAATTATTTTACTAATACCTCTTCTCTCTTTGGCAAGATTTGCTCATCTTCTGCCAACTTAACTCCAAACTAGCTAGGACATCTTGTATACACTCTCCATCCTTTCAGTCAATTATGGACATGAGAAGAATTAGTACTTCAGTTGAAAGATGCAATGAATCGATAGAAATCTGCATATTGCTCGTGAATGATGATCTTATCTTTCGCAATATTGTAATGGATATGATTCAAAACTACCATTATGAAGGTAGTTGAATAGAAATTTCACATCAAAAACTCTTTTTATTGCTTTTCATACACTTTTTTTTTTCAGATTAACCATGGAAGGTAATTGAATAGAAATTTCATATCAACAACTATTTTTATTGCTTTTCTTTATTATGAAAATGAGTTCTGGTTCATAATCTATGGCTGTTGCTTCTATTTCTGTCACGTATACATATTGATAATATATTATATATTATTGCTTATAGAATTTTATATTTTTGGATGTTATACAAGTTTTCTTTTTCATCTCTCAGCTTATGATTATGAGACGACAATGGATGCATTAAACGTGATCAAGGAAAGGAGAGGAAAATTGAAACTTGTTATAACAAATGTTGAGAGAACAGATGAAAACAGAATTGGGATCGTTGAGTATATCGAAATGGAATTTAAACTGCACGTTTCTGGTAATTGTTAAATTCTTCTTAGTCTTGTTTCTGTTTTCTGTTTCCTTTCAAAGTTTTGCATTTTTCTACTCCAAATTTTAAGAATTTTTATATGCAGTGATGAAACCATATGGTAATTTGAAAATTTTGTCAAGAGGCATAGAGGGTGGTGTCACTGTATATATGGTTAAATGTTCGAGCATAACTGACATTAAAAAGCTTTGGGAAAATGCATTGGCATGGAAAAGTGGTAAAATGGTGGCAAAAGAAGTAGTAGATAGCCGTCAAATGGAATCGTTACTCGAGAATTCTTCAAACTCAGCGGTTAGTGAAAGGACTAGAGCTCATCGAAAGCGTAGAAGGAATGAAAATGGGGAGACAAGCGAGCAAGATGAGGACAGTAAAGATGATTCCAAAGTAGAAAAGAAGGCAAGGGTTCAGTGGAGTGATGAGATGCATCGCAAATTTCTGCAAGCAATTGCACAATTAGGCCATGAAAGTAAGATAAAAAAATTTAAGAACAAAAATTATATATATTGTTTTAATTCCTCGCAACGTTTTCCTTTACCTATTCTTTCATTTAATGTGAAATTTTTTATGTGAAATATAGGAGCTTTCCCGAAGAAGATTGTTGAGCTTATGAACATCCCGGGATTGACTAGAGAACATGTGGCTAGTCATTTGCAGGTTCCTTTCAGCATTTTATTCCAACTAGTTTGCAACCTTTATTGAGATTAATATATGTCTGGCATTCTGGATTTTTGTTGTCAAAAATGAAATTTAGAAAAATAATTTAACAACACTAGAAAAAGAGAAGTATGTTACTCCTTCTGTTCTAGGCAAAGAGTCCACTTTCCTTTTTTAGAAGTTAATATGTGACTAAATCAAATCAAATTTTTACATACTTTACTTATATTTTAGGAAATAAAATTTCATTAATTAAAAACTATCTTAAGAATAGTATGCATTACAACTTTCATAACTTTGTAAAAATCACTAAATTTATGTTAATTATTGGTCAAATTTTAACTAAGTTCATCGAAAAAGTCAAAAGTGAACTATTTGCTTGGAACGGATAGGAGTATTCATTTAGAAAGCTTATGGCATGCCTTCTTTCCCTAACGATTAAAACAAGGTGACAGAATAAAATCAAGACACTTCAGATTTATTTGTTTGAAAATCTGTGAGATTAATACCTGAATCTCATTTTGTTAAAGGAAATATCACAATATATAAAAGCATTTATGGTCATTAAATCTAGAACGTAAATTGTTTACATCCTTAATTACACATGGTCAGACCAGATCTTTGCATTGTGATTACAAATGATTTTCATGATTACATTCAATTATTTATTGATGAAATACAATAAATCTTGCAGAAACATCGAATGAACCTGAGAAAGGCTCAAGAAACCCTTGCCGATTCTTTTTATGGAAGAACTTCAATTAATAATGATGTTAAATACCCATGCTTTCCTTCGAGCCACTCCCAGCCAATGAGTTTCGGCCGGTTTCAACGAGGATCCAGAGAGACACTTTCAGTTCCTGCCTCCTATCGTTGCAAGTCGAGAATCAGACCAGAACAATCATTTTCAGCCAACAATCAGGGGAAGTTACAGTTTTCGTATACCATGCAGAACTTTAGAGTTTATGGTGATCAGACAAAGAACGTTCTTCTTAGTCTTGAAAATAGCAGGTCATCGAGTAATGTTAACCAGTCTGCTGCAACTAGTAATGTCAATACCAGTTTTGTTGGACTTCGATTGACTAATGATGGCAAGTCAGTAGAAATTGGCCAAACCGGTGGATTTAAAATCAACAGAGAAATACTTCCCTCCCCATCTGGAATTTACGGGATCAAGAATTCTTTCCAGTATCCCTTAACATTTGATAATGACCCATATGAGCATTGTCAGCAGTGCCCTTCACCATCTAGCTTTACGCCACAACAACAATCTTCTTTGCTACCCTTAGAGATAAATGAGAGTGAGAATTCCAAGCAATTCCCATTGTTTCAAGTTAGCCTCACCCATGACCAACGATCTCTGCAACAATTAGGGTGTATTGCAAATGAGAATAATTCCGACCAATACACGTTTAGTTCTCTGCCACCGCTCATGACTAATGTGGGTGAAAATCCTGACCATTGCCCTTCAGTGCCTGTTAGCTTCACCACTCTCCAACAGTGTTCTTTGCATGGGATTGAGAGTTCCGACCAGTACCCATCGCAACAATACTCACCTATGCGATTCGAGGCTCAAGGGAATGACAGTTCCAACATTGACCATTTGACTTTCGTTGAATGCACTACAGCCGATCCACCCTCCCTGCAGGAACCTTCAATCTCTGTACCCGTTAAAGAAGGTTCCATGCCGCCATTGCAACTTCATGAACTAGATTGTTTTGGTGTGAGCGATGATATCGAAGTCCTAGTGGGAAACACCGCATGCTTCTGTGAGGAAGATTTTACAAATATACTTTTCAGCCATGAAGATTAAAAGCCTGCTCTCTCTCCTTTGACACTTTTTTGTTCATTCAAACATGTAAATATCAACTATACTATATCTTCCTTTAGAGTTATTATGTGAAGTTGTACATTTGTACGGTTACTATGTATGAACGTATAAGCATAACTTTGGATTTATCTTATCAAATAGGTACTGCTTTGTTGTTTCTTTTACCTGTCACTTGAAGGCATTAATTTTATTTCAATCTAGTGAATAGTGATGATTGTTGGTTTTCTTCAATTTATTGAATTTCTTCCTTAGGCAGCACACAAGACAATAAACAATGATTTTCTTCAGAATCTCCATCGAATTCTGCATTTCATATAATTCTGAAAACTTGATTATTTAAGCATATGATTGGTAGAACTAGCGTGATTTAGCCCATTTTAATTGAATTAAGGTTTTAATGAAGAGAGTTGTTATTTACACCCAGACAATTGCTGAGTACACCCCATGCCATATATTATTAGAATGTCATTATAAATTTTGACTTAAATACTCTTATTTGTTCGGTAAGGGTGCCGAACAACCATAATGATGTCCGGGAAGGATGTCAAAGACCACTATGGGTGTCTAGTAAGGGTGTTGAACACCACTATAGGTGTTCGGTAAGGGTGCCGAACAACTTAAAAAAAAAAAAAAAAACAAAACAAAACAAGCTCAACAGACTTGGTGATGGAGGCGGGCTTAAGCGGTGTGGGTGGGGGGAGGAGGAGGAGGAGGAGGAGGAAGGAGGGAGGGAGGGGAGGCGGGAAAGGAGGGAGAAAGGGGGTCCATGGGCTTGACGATGAGGGGGCCGGGGAAGGAGGAGGAGGAAGGAGGGAGGGGAGGCGGGAAAGGAGGAAGGAAGGGGTGGGCTTGATCACCGGTATGGGTGGGGGATAAAAGAGGAGGAATGAGGGAGGGAAAGACATGCCGCACTCGTGGTGGTGGTGGGGGAAAGAGGGAGGGGAGGCGAGAAAGGAAGGAGGAAGGGGTGGGCTGGTGTGGGTGGCGGGGGAGGAGGAGGAGGAAGGAGGGAGGGGAAGGGGGCGGGAAAGGAGGGAGGAAGGGGAATGGGCTTGATAGAGGAAGAGGACGGGCTGGGTGGGAGGAAGAAGGGGGGTGAGGTGTACTGGCAGTGGGTTGGGGGGAAAGGAGGAAGAAGGAGGGTGGGGTGTACTCAGTAGATGGGTTAATTTTGAAAAAAATATTGTAAGGGGTATAATAAGAAATTGAGGGGGTGTACTTAATTTTTTGAGTGGTGAAAAATATTGGAATGAGGTGTACTTAGCAAATTATTAAGTGCGAATAGCAACTCTCTTTAATGAATAACCGCCTAACAAGTGAATTATTGTTTAATTAGTTGAGAGGGGACAATTTCAGAAAGACTAACATACCATTATTGGACTTCCTATAAAATATTTAGTGATTCTATACCATTGTATCATGTCTAGAAAATATTTATTGGTTTTAGACCACCACGTCACAACCAATGGGAAGTCGTCATAACCAATGGGAAGCTACCAAACCAATAACATGGACGCCTTTATTAGATTTTGAACCTCTAAATTTTTTGGTCAAACTACCCAAATGGTCCCCCTAGAAGTTCACTTTTTTGGAATTGGTCCTTTTACAAAAAATTGATGCCAGTCGTCCTTGTACTAAAACATTTTACGCAATTGGTCCTTCCATCCAATTCCGTCAAAGTTTTTTCATTAAATTTCTCCATGTGCATCGCATGTGAGGGTAGAAATGTCATTTTACAACTAAAAGTACAGGGACCAATAGTGTTGGCGGGAATTATTGGTGCTCTTTCTCACCTATTATATTCTCTTTCTTTTCAGTACAATAAATATGGCAAGATTGTTAGCCCAGCCACGTCCAATTGAAGAATCCATGGAGGTTTACTGTCACTGTGGAATTAAGGTTATCATGTTAACTTCTTGGACCGACTTCAAGCCAAGTAGAAGATTTTGGAGTTGTAGTAATCGTCTGGTAAGTATTCCACTAATTCCTTTTGTTCAATTTTTTGGATTGAGGTTTAATTTCTTCTTTTCATCTTTGTTTTTGAGTAGCAGCATCCATGTGGGTTTTTCCTTTGGTTTGATCCACCAATGTGCCATTGGGCTGTCGAGATTATACATTCGAAGGATTAGAGAAAATGATGTTGTGAAAGCCAATGGAGGCAACCAAACAAGGCAGCGCACTAATTGGAAGTTTTTTGTGGGTATGCCTTGTAATAGCTTGGGTGGTTTTTGCTTAGGTGATTTTTTTTTTTGGAATGTGGATGAAGAAAACAGTGTTGAGGCAAGAAAATTCCAGCAATTATTGGTCTGTAGTGGTGTACTAGTTGTAATATGTTGAAGCATTAATTTTGGTTTTTTAAGTGTTTGTAATCCATATTGTATATATTCCCAATGGTATGGAAAAATATGAATGCATGTTTTAATGTTTGTGGCCTCTGTTATGCTTGCTTTAATTTGGTTTTTTTTTTTTCATCATCATTTACTTTGTGCCCTCTGTTATGAGCAAATGAAAACAGAGCTTGAAAACAAAATGAATCAAAACAGAGATTGAAAACAAACAAAGTTAACATTACATTCACCAAATGCAGTTGTTCATCCTCTTTACATTCACCAAAACAAGAGATGACTTGTTCCAAAACAAAGACATTACATTCACCAAAAGAGGACTTCATCCTCTTTACATTCACCAAAACTGGACATGACTTGTTTGTTCCATAACAGAGACTTGTTACTTGTTCCAAAATAAGTTCATTGTTACTTTAGATTCATCCCAAAAAAATTCATCCACATTCCACATTGTTCCTTCACTTCCTAGTCAGTTTACTCTTCTTTGCACTAACATAAAAATGCAAGTCCTCACTCGTTATGCAGTTTTTTCCTTGCCTTGTAAATTTTGGAGGTGGAAAATTGCTTGATTGTGGTTGTGACTTTGGTTGAGACAAACTTGGAGCCACTTCAGCTCTATTTGGAGTTGGTTGGGAAGCACTAAATGCAGTTGCTTTGCCCCTGCCTCTTGGTCCTTACAAAATAAATATCAAATGCAACTATCAGCTGTCAAGATATAGCAAAAATAAAACCAACATTGTCAAAAATGAAACCAACCTTGTCCCCACTTACTTTTCCAGGTCCAGTTCCTTGTTGGTCATTAACTTTCCCGCTTCCTCTAGATGTCCCTCTAACTTGCACACTGGTACTTGCATCATTGGTACTTGGAGTTTGTCAAAACATAGAAAGCAGTTATGGACAGCTTTTGGACCAAACTAGTGCAACTAATAAATGTTAAATCTAAACTTACTTGTGAAGCTTGTGGTGCAGATGCTCTATTTACACCTCCCCTGTCTTTGCCTTTGTATTTATCTTTACCTTGCACACTTGTACTTGCCTCATTGGTAGGTTGAGTCTCTAAAAGCAAAGAAAGAAAATTTTCAATTTTAAAATCACATTTGAAATATTGGACAAATTGGTCAAGTGTTCTAGTGCAACCAAGAAATTATTCAATTTTAAAATCTCTAGGACATAATCACTTACTTGTTAAGATTTTTCCTTAGATGCTCTGTTAGCATCTCCCCTGCTTTGACTTGGATCCTACAAACATGGAAACAAACAATAATTATTCAATTTTAATATCAAATTTCAAACTTGACAACATGGTAAGAAATACAACTCATTACATTTTTCTTCATTTTGTTCAATGGTTGACAACCTGCTCTTTTACAAGCCCTTAAATTATGACCAATTCCTCCACATCTACTGCAAGTCATTAGTTTTTCAGGTCTCTGTGCCTTTGTGGGAATCACCCTATCAGCTCTAGTTTGTTTCATTTCTTCATCAGACTCTTCTTCTTTTCTTCTTGGGCCTCCCAGGTTGTGTGACAAGAAAGAGGAGTTATCTTGAAGACATTTACAACATGAGGCCACATATCTTTTCCATTTATAGGATTGATTGTATGCTCATAAATCTTCCCCTGACATTCTAACATGTAGCAATCATCAACCCATAACTTAGGAATTCCATTGCCTTCATTCTTACCATCATACCATATGGCAGAAACACCATGTTTACATGGAATCCCACTCAACTGCTATTTCCTACAACTGCAACTTCTCTGACTCAAATCAACAACAAATTGTAGTTCACTCCATGGTCCTCTAACCTGGTACTTACTTTCGCCATTCCAAGAACACATGAAATCCAATGCTTCTTCTTTTGTCTTGTTCATGCTTTTTTGTACCCTTGGCAATAGAAGACTCTCACACTTCTTGAGCTCATCCCTTTTCTTTCTAATTCTTATCATCAAATAATTCCTTATCATCCCCAACATTGTGATGATAGGCTTGTCTCTGGTGGAGACGTACAATATGCTCATTAAGCTCTCAGAAATGTTGTTCATCAGGGCATCACATTTAACTACTTAATTTTGTGAAGTGTGATATAGACCTGGTTTGGAGTTATAAGAACATCCACAACAGTTACACCCAATACCACACTCTAAACACCTCATTTTCTATTCGAGTTTCACTTTTTCAACACTTTAAAAAAGAATTCACTCCAACAAGCACCCTCTATACGACCCTCTAAAAATTTAATCTCTCTCTTCTCAACTTACAACCCTGACTACCATTATTTTTTTCCTCTTTTATTTATATTTTGCCACCGCAATTAAAATAAAACATTTTAAATTTTAAATTTTATATACTATGAAAAATATATTGTACTCCCTCCATCCCTAAATTATTGTCTTGTTTGACCCGACATACGGATTAAGAAAAAAACAATTGACTTGATTATTAATATTGGTATAGTGTGTAGTTTTCTTTAATGTCCATGTGTATGTGACCCATAATTAAAGTAGGGAGAAAAGTAAAGGTAAAATGGTAAAAGTGATGTCCTAAAATTTTTTTTTCAAACAAGACAATTATTTAGGGACGGACAAAAAAAGAAAGCAAGACAATAATTTAGGGACGGATGGAGTATATTTTAATAATTTTCATTCCAAGATATTAAACAAAAGTATATTATGTTAAAATAAAGAGAGGAGAATGGAGGATTTGAGTCACTATTTATGTTAAAACTCATTCTATATTTGAAGGGTGATTTAATTGATTTTAGAGACAACGGGTAGATTAGAGGGACCATTGTGGGATTAGGAGGGGGTAAAAAACTCTAAAATTGCTTTTAGAGGGTTGAGGGAGTGAGCCATTCGGAGAATGAGAATAAAGTAGAGTACATATAGCATACACAGGTGCAAAAGCCTTTTTTCAAGATCTCTTCCAAATTGTTGGGGCCCTTGCTCTTGATCTTCTTCCCCCGGTGCAAAAGCAGTTGCTTCCGTAGTTTGAGAATTCTGCTGAACGAGTTCACTTTCAAGGGCTAGGAGCCCAAAGGCTTGGTCGAGCTGCTTACGCTCCTCTAAGTTGAGCCATTGTGGACGCTCTAAGACATACCCACTGAAAGGCCTCTGAAGAAAAGGATTTAAACACCGTCCTTCAAATGTAGAAACAGTTGTTGAAAATGCAGCTTTGTAAAGTTTAACCTTCATCTTCTTGCCTTTGAACAACTTTTTAAAATTTCCTATAAAAAAAGCCGGAAACCTAAACCTATAAATAGCTCCAGAACCCGGATTAGGCTAGGCAAAAACATACTATAAAATAGCTCTTTCCCCGGATTAGGCTAGGCACCTTTGTTGAAAGAAGATGACCAGTCTACTACAGTATCTCCCGCCAATTACTTCATCAACTCCTTTGCTTAGCAATAGAAATCTTCACAATTGCAAAGCCGTAAGCTCTAGAACCCAGAAAACTCTACGTGTTGTAGCAGGCTATAAACCTAAACCTAAAACCAAAGATAAGACCCAAGAAGACGACTACCATGCCACCCTCAAAGCTCTCAAGTCAAAAGGCCGTACACCTCGCAAATCCCTCGGCCAGGTAAAGACATTATCCAATTTGTGGGTTCTTTTGATTGGGGCATCATGCCATCATGTACAATGGGTTGTGTACGTTTTGTGGGTTTATGCAGCTTTACATGGAAGTAATGTCTAAACAATTTTCTAAGTATTTCTCATTTGGGGATTTTATCAAATAGG
The DNA here is from genome assembly GCA_016624345.1 of Platycodon grandiflorus. Lineage (NCBI taxonomy): Eukaryota > Viridiplantae > Streptophyta > Magnoliopsida > Asterales > Campanulaceae > Platycodon > Platycodon grandiflorus. The sequence goes on from CM028368.1 coordinate 39,211,168, forward strand.
TTGTGTACATTTTGTGGGTTTATGCATCATTACATGTAAGTAATGTCTAAACAATTTTTCAAGTATTTCTCAGTTGGTCTAAACAATTTTTCAAGTATTTCTCATTGGGGCATTTTATCAAATAGGTTGTGTACATTTTGTGGGTTTATGCAGCATTACATGCAAGTAATGTCTAAACAATTTTTGAAGTATTAGCTTCTGGGCATTTTATCAAGTTGGTTGTGGGCAACTTTTGTATTTATGATTGGATTTATCACTGGAGCATTTTATCAAATGGGTTGTGATAATTTGTGGTTTCTTTGCAGCATTACATGTTGAATGGTGCGGTAAATGAACGACTTGTTGCTGCTGCCAATGTAGGAGAAGGTGATCTGGTGCTTGAAATTGGGCCTGGAACTGGGTCTTTGACAAATGTACTTGTTGAGTCCGGTGCAACTGTTCTTGGGGTTGAGAAGGTTGGTTTCAATAGTCTTTAAGCTGAATCTGTTATCTGCAATTTAAAATGTGATTTATAATTGGAATTTCCTATATTTAGATGTGAAAAAAAAAAAGAGAGAATGTCCTAACCTTGATTCTTACTGATGTGTCTAGCATGCAATGGGTAAGACACCAAACCGCCTACTCTTGGGCCCCCACAAACTAACCATTCACATGCTTGGCCCATCGGAATCAAAGTTTGGATATTTTTGATTCCTTGCATTGCTGATTTTTAAATATAGCATAACAAAGTTGTGCACTTGCCTATGGAATTCGATGGTTTTGGTGTAAGCCTCGTATTGGGGATTTCAGTAAGCATAAGACAGTTTTTGATATATATGTTGCCCTGTGTAAACTCAATGGTTTTAATATTTCTAAAATAATTTTTCTTATGTTGGATTTTCCATGTTAATCATAATTTTAGGATCCTTACATGGCTGCACTTGTGAGAGAACGATTTGCTGACATTGATCGCGTTAAGGTAATTCATACATCACTAGATTTTCTTTTTTCTGTATCTTTTTTGTCTTCAGCCAACCCCTTTTGCTAATATCTTTTATGTCCCAAATATATGTTCATTTGTTTCAATTTATAGTAGGTAATGGATTCTAGTACTTGGCTTGAAGACTTGTTTGACAGTTTTCCACGTACATATATATTGATTTGTGGTCAAATGCAGCATGAAAAATCTTACCACACTTCCAAACAAACTCTGTAGGTCTTGCAAGAGGATATTACAAGATGTCATGTGCGTTCCCATTTGTCACCATACTTGGGATCCTCAGATGGAAAACCGCAATATGCAAAGGTGACAACTCTATCCCTCTTTCTAGTTCTCCAAATTTACATCCCTAAATGATTCTAAATCCTGATAAGAGCTACTCCTTAATGAGAAAGTATATATATAGCTCTTATTTTGTTTGAAGATGCTAGTTCAATTTCTTTTTTGCAGGTGGTTGCCAATATACCTTTTAATGTAAGCACCGATATAGTTAAACTTCTCCTTCCAATGGGCGACATCATCTCAGAAGTTGTCCTCTTACTCCAGGTCTGCATATCTAGTTATGTCTAACACGGTTTTTCTATATAATAGATTCCATTCTTTATCATTGGTTTGGAAAATTGTCCTTTCATTTTGTCTGCTGTGTTTCGTTGACTGTTTATGCACCTTTTTAACTCGTGAGTAATTTCAATTGTGGTGATACTTGATGGCAAGTTCAATTTATGAAAAGAAGATTTCTAGTTTCTAACTGAAATTTATGAATTCCATACTTAATACTTTATTAGTAATCATGACTGAATCCTTTCAGGAGGAGGCAGCTTTGCGCTTTGTAGACCCAACATTGAGAACTACTGAGTATAGACCGGTCAGTATTTTCATCAATTTTTATTCAGGTAAGTCTGCAATATCTACTGCACATAAATGATGAAAACTTCACCCTAGTAACTTTTGCTACTACAAACTATTTCTTTTTTGTATCTTCTCTTTTTTGATAAAAAAAAGAAACAGATTTCAAATTTATACTTATACATGGTAGCTCGTTCGCTCCTATTAGACCAAAATCTAAGGTCATTATTACAATTTACAGCCTTAAAAATATTTTTTCTCTTTTAAAATCATCTATTTCAAGCTTAATTCAAGTCCAGGAATGACTTAAATGAGATCCCTTCCGTTTAGTTCGCTAACATAATCATCATTGTGTTATATTATCCTGTAAATATGACTCCCTCCGTCCCAAAAGAATAGTCCCCTTTCCATATTAGAAAGTCAACCTAGGACAATATCAAACCACTATTTAACATACATTTCTTATGTCCTAGGTAATGAAATTTCAATCATGGATACAATATTAAGAATGCTATCGATAAAAAATTTTAGAATTTCGTTAAGATAAGTACATTTTATAAGTCTTTGGTCAAAATTTATAAGTTGACCAAAGAAAGGTCGAGATCGGATTTTTTTTTTTTTCCAGGGGAAGGAGGGAGTATAAGAAAAGCTTGCAGAGGGGTTGAGACCTATAGTAGTTTGAACAGTCGCTTTTCTGAACATGTATAACTTGGGTTTTCTGTTCATAATTTTCTCTTCAGATCCCGTATATAAATTTAAAGTCCCACGGGCCTACTTCTTTCCCCAGCCAAATGTAAGTAATTAATGTATATTCCTGTTAATGCTGATTGTAGCCTCATACTGCAGCACTGTTGATTTACCAGATATGCTGCTTTAGCTAGCATGGTTTGTGTATATTATTATTGGTCTCTCTGATCGTCTCTGATGGTTCTGTAGGTTGATGCAGCAGTAGTTGTTTTTAAACTGAAGCAACCTGTCAACTATCCCCAAGTTTCTTCCACCAAAAGCTTCTTCTCATTGGTAACAGCTGATCCCCATTTTCTCTCCTGTTATATTCTAATCATAAACACTATAAACAAGATTTTCTCATGATCTTGATTGTACTACAAGCTTTGAGCGAACGGTGTTCCAAAATCCACCACTCCCTATACCGCCTATGGGAATCTGATCTGTTGTTATGATCCTCTCCTGAAAAATTGGGTTTAATTTGCTTTTGGGAATATTTTGATAGATGTCAAGTGCAACAAGATCTTAGATCAGAATTGGATCGCGAAATTTTATGCAAGTGAATTGCTGTGTATTATCTACTGTAATTTTCTGAGTTGGGCTTGTATCCTTGGAGATATTACCTGGTCTCCCTTGAATCAGGCTGTTTGGCAAGGAGCCTCAAAATTGACAAACTCATAAATCCTGGATGGTGTCTTTTTTTTCTTTCCTCCTAAAATGATTCTCCCTCTGTCCCAAAATGAGTTTTCGTTTTTAGTTTTTTGCAAAAATTAAGGGAGTTGACTTTTAGGCCATTTTAGTTGTACATATAAATGAATGCCCTTATGTCCACACTATATGCAAGTGCATATTAGGATATGATAGATAGGATTGGTGAATTTAGTAACTTCATAGAAAAGGGACAGTCATTATGGGACAAAACAATTTTAAAAAAGGGGACTCTCAAATTGGGATGGAGGGTTTATCATTTTTAAGTCATATAAATTCAACCAGTTCAGTATTGGAAATGTTTCGGCCATGGAATCGAATTTTGAATCAAAAATTGCTTTGCTATTTGTGTGTGTGCGTTGTGGAGAGAGAGAGAGAGAGAGGTCGGCCCTTTAAACGGATTAAGGAAGTAGCAGAATGGGTAGTTTGGTTATGGACCCATTGTTCTGTTATGTCTCTAAATAATGGAGTGATACTGCAATCAAGATCAGAAAGTTGAGTTCTCAATGATGGACTTACGTTTACCAAAGTGTGTCATGATGAACAGGCCCTCTCTTCAAAAGATTTGAAAGATAATTAGGATGGGTATTTATGTCCAAATGTAATGGAAAGAGGGCTAACCTAGAATTTAAGACCTCCGCTTTGTGTCATAATCCCAGTTGTTGAGGAATCACCGAGCCACCCTTCAGGGTTGTAGAAGATGTCAACATCCTTTCTGTTACTTGAAGGGATAAAGATTTTCTTCCTTCCTCCACCTCATTTCCAAAGAAGAGAAAAAGAACTGTGACAGGTTTTATGCTAACATGTGTCTTTATCAATAATGGATCAAGGTTAATTCTGCATTCAATGGGAAACGCAAGATGTTGCGAACATCACTCCAGCACCTACGCACCAGCGTTGAGATCGAAGAAGCTCTTGGAAATGCCGGCCTTCTGAAAACTGTAAGTTGTCATGAATAACTATAGTTTGTGATCCTTGATGTTTAACTTCAATACCTTATCTTGAAATAATATCACTCTCAAAATTCCCTTTGCTTTTCCTCTTGCCGTGTGGTATATAATTCATGCAGTCAAGGCCAGCAGAGCTCACATTAGAAGATTTTGTGAAATTGCATAATTTGATTGTGAAAACATAGCAAGCGTCCCTGACTTTCAACCGGAAAGGTAGATACTGCTCTGGTGCTCAACTACATGTTTGGGGCAACAACGCTGAGCCCAACAATGGAGAAGGCATACGCCCTGTTTTGTACAGGCTTAAACAAGTCAATTAATGAAGAAAGCGCTTGATTAATATCTGCAAACAGGCCAATGGAAACTATCTCCAAAGCTGTGAAATAGTAAATCCGCATCTTAACAAACAGAGATTCGATTTTTAGACTCCAGCCATGCTGTATACTATCACTGTAATATATGCACACTCATAAGTTGTATCTATGGTGTTTAAATTTGAAAAATTAGAGCATGTTTTTACATTTGGAACAAGATCATAAATCCAGCAATGGGAATGTTAGCGTCTGAAGGTGCTGTACTTTCTGTGAAGTTGTGCTTTGGGTTGGTAACCATGAGTATACATTACTTTATGGTTTTTTGGTTTTTTTTTTTTTTTTCAAAGAAATCATTTAAAGATACTCAATTTGTTGTATTATTGCACTGGATTGATGTAATTTTTCATTTTAATGATGCAAGTTCCAATGAGGGTATTTCAGTCGTGATAATAGATTGAACTTGTGAGATTCGAATTTGAAACATGTAAAGCTCCAACTCTACAACTGCACAAGTTTAGGAATAGTTGAGTCTTGCAAGACCCTGAATTGATTGGTCTTTGCAAACATCTACGCAGCTTGCTTCAACTAGATTGCTGGAACTAATTACCTTTTGTTCCCAAAATACTTGCAAGAAGCTTAGTAGGGTATATGAACAAAATTGAGCTAAAAATATAAGTTGAAACTCTAAAACACGTCGACTCAAGTAATACGAGCATAATTATTGAGTCAGGCTACGAACATAATGATCAAGTGAGGCTAAAGGTTGACTCAGGTAATACGAACATAATTATCATGTCGGGCTAAGCATAGACTGATAAATAACTATCAAGTCAGACTAAGCATAGACTCTGGTAATACAAATATATTAATTATCGAGTTAAGTGAAAGGTCTAAACTCTAGTGAAGGTAAAACACATGTTCGAGTTGAGTTGAGTTGGGTTGAGGTAATATAAAGGAAATCGAGTCGGGTTGAGGTAATAATACAAACAACAAATAAAATTGTGACAATTACAAGTGTTTTGTCTAACTATGAAATTGATAAATAAGCTCCAAAGCCTTCAACCTAGTTCCATTGGGATCAAATTCCACCTGATACTGATCCCAATCCCTAACAAACTCACCCTCCCGATCCTCCCGCCGCTTCTCCCCCGCCACCACCGCGGACGGCGACAACGACCGTTTCGGTCGCTTATTCTGAATAAAAAACTCCCTCATGCGTTCCTCCACCCCATCAACTGCTGTATTAGTTCTCATCAAATTGTGCTCCGCTTTGGCCTCCTCTTCGTCGCCGACCACCATCGGTGAGGTGTCATCGTCGAGTGAATTCTGTGCGCCGATAGGGGTAGGCTGGAGAGAGAGAGGAGGGGCGGTGCGCGAGAGGAAAGAGGAGAGGTGGTAGTGGGCGGCGTGTAGGGCGGAGTAGATTTGGATAGTTTGGGTCGGCTCGGTGGTGTTGGGGATTTGTTTCGCCATTAGGGTTGCTAGTTCTAGTGCTGCAACAAGATTAGCTACCATCTCCATTATTCCTTCTCTGATCTCTGCGCAAATCTATGCGTTTCACCTTGTGATTTGGCGATTACATGATCGGTGGTGGTACGGGGATTTTATAGGAAAACACGTCTTGAGATACCACGGTAATACTACCTCCTTGCCAAAATAATTGTCATTCCAATAAAGCTTTTTTTATTCTAAAATAATTAAAGTTATAGGATTTTAAGAATTATTTGTTCATAGTTTGACAAAATTGCTCTTATTTATTAGTCTCATTAAAGATGGTCGGTAGAAAGAAACAAAAAAAGTACTCCTACAATAATTGAACTTAAATAAAGGTAATTAATTACTATGTTTTTAAAATTTGTGTAAAGTCAATATAATATTTTTATTTAAAATAGACGAAGGAAATATTTTTTCACTAATTACTATAAAAAAAAGAAAGAAAAAAATATTAATATTAAATGTTGTAAATATATTTATGTAGATGTCCATTTTGGTTAGATTTCAATTAATGAAAGCTTACAAGAGAAGTCGTATGACGAAACTTATTGAGGAAACTTATTGAGAAAGTTTCAACGAAGCTTATAGAGGAAGCTTTACGAAGCTTATTGAAGAAGTCTCGTCCTACTATATATAGCAGACTCATGTTTTCATTTTCAGTTAACTCTAAGAAGTTTTGATATTTTTTTCCTCTCTTTTACTCTCCCATTAGCTTGTATTATACATTGCTCTCAGAAATAAAATTATATTTTTCATCTACATATTTACTTGCTTACTTTCTTATATTTTATTACACGTTATCAGCACAAATTTGTTCTATGATTCCAATTCTGAGCAATAAGTAATCGAGGTATGTTTAACAGTCGAGGTAAATATAATATTATTAATAAGATTTCTATACTTTCTTGTTGTGTTATCTTTAAGTTTTATCATGTTGAACAAATTTTTTAATAGTGTTCTAGATAATAAGAAAATTAGTATATACATAGTTTTAATAATAACACATTATTTGGTTAGTATTTTAGTATACGAATAAAATGGAGGGAGTCTTAGCTATTAAGACTTGAAGTTGAGCCCATAAATTCATCCTAATAGCTTTCCTTGGCAAGTACAGTGTCTATCTGCACAAGTACTAGAGTGTGACTCACTCTTTACAATCTATGTCTAAAACTGCGTCCCTCGTTCTCTGCCATAGTCTAAGAGCATCCACAATGGTTCCACCTAATACAACATTTTAAATACCTTGTTTTCTGTCTCAGTTTCACTTTTTCAATACTCTAAAAAAGATTTCACTCCAACAAGCACCTTCTATACAACCCTTTAAAAATTAAAAAAATTTCATCTCAACTAATAAATCTAACTATCATTCTATTTTTTTTTTTAGCACAATCGGAATGAAATATTTTATATTTTATATTCTATAAAAATTATACTACTTATGTTTTAATTATTTCAATTTCAATTATCCAAAACACATATGTGACAAAACTAATAATTTAGCCACAACCGTCATTAAATTTCTCTATTTTTAATAATATATATTTTTATTTTACCAGATTAGATTCAAATTATAAAGAGAGAGAAAGAGAGAGAGAAAGAGAGAGAGAGAGGGGGAACATATATTTGTGTGTGTGTGTGTGTGTGTGAAAGTGAGAGATGGGAGGGAGGGGCGCAGGGGAGGAGAAAGAAAAGAAATGGAGAAGGGAAAAGAGAGAAAAGAAACAGAGAACCGGAAGAAAAGAGGGAGAGAGCAGGAGACAAAAATAAGGTACTATTCAAGTTAAAAGCTATTCTATATTTGAACGGGGTTTTAGTTGCTTTTAGTGAAAGAGGATGGGATAGAATGCCCATTGTGGGATTAAGGAGTGGTAAAAGAATCTAAAAAATATTTTTTGGTGTTGGTAAAGTGTCTCATTGTGGATGTTCTAAATACTACATCTTCCTTTCATGCAATTTTCTATTTTTTTATGCCTCGCATTTGCTCCAATAGCAACGATATAGACGAAGGTTCCAATAAATATTATGAATTGATCTCTGGCCTTCTTGTGGTTGAGCAAAATAATAAGATCTTATTAAAAAAACATAAAACTCGCTCAACTGGTTCCACTCCATTCCCTGAAGTGAATGCGAGAATGTATGATAATTTTGGGCGAGGTCATGGTCGTGTACGTGGTTGCGGTCGTGATAAAAGGAGAAATTATAATCAAAAGCATGATGATTTTCACCCTTATAATGATAAAAATTTCTTTCGCCACCTGAAGTGGAATAGAGAAGATAATAGAGAAAAATCATCAAATTGACAAAATGTGCACTCAAATACAGTAAAAAAAATTATGTTGATGGTGTGGAATGAAAAAACATTGGTCGCGTACCTGTCATACGTCTAAATATCTTGCATCAAAAAATGCAAAAGTAAGAAAAAGATGTTAAGACAAATTTTGTCTACTTGAGTGATGATATGACAAATTTTGTCTACTTGAGTGATGATATGGACCAAGGTCCTTCTACAAGTACATACATGGATTTGTCAAAATTCTTCAATCTAGAAGTGGGTGATTACATGTTTGGTGGTAGAGAATCCAAAAATGATCAAGCTTATTTCATTTATTTAACTTAATATTTTTCTTTAGTGTTTTTTTAATTTCAGGTTTTTCGTCATGTTCTCTTGGGTTACACCAGGTTTCTAATCAAACTTTTGCCTGAAAATATATGTATTTTCTTATACTTTATTTGTCTTTTTTTTTTTTTGAAGAAAATATTTCTCCTGAAGAAAATATTTTTCTCATATGATAGTGAATAATGATAATGTTAGTACAATATATCGTAGGACAAGGATGATCGAAGGCTCCAGAAGAGCTAACATATTACTACCTAGAGGAACTAAATTTATTAAGTCTCAAAGAAATCTGTTAAAGGATATTAATCAATATCATATTGAGACGGTAAATAAAAGGATATGAAATATCCACTCATTATAAGTATTGTATTGGGTAACAAATGTATACTAGAAAAGTTACTTGCATTTTTCTCCAAATTGTTCTATACAAAGATTAGCAAATTGAAGTACTTGTTATAGTAAACCAGAAGTTCACTAATTTAAAAGGTTTTACTATTTGGCATGACCGATTGGAGTATTCCGGATCAAATATGAGCGGAGAATTGTTAAAAATTCACATGAGCTTCCATTGAAAAAAACAGAAGAATTTTCAATCTAACAAATTCTTATGTGTTGCTTGCTCTCAAGGCAAATTAATAATTAAGTCATCACCAGCTAAAGTTGGAACTGAATCTCCAAAAATTTTAGAACGCATTCAAGGTGATATATGTGGGCCGATTCACCCGTCATGTGGATCATTTAAATATTTTATAATTTTAGTAGATGCATTTAAAATATGGTCACATATAAGTCTATTGTCGACTCGCAACCTGACGTTTGCGAGATTGTTTGCTCAGATAATTTGATTACGAGCACAATTTCCAGATTATGATATCAAGACAATTTGTCTTGATAATGCTGACAAATTTACATCTCAGACTTTTAATGACTATTGCACATCAATTGGAATAGATGTTGAACATCTTGTTGCACATGTTCACACACAAAATGATTTAGCTGAATCATTTACTAAATGACGTCTGTTAATAGTTAGACCATCGCTTATGAGAGCAAAGCTTCCTTCTGCAGCCTACGGGCACACTATTTTACACGCAGCAGCACTTATATGCATCATGCCAATAAGTTATCACAAGTTCTCCCCATTAAAATTGGCTTATTATCAGGAGCCAAATATTTCTCATCTAAGAATTTTTGGGTGTGTGGTATATGTTCCAATTGTTCCACCACAATGCACCAAGATGGGACCCCAGCGGAAATTGAGAATATATGTTGGGTATGATTCTCCTTTTATTAATATTAAATACCTTGAACCATTTACGGGAGATATTTTTATGGCACGCTTTGCCGACTGTCATTTTGACGAAAAAGTTTTCCAACATTAAGGGGAGAAAATAATCAGCTGGAAAAGGACGTTAAGTGGAACACACTATCTTACAATCTTGATCCTCGTACAAAGAAATGTGAACTCGAAGTTCAAAAGATAATCCACTAGCAACGAATAGCGAATCAATTGTCAGATGTATTTACTGACCTAAATAGAATAACTATGTCACATATTCCAGCTATAAATGCTTTTATACGGATTGATGTCCCATCAAGACAACCTGTTAATTCTGTAGCTAATGAGTTTAAAGTACACCTGAAGTGTGGTAGACCAATCGGTTCCAAAGACAAAAATCCTCGAAAGAGAAAAGGAGCAAATCATGGAAAGAGCCCATCGCGGTAATTGGAACTCTTGAAGAGACCCATGACATAACTAATCAAATAACTCCAAAAGAGGCTCAGGTATCTAAAACTATTGAGAGTGAAGAGATCGATCTCGATGAGTTATGTCACTACGGAAAAAGATGGAACTGAGAGAAAATAGTTGTTAAAAATATTTTTGCATATAATATAGCGCTTAATGTTATTGAAGATAATGAGGATCTTAAACCTAGGTGTATGTATCAATGAGTGTCGAAATCAAAATGATTGGCCAAAATGGAAAGACGTAATTCAAGTAGAATTGAACTCACTTGGATAGTGTGAGGTTTTTGGACCTGTAGTCCATACACTTAAGGATGTAAAATTAGTAGGACATAAATGAGTCTTTGTGGGAAAATGTAATAAGGAGGGTACAGTCGTAAGAGGTAAAGTACGACTCATAACATAAGCATTTTTGCAAAAACCTGAAATCAATTATGAGGAGACTTATTCTCCTGTGGTGGATGCAATTACAATTCAATATTAGTCTGGCAATATATGAAAAACTTGATAAGCGTTTAACGAATATTGTCATTGTTATGACAAACTTGATAATGATATTTATATGAGATCCCTGAAGGATTCAATATGCCTGAAGCATGTAATTCAAACTCCCGGGAAGTCTATTCATTTAAATTACAAATATCTTTATATTGGTTAAAATTTTTTGGATGAATGTGATATAATCGTCTCAGTCAATATTTGGTAAAAGAATGATACAAGAATGATCCTATTTGTCCATGTCTTTTCATAAGAAAATCTGCTTCGGGATTTGTCATAAGTGTTGTATTTGTTGATGATCTTAACATTATTAGGAGTCCTGAAAAACTTCTGATTCCAGTTAATTATTATTTAAAGGAAGAATTTGAGATGAAAGATCTAGGGAAAACCAAATTTTGTCTCGGCCTGCAGATCGAGCACTTAAACAAAGGGTATCTTTATCCATCAATCAACTTATACAGAAAAAGTCTTAAAACGTTTCTACGTGGACAAAGCATATCCATTCAGTACCCCCAATGGTTGTTCAATCACTTGACGTGAAAAAGGATATATTTCGACCTCGAGAGTATAACAAAGAACTTAAAGGTCCAGAAGTACCATTGTGGGCATCCCGATCCGATCCTAGGCCTCATTCTAGACTCCCAAATAAATGTAATAAATGTGTAAAATGCATTTATATAAAAATATAGAGTCGCCACCCTCGTTTATATAGAAAACGAGAAAAAAACTAAGATTGTGAGTTTAAGAGCTTAGTTACGAATCGGGAAGGTGTTAGGCATTCAATTCGCCCTTTCCTCTTCTTTTATGACGGCATGTTCAAATTTATTTGTTACGGGTTCATTATAATATGTGATTGAAAAGGAAAACGAATCATGGAGATTTATATCTCCGTTTACGTTATAAAATGTATACGTATTTTATTTATTATAAAATAAACAAATATAATACATATTTATTGAATGGAAATAACAAAAAGAGAATTTTTATACAAAAAATATTTTTTTCAAATTCTTTACATATATATATATATATATATATATATAACGTCAATTAAACAAACAGGAAATTGCTGGCCAATCCACTTTTTGAAACTTTTTTTTCTCTCCAGTCCACCCTTTTTTTTAACCGCTAAAAGGCACTTTGAGAATTTTTCTTCCTAAACTGCCCTCAACAATATTGTTGCTTTAGATTTGAGGTTCAAATTGATGTATAAATAATTTAATGTTGTTAATATAGTCTTCCCTCATGTTTGGGTATCAATTTCCATGCATAGAACACGAATTTGATCAAATTCGAATTTTTTGAGTTCATCCCCTTTTTTTTTTTTTTTGTTCTTGGGCTGTTTTGACCACTTTAATCTATGTTTTAAGTTTCGAATTCGTTTAAAATCAATCTCATATTGTTATTTTAACTTAGTACTACATTTGTGCACAATTTTTCTACCAAAAAATACTATTTTCGAGATCTAAATCGAGCATGGCAGTGTGCTGTCTGAAAACAGAGGGAGATGTTCTTGGACTGATTTTGGGACTTTAATCAATGATTTGAGTTTGAATTTTGTATAATATCAATATCATACTGTTATAGAAAGTCAATACCATGTTTTTATGTAAATTTCTCAACAAAAAACAACCACTTTGATCGATTTTGATATTATATTAAATTGGGCATCGGGATGCCTTTAATTTGCCAATCGCAGTATACTGGTTGAAATTCAAACGATGCCTTGGTTGCTCATCACAATGCCTTGGTTGCTTATCGCGATGCCTTGGTTACTCATCGCGATGCCTTGGTTACTCATCGTGATGCCTTTGTTGCTGATCGCAATACCTTGGTTGCTCATCGCAATGCCTTTGTTGCTCATCGCGATGCCTTGGTTGCTCATAGTGATGATTAACCCACGCGATGCCTTGGATTACTCATCGCGATGCCTTGAGTTACTGATACGTGCGTATTTTTCTTTCATTAATGGCATAATCGTCTTTTTGCTCCAAAAATGCCTTTTTTCGATTTAAAAAAAAAAGATGAGTGGACTGGAGCAATTACAAATGTTAAAAAAGGGACCGGCCTGTAATTCACCCTTAAACAAAATAAAAACAAAATGGGTCAAGCACAGTGGACAGGCCTAATGGTAGAGGCCAAGTTGGAAATCCTCTATTGTGCGCAACGCATAGGAGGAGTATGCAGTATATGGTGTGCGGCGCACCCTATTTTCTTTAAGAACAGAAACTTAAAATCTGATTTTCGGGTTGAGATTTCAAGCTTTTAAACTTGTTATTTTTACATAAAATCACATATTAACATGTATTAAAGCATGATTAACAATAATATACAAGTTTAACTTCGAATCGATGTTAAACGAACAATTAAAGAATCAAATTTAAGACTCTGTGAAAATGGAAAAATGAAGAACGAATCTTCGAAACTCAAATTTAACGAATACATTGCATGTATTTACATATCAAAAATATCAAAGCAAATTTATATAGACATTTACAAATTATTCAAGGCATTTGCATATCAAAATAAAGAATAAAATTAATGAACCGAAGGATTTTTATAACACCCGCTTCATTTTCACCCTACATATCATTCATATCATTCATGTATATTATATGTGGCACTTTGATTAATACAATTGACATTACTTGAGATTATTACATTTTAAACATAACACGCTCATATTGATTATCATGCGTTTCGTATGCCTTGCATTGTTGTTTAAATCTTGTAATCGATCGTTCTTGAGATGCGTTGAACTTCTTGTGTTGTTACTGGTCTTTTCGGAACCTTTTTCGAGTGTTTTGACCTTTCCGTAGACTTAGAATCATTTCGGGAGCGTTTCGGAGCACTTTCGAAGAGTTTAGAAAAACTAGGCATAGAGCGATCGCCCTGCAATCTGTGGCCAAAGTGATCGCCCTGGGAAGGGGCAAAGCGATCACCTTAAAGACAGATTCTACAATCTGCTCACCCGAGAAAACCTTACATCCTCACAACTTAAAATGGTGAGTGGCCTTTGTGTAGCCACGTCCCCTCTACGCCGACTTCTCTCCCCTTTTAAGCCACTTAAACACCACAAGAGTCTCAAACACTCTCATTTCATCCCTTAACACCATATCAACCTAGAGAGAGTTTGAGAAAGAGTTGAAGGGAGATCTTGCCATAACTTGATCATTCGGTGTCAGATTCACGATCCGTCTTTGCCGGAGTGTAGAGCATGAGTAGGGGATCGTTTCTAACAGAGCAACTTCTTTGATCTGTGGTGAAATCTTGGGTGTTCATCTCCACCCACGTGTTTAGAGAAGGAAGTCTACTTTTCTCCAAGTTTTAAGCTTGGAAGTGAGAGAATCAACCTTGGAAGACCTTAGAGACTTAAGGAGACTTCATCTTTAGTTGATTTCTTCTTCCTTGGTTTATTTCTTTAAGAGGTAAGCTACTATCCTCTCTTCTTCTCTATTTACGTCTCATTAGACATCTTACACTTCTAGTATATGAAGTTGCCATGCTTAAGTTGTGAATGTGTTGATCATGCCATGAAATATCATTGTGGAATTTGATATATGTTGATGGTAAATGTGATATCATGTTGGGTATTCGAGATTGGGCGTTAATGTGCTAAGTTTAAAGTACAAGACCACTTTCATAACTCGACATCGTTAGAAACTAAAAATGACTCAAACGGAGTCGGTTAGGATTCGATAATGAATGTGACCACGTGTGTGTTTTGAGCCCCCTTGAGGATTTGAGATACCCGTGGGCTATTGGTTACACGATATACGATTATTGGTATTGTGTTATTCTTCGGAAAATATTGCTGGTTAAATGGTTATGTGTAGTATATTCACTTGACCTACATGAGCATGTTGTTGTTGTGTCGTTGCACTCCCTACTTTGGAGTATAACACATTTTTATTAAATGTTGAGTAAACATCCACTTGAGCATTTTGATTGGTTATGATAATGTGTCGAGTAAACATCTACTTGAGCATTTGTTTAAGTCCATGACATATTTGTTAGAGGTGACACTCGGTTATTGCGTGAGCTGGGGCTACGTAATAGCCGAAGGCCAATACACTGGGCATCGCCGCCCTACCGTTGGCCACGATAGGGGTTATAGCGCTAAGTGTTGTACGGAATAAACGCGACCTTGGTAAGCTATACCATGATTGTTTCTCGGGTCGTGGGGACCGAGTCTTCACGTCGACGTGAATATGGAAAATGATTCACTATGATACTTGGTTATGAGTTCGATGATCGAGAACGACATCAACAGTTTCTACATTGGTATTATTAGTTGGTTGGTTGGTTGGAAGTTTGTATGTCGGAGGTGTACCTTGACGGTATCCTTTTATATGTGTTCACATATCGCTCCTACGTGAGATGCATGCTATGTGATATGTGTTGCTATGATATACTTGTTATTTATGATGCTTAATTCGAGATTTATCCTGTTATGACAAATATTGTTATGTATGATTCTTATTAATGTTCATATCTCACATGTCATATTGTTGCATTAGTAGCTTATTGAGTTTTAAACTCACCCCGTCCATTATTTATTTGTTTTCCTTAGATCCCGATCCAGCGAGAAACCCCCAGTAAGCTTTCGTCGTCTTTGGTGTACTCGTCAGGCATTCTTTTGGGGTAGTTGCTCCTTAAGCCTCTGTACTTTTCTTTTGGTGAGGTCGAGGGTATACATGTTAACTAAACAATGTAAAATTGGGTAGATGTCCCGCACTTGATATTTGGTTAATATTCTTTTGTAGTTGCCGATATGGTTGTCAAGCCTTGTATATACTGTTAAATCTTACTCCGCGCACTCTGTTATGAATATATGTTTAGCCCAAGCTCTCTAGCTCGTGGGTTTGTTGGCTAGCTAATGTGTGTTCTCCGGCTTGTTGTATTGCCGTTGAGGTTTTGTTTTGCTATTAAAAATTCATATACTTGCATTACAGGATTTTTGCACGAAAATAATTTTTGAAATATGCATTTTTTATGTTCTCGCCTAACGAACCGAACGAGGTTCCACATAGGATCTTGGGTCGGGTCGTGACAATTTTACCTTCTGTCGTTTTACAAAAATTCGGGCCAAGTTTTAGGCTATTGATTCGTGGTTTAATCAAGCTAGTTCGTAGCTTGATCGTTGTGCTCCCACTACTACCGATACGAGGAAAGGAAGACTTACGTTTTGTGTTGTTTGTGTGTGTGTTCAAAGAACAGAGTGTGTGTGTGTGTTGTGGCCACTGTCGTTCTTCAAAAATGAAGGGGAGAATGTACTGTGTATGTTGTGTGTGTGTTGTGTTGATAAAAATTTCCCAAGGAGAAGTCTGAGAGGAGAACCCCCTATTTCTCAGGGCTGAAGGGAGTATATATATATATGAGAGAGAGAGAGAGAGAGAGAGAGAGAGAGAGTTACTCTCTAACCCAAGCAAGGAAGAAAGCTTCCTCCAAGACTTGGCAACCAAGCTTGTCGGAGGGAGGCTCAAAAGTCAGCAATGTCGGCCGCTTGATATTTGTGAAGAAAGCAGAGTTTGGTGTGTGCGGCATACCATATGGTGCCCAGTGCACCAAACAATGTTGTTGTCCCATCTGGTTTGTTTTTGTGCACTTTGGCCCCTTGAACTTTGTATCTTCAGTATTTGACCCTTGTGTTAAGTTAACTGAAGTCGTTAGGCTCCTTTGGACGTCATCGATATGTCATTAGTCCATCGGAATGTTTTGTTTCCTGAAATGATCATGAAAATATGTGTTAGTCCATTTTATAAATAAATAATTATTTATAGGACAATTTGTAATATAGGTGTACGAACTCTGTGTGCCTACAACCATATCTTAGTGCAGTTGGGGCACTAATGTACTGATTAATACAGGGACAGACATTACATTCTCGGTCAATCTACTAGCAAGATATAGCTAAAATCCAACCCGGAGACGTTGGATTGTAATTAAGTACGTACTTTGTTATCTCCGAGGAACGACTGATAGGCTACGTATTTATAATTGGTGCTACAGCTATATCATGGCACTCTACCAAACAAACATTATAGCTGCTACTTCAAACCATGTTGAAATAATTGTAATCCATGAGGCGAACTAAGAATGCGTTTAGCTAAGATCAATGATTCAACATATTCGAGAAACATGTGGGTTGGTGTCAGAATAGGCAAGATCAACGACTTTATTTGTTGATAATGTTGCATGAATATTTTAACTGGAGAAATGATATAGAACGAAACTAATTTCACCAATGATCTCCAAAAGAATGGTGACATTAACATTCAACAAACTCGTTCAAGTGACAATCTGGCTGAATGTTTCACAAAGTCATTACCAATATCAAATTTTGAGAAATTGGTATGTGTCGACTAAGATATCTTAAAGTAATTTTTCTTTCAGGGGTAGCATTTTGGTGCATATGAGTCATGTACTCTTTTTCCTTCACTAGAGTTTTTTTTGTCCCATTGGGTTTTTTTTCTCTAGTAAAGTTTTAACGAGGCATGTTCCTTAGCAACGAACATCCAAGAGGGAGTGTTGTAAATATATTTATGTGAATGTCCTTTTTGGCTAGAAGCCAATTAATGGAAGCTTACAAGAGAAGTCATATGGCAAAGCTTATTGAGGAAGTTTCAACGAAGCTTATTGAGGAAGCTTTGCGAGATTTATTGAGAAAGCTTTACGAAGCTTACTGAAGAAGCATCGTCCTACTATATATAAATAGCATGTTCATGTTTTCATTTTCAGTTAACTTTGAGAAGTTTCGATATTCTTCTCTCTCCCTTGTACTCTCCTCTCAGCTTGTATTATACACTCCTCTTAAAAATAAAATTATCTACTTCATCTACATCTTTGCTTGCTTACTTTCTTATCTTTTATTACATTAAAGATGTTTTATTTATTTATTGTAAACAATACCATATAATAAAATATTTCTAGCTCGTTTCGATACTCAAACATTAACCTTTGATATGAAAAGTTTTAATTATATAAGTGAAGAAAAATAATTCTATTATAAAAGGTTTTTGTCTTTTTTTCTTTTTTAATATAGAAACAAAAAAAATACTATGAACAAGAGGTAGCCTTACCATATCATGCACCCTTGTTTGCCTTGATAGATTTAGTTTGCTAGAATCCAATTCCAAGCCCCCGATATCGAAGTTGATCTGTTTGCGAGACTTAAACTCCCAACTTTCTACAAGAGAAATTAGTACATACCTAATTGAGCTATCTATTATCATATAAAAAAGGTATTAAAAAGTACTCCCTCCGTCCACAAAATATTGTCTTCTTTACACTTTTTATTCGTCCACATAAGTGTCTTGTTTAAAATTTTTTCTTTTTAGGACACCACTTACACCATTTTACCCTTACTTTTTTTCCTACTTTAATTATAGGCCACATATACAAGGGTATTAAAAAAAATTACATATTATACCAATATTAATAATCAAGTCAATTATTTTTTCTTAATTTATATGTCAGGTCAAAAAAGACAATAATTAAGGGACGAAGGAAGTATAAAAGAAAAACAAAAACTAGGATAATAACTTAATGTAACATGACATGATGAAATAAGATTAAAAAGGAATAGTGGGTAGCCACATGCTTTAATTATATTTAGAAAAACAAAACTATAAGAAAACAAAAAATAAATAAATAAGTTGGTACTACTATTATTGTGGTTAAAAGATTAAGGTTTAAAATGACATTAATATATTGGTAAAGATTGGTAAAAATAACTAATAGTAGATCACTTAATATATATATATATATATATATATATATATATATATATATATATAGAGAGAGAGAGAGAGAGAGAGAGAGAGAGACATAATTTTCATTATTCTATGTAGTATTTAATGAGACTTAACTTAATATGTGCACTTATCAACATATATTCATATAATTATATTGACCAATGGCGGGTATCCATGTGTTTTCTGTATACTTCAAAAATTAAAAGAAAATAAAGTAAAGAATTTACTTTAAAAATCATAAAAAGGGTGAATATACACTAAAAGGAGTATGCACTGTTAGGTGGTCACACTAGCCTCCTTTTACGTCCAAACGGTCAAATCTTCAAGTCAACAAAAGTCAAAAATATAGGTCAAAGCCTGGAATTTACATATACACTTAATCATCATAAGCAGTGTATACATGAAATTTATAAAGATAGTTTAATGTCTAAGCTTTGAACATTCTAAGATAATCATCAATTATGGACATGGCTGATGATCGATAACCAGAGCCAAAGAGATTGTAATGATTCAAGTAATGATACAACAAATAAAGATCTCTTCTCTTCTCGAACCCCGGCTCTTTCGGCATCACCTGCATAGTGTCACGGAACGACTAGGGCAAAAGAAAATTTGATGCTAGACTGCTATAAAACCACACGTTCAAAATCTCAAGAAAAGAGGAATGATAGAATCAGCGAGAGAGAGAGAGAGATGAATGATGGTTAGATAGCGAATTCAATTTGTAGGTTGAGCAAGCTAGTGAAGATGGAGGTACCTCAAAATAGGCATTGTAGAAAGACCCTCCAAATCCAGCACACCATGACATACCAAATTCTGCCTCATTATGCCCATCTATATATGATGCAAAGAAGAAAAAATTGAACTACAGTGAAGAAAGAAAAAAAAAGACGAGATAAAGAAACTAATCACAGTTTCTACTTAATACCAGAACGGGACGTCATGTTTCTGTCATATGTACTATAAAACAACAGGAGGGAAGAGCACATAATATCGAGGGAATTGAAACCTGAACTTGGACTTACAATAACAAGCTGGGTCAAGTATAACAGGCTCCCCATTCTTGTCTGAGCTGATGTTCCCACTCCACAAGTCTCCATGTAACAAACAAGGCTCTATCTCAACATTTTCAAACAGAGATCCCAGATTCTTTACAAGTCTCTGTCCTGTCAGAATACAAACTAGATATTAAACAATTATAAACACCACAACATTAACCCTCACAATTTGAGCACTAGGATAGAATTAAATAGAGAAAATGATCTGAAACCAACAGTTGGTTTGTAGATAATAAACTCTATTAAGATTAAAGGTAGAACTGCAACACGAAATATCATCGACCTCATTTGACCAAGAAATAATAACATCAAGACCAGGAACCTTTTTGGTAGATAGTTGAATCGCCGTACTGTTGTTGTGCCAACTTCAGCTGGTAACCCAATCTGTGCTCGGCATAGAACTCGATCCAATCCGATGTCCAAGTGTTTATCTGCGGTGTACTAAACCAGGCAAGATAGTTTGGAGACCATCATAACACTTTCAGTAAGCTCAAAGAAAGTAGATAACGGATAAGGGCATCAAAGTTGAACCTCAAAAATAACATTTCCTGTTTATAATATCGCACTCAGGAGCGTTAAGCCTGTGTTTGTGGGTCTGAGAGCTTAGTGCAAATGCACATTTGTGTCTCTGTGGATACAAGTTTGTGGGAGTTTATTTTTGTGCGAGTCTGAGAGAGAGAGAGAGAGAGAGAGAGAGAGAGAGAGAGAGAGAAGTGGATGCACCTGCCAATGGTATTATCAACATCAAAACCGAAACCTTTTGTTGATTTTGCAGCTTTATGCATTTCAGCAAGTTTCCTCCCTAACACAGACTGAGAACTGGTGAATAGTTGAATAATTAAGTCGAAAACTTCTATCACCTTCACTAATTTTCAAAAGAATTTCAACTTCTCACCTGATCACCTCTAGATGAACCAAATTCAATGAACTCCATAATGATATATGATCCGCCAGTAGGCAGTGCTCCAACCTACAAGTATAAAGCAAACGTTCCATAAGGATTCACTTTTATATCCTCAATAATGCAACAATAAGGGCTAAACAGATCCAGGTCAACCTCACTCATTCAAATCGAGCTCGAACATGATTTTAGGGTCAAGGTATAAATGGCCCAGCTCGGCTCAGATCAAATAAGCTCGACCAATCACAATATATACACAATATATGTATATATTATATGACTTATAGTGTTTTTTTACTTATGCTCAAGCAAAGCTCGGCTCGTTCATAGCTTGCTTTAGTAGTCGAGTCGAACTCAAACATCCTTGGCTCGAGTAAAGCTTGAGCTCGACCAAAAATGAAAGAGCCATGCTCCAACACTCAGAGCTTGGTTCAGCTTGGCTCGTTTACAGCCCTAGCTAGGATTAAGACTTGTCAAGATGATACTCTGTCCCCTTTTTGGGTTTCCAAGAAAATTAAGTTAACTTTTTAGTCATTTAGTAGAACATATACATAAATACCTTAGTTTTCACCTTATAGCATTACAAATGCAGATTGGACATGATAGTTGGCAAATGTGAATTTACTAACTCACTAGAAAAGGGACACTCATTCTGGGACAAGATTTTTCAAAAAGGGACACTCATTCTGGGGACTGAGGGAGTATTACATTAACTGGTTCAAAGCCTTTCTTACCTTAAATGGCTTTGGTACACGAATTGATTTGGTTTCATACATAGCATTTAATCCCAAAGCCTCTCCTTCAAACATCTCTGGTCCAATCCTTCTGAACCAGTAAATAAACAGCACTAGTTAGGTCCTCCAGGACGAGCTTAATACAATCGGAGATTTTCTCAACCATATTAAGAGTAACTTGGCAATTATAAAGAATCAATACAGACCTATTTGTTTTAACGAAAAAAGAACCAGCATCAGTATCATATCGACTGGCAAGATTGATACAACCACCACCAATAGGACTAATCCTCGTGATCTCAGTTGCCTTTCCTTCTGATAGAAGCCATTCACGGACCGGATCTCCACTCATTGTTGCCACTATCAATAAACACTAAAACTGATTAAAATATAAAAACTAGGCATAAGGATTAAGGAACCCCTAAAACATGAGTCAAAACGGAGGAAAAATTGCCACATTGATACACCAGAGTTTTATCATCACATAGTTCCATAATTCCACAACATCATAATTTAAGCTAAATCAGAATTCAATGATTTAAAATAAGAACTAATTCAATCATATGCTATCCATTACTCAACCATTTGACAGCTCAAAAATGTTTTTATAATAAAAATTTACTACTCCCTCCGTTCAAAAGAAATGTCCCCTATTCTATTTTGGGCGTTCCAAAATAATTGTCCCTTTTCCATTCCATTCTTAAAAAGATTATTCAAGAAAATTTTTTATAATACCCGTATTAAATTTGAGATGAAAAAAGAGAGATACCCATTGATTTGACACCACGGTCCACGAAGGAGTAGTTTGAGGGTAACAACTAACAAATAACAAGTGCTTATCTACTACATAGGGATAGCAAAGATAGAAAATTTTCAGTAGTATGGTGAGATGGGTAATCTCGAAAACCCATGAATTGGTTAGATTCAGCTCAAATCAATGATAACACACACACAAATACCCTTCAAAAAGGTCTAAAGAGGGGCAAATTGCTGTAAATGACAAGGAAGTAAAAGGAACATTATGCAGAACAGCATGTAAACAACATTGGTACTAACCAGAAACTCAACAATTCATGATTGTTAATGGCCATTTCTTAGAAATTTCATCAGTTCCATAAACGAATGTGCAACTAAAGTTCTAATTGACACTGAAATGGAAGATAAGCACATTAATTTCATGGTGCCCGGAAATGGCTTACTAGTTAAAAAAAAGGAATCTTGAAATCCAGCTTACTTGCAAGAGGTTTATGGGTAGAGAAAGTGAGTTGCCGTGGACGCGATAGAGAAGGAAGGCAAGAGGAGAAGGAGATGATTCCCATATTTCCCACCATTAACCTCTCTCCGACGACAGAAAAGCTAACCACACGTCAGTTCAGAGGTTAATTCCAATCCTATGCAAGGCCATGGGTGTAACTGTCGAAGCTAATTCTCGTAGTAAAAACTAACAGGCATTATTATTTGCACCCACAAATGTTCTAAGTACACCTTATTTATATATTACAAAAATATTATTATAAATTTTAATTTAAATTTTCAAAATAAAACATTAAGAAAATGTTGTTTGATAGGAGGCTACCGAACACCATAAAGATGTTCGGTAGGGGGTTGTTGAACACCATTAGATAATGGTGTTCGACAGGGATTGCCAAACATCACTAATGGTGTTCGGCAGGGATTTCCGAACATCACTAAGGGTATTCTGTAAAACAAGGCCAAACAACTATTTTCCAAAAAAATTTAATTTTTCAAAGTAAATTTGCTATAAATTACGAAATTTGAACATCAAATTATATAAATAAAATAAAATATAACTAAACCCTAACAATAATTTAACATATAAATTGCAAAACAAATGCTAATTAAACCTAAAATGAAAAAAAAAAAACATAAAATGCAAAAAACAATAATAATAAAGTATGAGCAACAGAACATTTATTTTGTGTGTGAGAGAGAGAGAGAGAGAGAGAGAGAGAGAGAGAGAGAGAGAGAGAGTGTGTTTGAGTGGGTGTGTGGGTGTGTGTTTAGAAGGGTTGATCTTGGGAAAAATGAGAGGAGGGGTAAAATAAGAAAATAGAGAAGGTGTATTTAGTTTTTAGGGAGGTTGATAATTTTAGGGAACGATGTACTTAGAAAATGGGTATACTTAGAACATTTGGGAATGTAAATAACAATGCTCAAACTAAAAAGGATTTGTTCAATTAAATAAGTTGAGGTGTGAAGCCGAACCATAGTGATCGATTTCTTTTTCTTTTTCTAAGGTTTTATAGGCTCGGATGTTGTGAGTTTTTCAAGGATAGTTATGTAAGAATAGAGTTCTTCAATTAAAGTAGAAATTACATTAACGATAAAATTATTCCGCTGCATTTATATTCTGTTCTTTTAAGTTATTTTTTCTGGAAAAAGTTGTTTGCTTTGTTGTGCTGACACTTGTGTGCACAACTGTACACACAAATCATCGCACATTTGGTTACAGTCCTAGCTACAATTCTTTCATTGTCGAACACCATTAGATAATGGTGTTCGACAGGGATTGCCAAACATCACTAATGGTGTTTGGCAGGGGTTTCCGAACATCACTAAGAGTATTCTGTAACACAAGGCCAAACAACTATTTCCCAAAAAAATTTAATTTTTCAAAGTAAATTTGCTATAAATTACGAAATTTGAACATCAAATTAATATATATATATATATAACTAAACCCTAACAATAATTTAACATATAAATTGCAAAACAAATGCTAATTAAACCTATAAAAAAAAAACAATAATAATAAAGTATGAGCAACAGAACATTTATTTTGTGTGTGTGTGTGTGTGTGTGTGTGAGAGAGAGAGAGAGAGAGAGAGAGAGAGAGAGAGAGAGAGAGAGAGAGAGGAGTGTGTTTGAGTGTGTGAGTGTGTGTTTGAGTGGGTGTGTGTTTAGAAGGGTTGATCTTGGGAAAAATGTGAGGAGGGGTAAAATAAGAAAATAGAGAAGGTGTATTTAGTTTTTAGGGAGATTGATAATTTTAGGGGATGATGTACTTAGAAAATGGATATACTTAGAACATTTGGGAATGTAAATAACAATGCTCAAACTAAAAAGGGTTTGTTCAATTAAATAAGTTGAGGTGTGAAGCCGAACCATAGTGATCGATTTCTTTTTTTTATTTTCTAAGGTTTTATAGGCTCGGATGTTGTGAGTTTTTCAAGGATAGTTATGTAAGAATAGAGTTCTTCAATTAAAGTAGAAATTACATTAACGATAAAATAGAGTTTTTCAAGGATGTTGTGAGTTTTGATTCATGCAGTTGTATACTACTGATCTAAAATAAGTGTTGTTTTATTAAAAAATTTGGTAAAAAATAAGTGTCATTTTAGATTTTCAATGAATAATTTTTTAAATTTACCATTCTCGTTTTTCAAGTCGCAACAACTAATTATTTTTTTTATTAAATACTTTATCTTCTTTTAGTAATTATTCTATAAGGACTTGACTAAAAAGGAGTCTTTACTTAAAAGAATTAAAGCCAAATTTTGAAAAGTCCTCAAATTAGCTAGCAAAAGAAGGAGTAATTTATATCCAAACTTACATCGGGTCTCTTCTCCTTATAAGATTTGGGGACTTATAATTTATTATTTATTTTATTACTTTCTATCTCTTTGCCCCGTCAGCTTCTCACTATCTCTTACTTTTTCTTCGAACCTATTAGTAGCTTTTTCGTTGCCATCCTCAATGAGTGGAGGCACTTTTCGCGTCACCGTACTGTCCTTATGTTAATTTTGTTCATTAATTCTCTATTTGGCACAAAATAATATGTTTACTTA
This sequence comes from Platycodon grandiflorus, assembly GCA_016624345.1. Classification (NCBI taxonomy): domain Eukaryota; kingdom Viridiplantae; phylum Streptophyta; class Magnoliopsida; order Asterales; family Campanulaceae; genus Platycodon; species Platycodon grandiflorus. The sequence continues at coordinate 39,236,305 of CM028368.1, forward strand.
CAATTTATTTCAACAAATCTTTTAGAAGCAGAGAGAAATCAATAGTGACATTCATTATATATTACTACATATAGCATACATGACTAACTCAACTTGCATTGTAAAATAAAATAAATTTAAAAAAAAAAAAAAGGAGGAAGATGAATCTCCTTGCAAACTCTCCTAAATGGTTGGATTTCATCACAAATTTTCAAATTGCCTAACTGCTATTACCCTAAACTTTTCTCTACAAGGAATATACAACTATTTTACCATTGAATTTTTGTTGTCCTCAATACAATTTGTTGAGCAAGGCTGATCCCCGATAAATCATAACTCGAGCATGTGAAAAGATTGTTCAATGAAGACGCAACATTGCGAAGTAATGCCCTCAGATCAACCAGATCTCTACGCTTCATTTGTCAACTTGCTTCTGCTTATCCAGAAACGGATTCCATGTGCCTTGGGTTACTTCCCTGACCTGGGTCAGGATGCTCAGCCTCAGGTAGAAGCCATTGACTAGAATGCTCGATGGAGATCTCAGGGCTGTTAACAGACCGGGCAGCCATAGCAAATGTTGCAGGCCTCACGTGTTTTGTTTCAAAGGCATCTTGAACTGAGAGACGGCAAACAGGGCAGGTTGTTTGTTTTCTTAGCCACACATCTATGCAAGAGAGATGAAAACTATGCCCACATTTGGGCATTATTCTCAATACTTCTTTCTCTTGGTACTCGCCTAAACAAATCGTGCACCTGCAATTTCCCATGAGAAGCTATCACTTAATTTAACCAGAATTTTAAGTAAAATTCATTTTGGAGTTTGTTACAAGAACTAGAGGATCAGGAAGTATTTAATATCAAAGTTATAGGAGAACCTTAAGATAATTAATTGAAGTTATACTTACTGAGCATCCTCCATAGAACTGAAAGCCTCATGGTTGTACTTCATTGTGGGAATAGCAGCAACCATCACTGGCTCAAGGCCCGCAATCCGATGCTCTGCCTGTTAGCAAACAGGTAGAAATTGAAATTCCAAAGTTTCCACACTCAGTTACAACTTCCCTAAAAGGCTATGTTTGGCTACTCAATGTCATGCTTTGGAATTGGAATTGAATTGGATGAATAATTTGAGCTCCACGGAATTCAAATTGTGCTTCCAATTCCAATTCCAAGCTATGACATAAGAGTCAAATGATGCAATTGCTACATTTGTCTGGTTTGTATCTTCAAGCCACTTAAACATATTTGGTGTAAAGGATATTGAAAGTTATGGATAATAATATTGGGAATTGATGATTCATGAGGCGCTTCATAGAAACCCAACTCAACCCAACTATTGTCCCAGATATGCCAGCCACATGATCCTCTTCTGCTAGGATTCATGTTCATAGAGAACTGACAAAGTTCTAAGCTTGCTGTCAAGCTACCTCATCCAACCTCGGGACCGGATGTGTAATGTAACACTCTGGACTTGAATCTTGATACAGACGGAGGTTGCACTTCTTAAAAACTATGATGAAAACTATGCCCAGTCCACATGGCTCCAACCATGTGGGGTCTGTGGAGGGCACTCCTAATCATAGGTTGTTACCAAAATTCGAACCCAAGGGTCATAGTGCAACCACCAAAGCTCATATGTAGAAGGAAAGTCTAGGGCATAAGAATCCCAACTGCTGGGTCTTGGAAGAGTCTAATACTCCCACCCTATATCTCAATTGAAGAAGTACACTTTGACTTATTGCATAAAGTAAGAAAAATATTGAATAACCAGCAACTTCCTGAAATACCCTATCATTGTGTGGCTACAATTTCAAGTTCATTTAGTTTATTCTCAACCACAAAACTCAAAGTGTAACAAAGACTTATGCTAAGCAATAGTTTGTCAAAGAGTAAATATACCTCTTCAATTGGGACAAACTAAAAAGGAATGTGTACCTCTTCAGTTGGGACGGAGGGATCCAGCATACAGGCTCCCTTAGAAAGGATTTACTGTGGGCCACTAGAAATAAGACTTCCTAACAGGAAAATATGATCCACTCCAATTCTTGGACTACAGATTATTTGGTGAAAGTGATGCAGAATTTGAAGTAGACCATATTTATGATTTCGTTTTCCATTAGTAACCACAAAAGTTCGAGCCTCTCGCCTCATCACTCCCTTTAATGTCTTCCTGGTGCTACAATTGCTTTATATCAGGAAATTGGAAGGTGGTGCAGAACAAAGTTTGGTTATAAGAAGGTGGACAGCGACCCTAGATCATTACAAACTGCTGTCTTTGAATGCATGAAATCAGTATACACACATGTACTTGGAACGGAGATAGGAATGACAATGGGTCGGGTTTGGGTCGGATTAGTCATTCTCCCAACCCGCAGCTCCTTAACTCCTAATCCGCTCCTTCCAGCTAAATTGAAACTCCTACTCCTACCGACCAAACCTATAAGCTCAACACCAATGTCTTGGACAAGTTGAAACTCCTACTCCTACCAGCAAAACCTATAAGCTCAAGACCAATTTCTTGGTCTTGCCCAAGTCCAAGCAACCCAAACACTTTTTATTATGCCCAAACCAATTAAATTACCATTCGACTCATCTTTTTTTTCTTAAGAAAAATGAGAAAAAATAATTCAAGAATATAATTAAAAAAATCATATTATGAAAGGTAAACTGAAAAAAAATATTACTAGTAAATGTAACATAGTAATTACATATATACGGCTTGAGTCAGGTCAGGTTTAGGAGCAAATCGAGGGTAAACCCTAACCTGCTCCTAAACCCGCCGGGATTTTAAAATTGCTTACCAAACCGCTCCTAAAGGTGTGAATCATAGCGAGTCTCAAATCAAGTTCAAATATTCTGCCATCCCTAAATGGAGAGGAAAGCCAGCACCAGAAATAGTATTGTTCCACTTTAATGCTACATATTTTAGCCTTACGTCAAAAAAATTGCACGCTTTCTTCTTGTCCAATATCTTGCGTACTTCTTTCTTTACATTTGATCTAAGAATTTATTTTGATACACTGTCAATGTAAATTTTTTTTTACAAAAGTGCCCTAAAAAACTTCATTGTTGAAAGAAATGATTTGAAAACTCAATTGATATGTATAAGTATATTGTCAATTGACAGTTTATGTATTTTTAAGGTATTAAAAAGATATATTGATGTCTTTTAAATCTATTTTAGTTTTCGACAAATGGCTCGAAATATAAACAAACGAAGTTGAGCATCAAAACTCAAAATTCTAGTTTACAAACTTGAGGATATATGTAATATGTGATAAGAAAACAACGCATAAGCCTTCTTCTGTTGTTTGGTATCGAATCAAACAAGAATTTAGGGCGCTTGTGTAAAAAAAAAAAAAAATTAGACTACAGCGTATCAAAATTTTACTCTTGATTTAATCCTCTAAAATTGGCTTCTCCCCCATTTAAGGAAATTTTACTGTTTGGTACTTGGAAAAAGGAGGGGAGTGGGAGGGGGTATTCATACTACATTATCTCAGTATTGGTTCCAACAAGAATTGCATTTGCAAATACCAACAACTCAAAAGACAAATGCATATGGCTAAGAGTTCAATCTATGAGCAGTTGAGTACGAAATTCATGCTAATATGAATTCCTCACAAGAAATTTTCCTTGGTAACATCAGTATGATGAGTTTTACTAGAATACCGTAATTACCAGCATCATATATCCATATATCAAGATAACTACTCAAATAAGGGGGAATGGAAATTCAGGTTTAGGATCAGAGATATACCCGCTCAAGATCAATCGTCGAGTCAATCTCGAACATCTGGCGTGATTCATACCGGCGAAACCTCCCACAAATAAGTCTTGCACAGACAAACACAATAAAAGTGGCACTCATTGCAAACCCAATGACTGTGGTTATCAAATTCATTTGTGAGCTAAACATTTACCCAGTTCCCACTCCTTGAAAAACCCAGCTTCCAATAGGGCAAAAAAGAAGTACCCACAACACCAACAACAAAAAGAAGAAGAACAACAGAATGGGTTGACTAAGAAATGGGAAGCATTGACCTCATAACTGTGGGAACAAATCACAGCACTAAACAAACCCAAAATCAAAAATGACTTCAAGAAAACTAACAAGAATCCTAATTACTGATCAACACATAGTATAATCATAATAGATATTCAAGATCATGAAAACCAATTACAGCACAAAGGAGGTTAATATCAAAAAAGCGGAACACATAGCTAAGAAATCAAGAATGGCAACAAGAGACCAAACTCAAGAAGCATAGGCTGCAATTCAAGAAACCAAACAAAGACTGCAATTTGCAACAAGAAATAGTCAAATTAACAGACACCCAGATCAGGATTCCCCCAAAACTGAGTAATTTTGACAGGGAGAGATCAAAACAAACCCAAAATGGAGATAATCCACATCTCTTTGGGTGGACTCAAAGCTAAGAGTAGGGAGGGCCATCAATGGATGGTGTTAGATGAATGATAAGAGGAAATAGACTCTTCAATTTTCCTCTTGGCTTCCTCCTTTGGACTTGCATCCATCTGGGGTCCACTCTGAGCTCAGGACCCACTTGATTGAAGTTGTTTTTCTGCATCAGACGGTTCAAGATTCGATTAATTTTTCGCCTGCAACTTTGGCGGCTAAAATAACGAAAGTAAAATAAAAATTATAAATATATACTTTAAGTAAAAAAGAAGAAAGCCCTATTAATACCACATTTTCCTCTAAATACACCCTTTTTTAACTAAAAAAATGCCATTATTTAAAAATGATTTAAGAAGACATTCTTGCCCTTAAAGTTTTTGGATTGATAGTATTCGATCACAATTGGCCGAACATCACAATAATGTTCGGTTAGGTCTCACAGAACATTCTTGTGATGTTCGAGCAACCAGAGCTGAACAGCACCAAACTGGGATGAAAAATGGTCCAAAAAAAGAAGGGGGTATATAGAGAAGAATGCCCTAAAACATAGATCTTAAAAGAGTTGAGAGGGAAATGAACTACAATCGATGAGGGTGATGGGCGGAGGTGGGAGGTGGTTGGAGACGGTAGACGAGGGCTGCCCTGATGGGTTATGGGTTTGGACCGGAGAGGGAAAAAGGAGGAAAGAGAATGGGGTGTGTATTACGAGAGGTAAAATAGAAAATTGAATGGGGTGTTTAGTATCTAGAGAGATTTAAAATTTTATGGCGTGGAGTATTGAGAAAATGAGTGTATTTAATGGATAGGAATATTAATAGCGTTCCTCAAAGAAGAAAAATTAGATTAAAGTCATAGGTGAGGCTAGTTCACTCCATGTGATTATATATAGGGTCGAAATTCATGAATATATCTGGCTTCAAATCTTCTATCACACCCCTTATCATATTCTCTGTTCCATTAAATCTCAACCTTACATGTTTTTTGTAAAAATTGTAGTAAAAAAAAGACAAACTAAAATAACAAGTACACATGTAAGGTTAGGATTAAGTGAAATACAGGATATAATAGAGAGTGGATAGAAAATTTGAAGCCAATATATCTGTATTATATAGTTTGTTTTGTCTCGAATAAAAGGAAAAAAAGAAAGAAATGGGATTCTACAAGATTCCTAGTGAATGACCCCAAGAAGAATCTATGGCAGTTTAGATTGGATTGCCTTTATGCTTTCTCAATTTTACTAATTGTAGACAATGAGCTAGTTTATTATTATAGGCATGACTTTTTCACTGATTTGGTGGGGGGTTGGTGCTCTCTGGGGTGAGTGTTAGTCTATTTTGGGCTATATGTTTCAACGACACTGTTTGTAAATGATTATTCGGTTTTTCTTTTTATTTTTTATTTTAGTTTATGGTAATGGGGTTTCTCAATAAGTATAAGTATATTTATCATATTAGAAATCAGTTCAAATATATTTGAAAGTATTTTTAATGCATTAAGTATATTTTTTAATGCAAGCTATTTATATTTATGGAAGCTTAATAAGAGCATCAATAATACTATCATCTAGTTTTTCTATGTGACATATTTAAATAAGAAGACTTCTTTCATATATAACAAAATAATTAAAAGATAGAGAGTATTTTTCTAAACATACTTCAATGCAAAAAAATTTAAAACATTCTTTCAGACGTGACATTGTTTTATAATTATTTATAAAAAATAAAAATTACTCCTATTGTAACTGATTGACGGTAAAAAATAAAAATAAAAACTGACAGTAAATAACCAATGTTCTAAAAATCGCTAGGCGAGCGCTAGGCGCCAAAGCAGGGCCTAGCGCCTAGGGGCCTAGTCGGGATCTAGTCGGAGTCTAGGCGGGGCCTAGAAATCGAGACATAATTACACATTAGGTCCATACCAAACCTGGTGCAACAATAGTAAATAGCTAAATATGATCAAATAAACTAAAAATAATGATTACGTTGCAAGATTAAAAATTAAAATTAAAAATTAAAATCAAATTCTCTATCATTTCAAAGTGAAGGAAAGAAGGGAATACTTTAATAACTTGAGGGGGGAGGGAAAATACTTTAATAACTTGAGGGGGGAGGTTGTCATTTTGGGGAGGTTGTCATTTTGAAAAGTGAATTAAAACCCTAAAACTAAAAGCCGACCGCCCTCTCTCTCTCACATTCACAAAGTTTTCACGACGTCTCTCTCTCTCTCTCTCTCTCTCTCTCTCTCTCTCTCTATCACTATGAGATAGATGACTGTATTTCAACGCCGACAACAATCTCTCGCTCTCGCTCTCTTTCTCTCTCGCTCTTCTTAATTTCTCTCACTCTCACTCCTCTTTCCCTCTTCATCTAAGATATCACCTCCTTTCCCACCGTAATCAATCCAGTCATTTCGACTATTTCCAACCTGTGGATCTCAGTCACGTTGACTCTCCCTCTTCCGACGCCGAACTTATCTAAGCCTACCTCTCAGAAGATTGAGGATGTCATTCATCGCATCGTCGTGCGTCGCTCTGCCCCTGATTGACTCCCCTTCCTCCGAGGTTCCTTACACTAGGTCCCTCCTCGACAAAATGCGTACGACATCGCTCAAATCGACTGGACGTTAGGGGCGCCTAGGCTGAATAAGCGGCAATTTTTCATGGTAGCAATTTATTGTCCGATTTGGCCCTAGTCGCGGCGTTTGGGGCGCCTAGAGCCTAGTCGTGGCGTTTGGGGGAGCCTTAGTGCCGGGCGCCTAGAGCCTAGTCGCGGTTGGGAGGGCTAGCGCCAGGCGGGCGCCTAGAACGATTTTTCGAACACTGTAAATAACATGAATGAAAGACATCCTCTAAGTGATCTTGTAGAAGTAGAGGATGTCTTCACAACTATATGCTACATTATCTCCACCTCAGCATTACAGATTTGCATTGGAGAAGATTTTTTTTTTGAAAAATATATCTTTCCTACGTGTCTAACATTTTTTACTAAATAGATGATTGTATTGGAGAAGCTCTGTGGTTTGGTAGTCAGGATTAAGAGCCTGTTTGGTGTAGCGTTTTAAAAACGCAACGTTTTTAAAACGCAGATTATATTTAAAACGCGATTTTTTTTCTTTATAAATGCGTTTGGGATATTATGTCAAAACGCTGCTTTTTATTCTCTACTGCGTTTTAAAATCTGCGTTTTGAGAAAAAGCTAGGAATTTCAGCGTTTTAAAACGCAGCTGCGTTTTGAAAACGCTGTGTTTTCTACCGCAGCATTGAAACGCTAAGTTAAGGAATAAGCTGCGTTTTAACCCTGCGTTTTGGCTAAAACGCGCGAACAAACGGGCTCTAAGGCCGGATAGGATTAATAAGCTGAATTGTAGGATGTTTGGTACGCAATAGTCGGTCGGAATTATTAGCACGAGTTATCCGGATAAGGTCCTTTTTCCCTCACTAATAATACTAAGGGAGAGGGTGGTATTAATTTTAAAATTACCTTTTATATATAAGTAGGGATTAATAGTAAGTGCGCTAATAACACCAAGATTAAAAATAATGTTTATCCCTGCCTAACTACCAAACAACCCCTAAGCGTCGTATGAGCTCTTACCAAAGACCTTTTTTTTTTTTTTTTTTTGTACTTTTTCATTATTAAATAGAAAGAAAGGGGTTGAGTATTTCTTTGTGAAGAATAAAGAAAGAAAAAGGAGTAGAATACTTGGATCTCAGACAAGGTACTTGTTCCATGCTATCAATCTTTCTTTCCAATTTTTGACAAAGTTAATGAAAACCATAACTTATTATAATTGGTCTCTTTATACACATTTGGTTCTTCTAATTTTGGGTTTTTTTTTTTTTTTGTTTTCTTTCTCCCTTACTTGGCGTATGAATATAAAATAACTTCAAACTCATTTGTTTATTATTTATTTGAGAAATGCTAGAGTCATCTAAAGAGTACAAAAAATATTGCACCTAATGACATGACACCTAAATCCAATGTTGGATTTCAAGCAAATTTCTGGCCAGATGCTGTACCATAAGGTGACAAATGTTTGATTTAAAAATTTAACCAAAATTCAACATTGAATTTATGTATCATGTCATTAGGTGCAATATTTTTCGTACTCTTTAAATAGATGTAACATTGTCCTATTTATTTTTCAATACTGACTTGGAGAAAATAAAATGTGAGAATTTTGTAAGAAAGAGAGAGAATATTGAATGTCAAGTCTCTATTAAAGAAAACGATCGTAAAATAGTTGTTATTTCCAAGTCTTTGTTGATTTAGTATAACCAATTCGTGGAAGAAAAGAAAATGTCTTGTACGTAATTGTAAGGAAACTAAGGATGACGGTGATCCGTTAGAAGAAGAAAATCTTGATTGGTGTCGACTTAGTATATATACGATTTTTATGTTGTCCATTGTGTGTTTTGAAAGCAAGGAACCATAAAATACTTTGAAAACGGAAAGTTGGAGAGATTTCCACATAAAAAAGGAATACCAAATGAGGAAAAGTCCAAAGGAAACTATGCTAATGAAGTGTCATGTTTGCACTAAGGAAAATGATTTCAAGTCGACTTTTTCTGCCCCAATATTGATTTACGACGAACGTCACGTAGTGTGTATAAACACTTTAATAAAGAGACGCTTGTTTTCAGAGGAAGAAACGATTGGGAAATCTCGACCGGTGGTGTAGTGATGACAATTTTGAACCGAACCATGGATATTCAAATTGAACTGAACCGAAGTTGACGGTTATTAACTAGTTTGACTAAATATGGGTTGGGTAATGGGGATGGATAATCGAAATGAAAAATTGGGGAACGGTTTGGTTTTGGTATTAGTAATACCCGCCCCATTACCCGCTCAATTACCCGAACCGTTTCCCGAACGGCTTATTTAGTACTAATATAACTAGTTTTACACCCGTGCGTTTAACGCACGGACATATATCTTTTTCAACTAAATAACACTCGAGCAAAATAAAGAGGAAAATTAAAATAAAAAGAATAAATGGAGGTAAAGTAATGTTGGAGACAACTAATTAAATAGAAATACAATGATATATCGGTAATATTATAGTTTCGAAAAAAATTTCTTTTACACAAAATTTGATGTTTTATTTCTTGGTTTTCCTCTTTAGCACATATTTTTAATTAAATTATTTATGAATAGTATAAATTACTTTTTCTTAAATTATATTACATAAATAAATAAAAAGAAAAATCATTATAGTGAAATTTATAAAATAATTATAAGACTTGGTTGTCATTGTATAATTTCGGTAATTACATAAATTAAAAAAAGAAAAAATGTTCTATTTTAAATACAATTTTTTAAAATTATAGAATATTGTTTTTATTAATGTAAAACTTTATAACATCTTTATAGAGTATAATTTAATTTTTCTTAGTTTATTCTTTGTATTTTGTATTAGAAATTAATGATTAATATTTCGTATATTCAAAATTTACATAATTAATAATTAATATTTCAATTAAAAATTACATAAATTGGAATAAAATAATAATTTAAAAATATTATTTCATTGACAACGATTCAATTGAAAATATTGTCAAATGAAAAACAAGAGAGAGGATTTTGTTTGTCACTTTTTTCGATGCCACTTTGTCCAACTCATGGTTTGGATATATAGTAATATGAAATGCTCTATAAAAATGTTCTATTTTTGGCAAGTAATTTTTTGCATATTGTACTATTTTAAGACTTGCTTGTCATTATATATATATATATATATATGTATATAGATTAATATTTTAATTAAAAATAACATAAATTGAAAAAAAATTAATTAAAAAATATTATTTTCATTGACAACGGTTCAATTAAAGTACGGAAAGGAAGGGAAGGAGGAGAGAGAGAGAGAGAAAGGGAGAGAGAGTGTGAGTGAGTCTGCCACTTTTTTCAATGACACTTTTTCCAATGCACTTTTTTCAATCTCACTTTTTTCAATTCATGGTTTGGATGTAATTAAAGATTGTATTATTATTTTATATTTATTGTTTTGTATTTTCGAGAAAAAATTTAAATGTATAACCATTTTTATTTATATGAAGTTAACTTTCTATCTTTAGTAAGTAATATTTTGGCGGGAATTTTCCTTATTTAGACTTATTAGGTTTTATATATATATAGATTTTATCCATATTTTCATACAAATATTTACCATGTAACTTAGGTATACTCCCTCCGTCCTTAAATTATTGTCTTGTTTAACCCGACATACGGATTAAGAAAAATCATTGACATAATTATTAATATTGATATAATGTGTAGTTTTAAGTAGGAAGAAAAAAGGAAACCAAGACAATAATTTAGGGACGGAGGGAGTATATATGTTAGATTTAAAACATTAAAATTCAAACATCTTTCTCAATTATGTGAATCTGCCGCTCAGTGCACTTAGTCATTCACTCCTCTTTATCACTTAATTATTTAATATTTGGTGAATTTGTGATGTACACAACTACTTAACTTGACTTTTTAGCTTTTACGAATATGATTATGATATAGTTTTAAGTATAATTATTATCCTTTATCAAGTCTTATGAATTTGATTATATAATATGTTATTTAAAAGTTCTTTTTGAGTATTTTTCTAATTATTAAATTATTTTACGCTAAAATATTAGTTTGACGAATTATTTGTGAATATTCCTTGATTAACCGTTACTCGTGAAAAATAGATATGGTGAGACAAATTGATTACCTGGTAAAAAATGTGATGGATATGGGACATAAAATTAAATTAAAAAATAGGGGTGGTATTATAAATAATCGCCCCCGAACCACCACATTGTCATCCGTATAGTGATGTATTTCTCATGTTTAAAAGTTCCACAATTTTGTCGACTTTTATGAAAATCGATTTATTGAAAAGTAAGAAAAAAGGAAAGTTAATACAGTACCTTATTGGAAGATCTAGTGATATGATTATGTTTTCATATTTTAAAATTAAAATTAGGCCTTTTAATTTGATCAATAGACGCAATACTAAAAGAAGAAACTATGAGCCATTACAATCATTTGGACGTTGGTCTGAAGCTTTATGTAAGCATGAAAAGACACAAACCAACTCTCATAAAATAGTGTTTGGCTTTTGTATACTAGTACTGTATTAAGCTTAGATGAGAGTCCTCACAGTTTCTATATTTGGTTGAATTTCTCAAAAGTCACTTTCAATCTTGGTCGTATGTACATTATTTTTCAATCCGTTCCTAATTTGATAGAATCAATAGACGTGTCGATTGAGGTGCAAAAATGAATTTTGTAACTTCACACAAAATATGAATATAAAAAATTATGAAATAGTCCATCCTTTCTAAAATAATTGTCTTGAAATATTAGAGGGGACATACACATTACCCCAACCGTTATTATTAGTATTTAATGCTTTAAAAGACTACAATTAAAATTATATAATGCCATTTGGTATGGCTAGAACAAATTGTTTGAAAACCTGACCTCTCCGCTGAGAGTAGTAACGTACTAGGGTGGCTCTGATATAGGACTTGAACACTCAACCTCTCTGAGAAAAACTAACTGACTTTATTATAAACAATTTTGTTAGATTTACAACTTTTGTTAAAATTTTTGTTACAATTAAGCATTAATAAAGGGCAAAGTTGTCTTTTTTCAAAATAACTTTGCCTTTAGTCAAGGCTAGTTGTAACAAAAATTATAAACCTAAATTAAAAAGAAAAAATAAGAGTAAAATGATAAAATTATTTTTTTAGAATAAAAGTTTGAAAACAATACAATTTTTTTTTTTTACCCCACAAAAATGAAAAGCAAGACAATTAATCATTTTACATTTTTAATGCATGAAACTCAGTCAATCAATACACTACAATCCCTAAATCAATCATTTTACATTTTTAATGCATGAAACTCGTATATTGCCTCTGCTCATCCCATTCATTGGAAGAGCAACTTTTGCGTTGCGGCCGAATCTTGATCATTGTTTTCACCAACGTTACTATTGCTCAACTCTAAAATTGCAATTCCAAAAGGGAGGGAGTATTACACAACCTAGAGGTTTGATTGAATGGGACCCATGTAAGATCGAGAGGTTGATTGATGGTAAAATGTGAGGAGACAGACAGAAACAGGAAGGATGGTGAAAGGGAGGTGAACTTGGGAATAGGGATGCCAAATTTTGCCACTACAAGGACGTTTGTGTGCCAGTTTTGGCGGCAGGTACTAATTCTTTTATCTTGTTTTCTTATTTGCTGAGTTGGCTTCTCCATAATCTTATCTGGGTTTCTTATTTTAAAATTGTTTCTTTTACTTGATTTTAGCTGACTTGCTACATATTGTTAGGTGCTTTTGTTACCCAATAATAGTCGTTTCATTTCATTTTATGTGATTTGATTCAAATTTTATTCAATGATAGTTCAAATAGCATGTAAAGGAATCACGATTGTTGTGTATCAAACGAGTTCTAAGTTTTCTTAATGGGGCTTTTATTGGGTGTGCTTATCTCATGTAGATTCAAGGGTTAGGTGGATCTTGTTGATATCTTGAACAGAATGAAATTAATAATTAAATAATACCCATTAATTATGTTTTGCTCAAGTGTTTGGTTAATGATTTATGAAGTTTTTGTTTTAGCTCCTTGGACAGATTCAAGCATTGTTAGTTGATTTTTGTTGTGGTCTGTTGGGTATTGTCTTTGTTGATTTAACCTTGCTTTTTCAATGAATACTGTAGAAGCTTGTGGATTTGGCTTTAAGCTTTTGCATCTAATTGTACTTGGTCAATATTCTTAATATCAGATCAGATCCACAAGTTGTATTTGCAAGATAGCAATGTTTTATATCTTTCGAATAAATAAACCAGCAATGATTTATCCCAATTGTCATTTCTTAAAAGTCGTCGTGGACATGTGGGGTGCTAATCTGCATTTTAGTGCAGATACAATCTGCATTGTTCGTCAATGTAGCTGTTTTAGGCATGGTGTTCGTAGTAGCCCAGTAGGTTAAGACTTGCTTCCATTAGCTAGAAACATCTAATTCAGTGGTTAGTTTAGTTTAGTTTGTAATGACTCACTTTTGGTCATGTGATCTTCCAACCTTGACCCATTTTGGTCATTGATTTATCCTTACTTCACTTGTTCATGAAAAAACTTATGGAACTTTTTCCTTTTTGTTCTTTAATTATTGTTCATGATGAAACTTATGAAATTTTTTCTTTTTGGTTCTTGATTATACTTACTATAATTGGTGACTTGCCTTTCTGATAATCTTTATTCGAGTTCTTTGCACTCTCTCTATTCCACACACCCCGGGTCCCATCTTGCCTTTTGTCTTCAAATGGTTTGTTTTGCAATGAGGTGATACTTGCAGGAGTTTTCTTTTTTCCTTTATCTATCGTCTATTCTTCCCATGAAAAGCTGATGAAACTATGCTCTCTCTTTTTCTTCTAGATTTGGCCCTTTAAAATTAGATGATTGGGTTGTTGGTACTCTTATCTGGTTTTTAATTCAATTAATTTATCTATTTATTTGTCTTTCATTGTTTTTCAAGGTGAGGTGTCAAATGTGGGACTTTTATTTCCTCAAAATAAAAAATCAAATCAAATCAAAAGGAGGTGGGACTTCGCCTTCAACATTTCCATTTTGTGTGTAAGCGGTTCTCTCTCTGTTGATGTTTGTTACTTATCCAAGGAAAAAGAAAGCATGTTCCATTGACTCCTAAATTTGTAGGGTGATGAGATCCAATGCTTAACTTGACCAGGGGTAGAAGAAATCCATACCTAAGAGAGAAGCTCTGGCTTATCCAATACAAAGCAATCGTATTCTTTTTTGTTTGCAATTATGCTGCCTCCCCACTGCAAATTTGTCAAAATGGTCATAGCTAGTGCTATCTATGATCATTTGTAAATGCAATTTTGGGTCTAATATGAGGTTTTTGCCTTTCTTTTATACGGTTGCAACGACCTCTTATATTTCCAATCACATTGGAAAATTTGTATCATTTGTCAGTTTCAATGCCTAGACTACAGGGATTATAGACCATGAGTTGCATTGTTGGATTTTTCTTCGTTGCGTCGATGTTAATGTTATCTACTGTCTCAAAATCCCTTCTGTTAACACCAGCCTCTTTACTGCAACTTCCACATTGTTTATTCAATATGCACAATAGGTAATCCTTAAATTGGAATAATCATTTCTAAAAAAATCTCTTACAACTCAAGTTCCAAGGTCTTTTCAGGAGATAAAACTTGGGTTTTTTTTTCCCCAAGACCAATCATGCATAACTACTTCCCAAGATATCAGCCCATGTGAAACACGAGTGATTGAGTATGCCTCTTTCTCTTTGTTTGTCGTCGTAAGATATCTAGTACCTGCTTCACCTTTTTTGTGTGCTTTTGCATCAGATTAAATATGTCTTCCTTTTCAACAACACAAACCAATAATCGTGGGGGACCCTGTACCACAATCATGTTTGAAGGTGTTGATGGATCAGCGGCTAAGTATTTGTCTCCCAAAAGATTAGAAAAATAAAACCAGAAGAACCTCGAAATATACTTGACAACATATCTTGTGCACAAGTTTCTTTGGCTAATGGAGATGTTCAAGTCATTATCATTTGTATCTTTCGTAAACCACATTCTGTGGGGCTAAACTTAATTTGTACTTGACCCAAGTTTAGTGGCCTAGTTAATCTTGTGCAATTTTTTTCTTCTCTCTCTTTTTGAATAATCGAAAAGCTGTCACTAGCGAGCAAACTGAATGGGCGTCAGAATAAAAAAACTGGTTGTATTTGGCAAGCTGTAAACTAGAATTATACTTTAATCATTTTCTTTAGAATGCATTGAGTTGCTTAGTGCATAATACAATCATGGAGGGTGACCGACTGAACTTAATATAATTCATTAGCTTGAATTTAAGATAGTGCTTTAAGGGTCGTTGGGAATTCATATCTGCACTTATCGTGTAGATGAGTGTGCCACTTGCATCAGCTTGTGGAAATTTATGAAAGAAACAAAATAATTTTTGTTCATTATAGCAAAACACGATAAGAATATATATAAATTTCTCTTGATGTTGAGAAATTAATCTCTCTTATTTTATAACTATTCCATAAGTTTTCTTGATTTCGTAGCAACTAGTAAGGTGGAAACTTTGTTTTTTTCAATTAGAAAGGTTCTTAGCTCAACTTGGACCAAAAGCCTTTTCTGGCATGTTAGTGGGTTTGGTTAATAGCATGTTACTTTGCATCACGATACATGTATAACTGCAGTAAGACAACTTCTACTATGGAAACCCCGTAGAAGTGGAATATATATATATATATATATATATATACATATATATATATGTATATATATATATATATGTATATATATATATATATATATATATATATCATGAAACTATATGAACACAGATCAGTTAGAAATAAATGTCTGAGAATTTAGAGATAGTACTATAGAGGAGTTTTTGTGTTCTAAAGAAATTATAGATTGATTATGCCTGTCCATTCAAAGTTTGTGACCTCCGATCAGCCAAGAGTAATAATCTTTGTACCAGGCCATTGTTTTGTGGCAATATCAGTCCTTTCGTTTAGTTCTGCAGGTGATTGTGAGTTGGCTCGTGAGCTAACTTGAGCTCAACATGCTCGAGCCTGACTCAACTTGATTTGACTCTTGTTCATGAGCTGAGCAGGGGTACTTGGTATAGCTCGTCAGCTAAACGAGCTGAACAAATCCGAGTCTACCCCTTGTTCAACTTGGAAGGCTCAAGAGCCATGTCCAAGTAAGCTAAACTTGACTCGAGAAATTTTGTATTAATTATATGTATCATATGTTATTTAATTTCCCTTTTCCTCAAGGGTATTTTGTAGGGTAGAGACACTGAACCAGTGAGCCTCTCTAAAGATGAAGCTTCTCAACCTTGAGGAACTAAACAAATCTTCTGACCCAAGGAGCTGAGTTGCAAACAGCTCACATGTGACTCATGATCAGTTAAGCTGAGCTTGGTTTTTCTCGCACCTTAAAAGTCCGAGTCCAGCTCAGTCGGTGTAGGTTCAAGGTCGCCAAACAACTAGGTGCCGAGCTGAGTGAATGCAAAACTTGACCCGATCGTGAATCATCTAAGCTCATCTATACCCCTACAGTTTTACATATTGTTTCCCCAACACATTTTCCGTTGGTTCTTTGTAAGTGTATATTATTGTTGTACTATAGCTGCTTCTGATCTTATAATATGATGGAATTATTGTGCATAATGTAGATAGATACTACACCTAACTGATAATCTCTGGTACGTGGATGCAATACAGCTCGAAATGAACATAACTAGATTGAAAGGCACTCTTTATATTTGGAAGCTACTTTGAAGGAATAATGCACTTCAACTTTCAAGTGGGAACTATAATACAGGATTATCCCATGATCTGGCTTGAAAATCAGCTAATTAAGGTAATATTCAAGAACTCCTTCTACCTATCTGATGAAGTTGAAGTCAATTTTTTTTTTTTTCTGCCTGGGTTCTATTATAGTATTCCCTTTCTTCATTAAGTATGTAATGGATATACTTTCTCACAATGAATATCTACTATATGTCACTATCATTTTGCAGTACATTTCATCCATTACAAGTTCTGATAATAATTAGAACTCATCAGTGATCTCCCTTTTGTTAATTTGCTCCTACTAAACCATTATCATTTTCTTAAATGCAGGCCTAGTGGAATGAGAAGGCGACAGAGTTGATAAATTTGGAGGTTTGGAGTTTGGACTCTCCAACCAACAAATCTTTTATTCCTTCCATCCATCCATCCATCCGGTAAGGAAAAGGTATATGAAACTCGAAAATTCTTCGTTAATCATGAAGTTAATTTTTACTAGTATTTTTTTTTTGAAATTGTGGGTGGGAACAAAAAGGTTGTTTTGTTCTTTTCTTAAGTTATGATTGGGTCATTAGTAGTGGGATTAAAATAGATCAATGATTTGGGAGTGAATATTAATTAAATGATGTCATAGATACACCAAACACAATTCTTATCAGTTGGTATAATGGAAGATGCCAAGTCTTAGAGGGTACAAGTTTGACTGTTTTCAACAAGTGATTTGCAATGTCGACAGCGACTAACTGTTTGTACTTTCGAAATGATAGTACACTGATACTATCGAAGTAAGAAGATGGTTCATGCTAGCAAACAGTAGTTTACGGACAAAGGTTTATGATTTACAACTTGAAATTAACCCCCCAAAACACCATTTTTGGACCTTTCGTTTATGGCAAGAAAATTAACCAACTTAAAGATTAACGGTGACTTTTGATCAGAAAATTAACTGTTGTAGTTCTGCCTCCAAGTACAAAAGGATCTATCTAGACAAGAAAGAAAAGCTATCAAATTGTTTGTTGTTATTAGCGCAAATGTTTTAAGTACTATTTTTTATCACAAGTTGTACTTTTGATATGGGATATAGGGAATTACTCTCTCCGTTCCACTCAATGAGTACAAGTTTGAAAAGTTTAATAATTAATTAAAAGATATATATAAGTAATATTGAAATTGGACATAATTACAAAAATATTTTAGCATAGTTAATACGTTTGTACGACATGTGGAGGGTAAAGTTGAAAGTTTTATGAAGATTGTAGGCATAATTTTTTAAAGTGAACTCTTTAGATGGAACATTCCAAAATAGTACAGTGGACTCTTTGCCTGGAGTATTTGTTTGCTTGAAAGTAAAGTTGAAAGTTTTATGAAGATTGTAGGCATAATTTTTTAAAATAAACTTTTTAGATGAAACATTCCAAAATAGTACAGTGGACTCTTTGCCTGGAGTATTTGTTTGCTTGAAAGTAACGACAGATTTAGACTAGAAAGAAAACTAACAGAACTGATTTTGTTATTTGTAAAGCTAATGTTGTAATAAGAGCTTTAGAGGTAGTACTTTGATCTCAGAGATAGAAGAAACTTTGGATTTATATATAATTTGGTCCCTAAACTTTTTCATTTCTCCTAATTTGGTTAAAGATGTTTTAGTTTTCCTACCTTGGTCCTTGAACTCAATTTTTGCTACCTTATTAGTCCCTCGTGCTGTTAAGTCAAACGGAATCGTTAAAAAAAATTAAAATACCAAAAATACCCTTATTCGAGGCTGACTGGGATGCGTAGTTGGACAACATATTCTGGCGGGAATGGAGTATACTTTTCCCTCTAATATTTTCCCCTCTTACCTTTTGCAGCCTTCATCATTCTCTCTTTCTCTCACTTTAAAAAAAATTCATCTCTCTCTCTTTCTCCCTCTCTCTCTCTAAGAAAGCGAACTGGGTAGAATTCTCAGCCCACCAGCGACTCTCTCTCTCTCTCTTTCTACACCAGGAACATAGATGACTGTGACGATGACGATGACGATCTCAGTGCAACTGGTAATGGAAGTAGCACCAATTCTTTCCATCAATTATGGGTGTCCCAAGTTGGGAGTCATCTCATGAGCTACACCAACTACAACGATGGGTTGCTCTATATATTTTGATAATAATATATATGGTTAGGTCAAGGTATATGAAGAATTGATTTATTCCTTGAGCATTATATATATATATATATATATATATATATATATGTAAATATAAATATGTGTGTGTGTAACAAAAGCTTCTAACGTTTGCCTTTTTCATTGTGTGTTGAGAAATCCTATAATTTTTATTGTATTGTAAAGAAAATGGAAAGAAACCTTTAAAAATACATTTTAACCCATTTAAAAGGATGAAACCAGATTTTTTTTTGTATAGCTGCAATTAAAGACTAGATGCTCAATGGTTTCTTCAATTGCACAAACCGCATTTATAATCCCACAGACCCCATTTGAATATTCTGTTTCTGGTATTGAGTCTGTTCGAGCAAGCTAGTCATTGTATTATAGCAAGAACACAGAAATTAATCCCAAAATCAAACAAATCTTGAATACAGATACTTGCAATCGATAAAATTGGGAATCAAATTCGAGCCCCAAGTGCCAATTGCTGCGGCACGTTGTACTGAATGAAGGATGCAGAATCACGTACTGCTTGGTGCCCCAAAATTGCAAGCCCTAAGGGTTGCAAGTCAATTGAAAAAAGAGAGAGCTTTGCACTCAGAGAGCATATGGTCGTATTTAATGGCGCAGGCGACCGGAGCTAAAGAGACGGTGAACAAGATGACGTCGGTCGGAGGGAGTTCACCGGTGAAGATGTTGCTGTGATTCTCATTTGAGAGAAAACGAGGGCCTAAGAAAGGGGGGTTCACGACTGCTGAGAGAGACAAGAGAGAGAGATTGGCGAGGTGGAACATGACGGTGAGAGAGTGGCTGTAACGACGGAAAGAGGGAGTACACCGGTGATAGACTGCTACAGCTGCGGCCTGGGAGAGTTTAAGAGAGGGGAGGCGTGGTTCTTCTATTGCGGTGAGAGGGTGCGGTAAGAAGGTAAGAGAGGGTTTGAATAGATTTAAGGGTTTGACTTGTTTTGTTGAAGAGCGTGACTTTGTATTAGAAGGAGAGGTGGATAGAGAGAAGGAAAGAATATTATCCCTTCCCACTAGTAATAATTTCACCTAGGCATCTCACTCAGATTCAAGTAAGGGCAATTTTGTTATTTTAAACTTTTTTAAAAATTCCGTTTAACTTAACGGCATGAGGGACTAATAAGGCAGACAAAAGTTGAGTTCAAGGACCAAGGTAGGTAGGAAAGCTGAAACCAAATTAGGAGAATTGAGAAAGTTTAGGGACCAAATTATGTATTAATTAATCCAAGAAACATCCCTGGTAATTTAATTTCGTATTGCCAGTCCGTAAAGCAAGCTAGTGCTGCAGGGCACCACTAATTAATTAAGCAGATGAACGTACTAGTATTATATGCATAATAAAAATTAGTAACTTGTAGAGCGGAAATTCTGAACTGATTAAGCATTGATTAAAGGAAATAAATGTAAGGACTAGTTAAGGAAAATCAAAATCTAATTTACCAACCTCCCTCGGCCAATAACTAGACTCGAGTGAGTCACGTGCCATATGTCATTTCAGACATGCCTTTGTAAGAAAATACACGGAGCTATGAAACAAAATCTCTCTCTCTCTCTCTCTCTAAAAATGACACAGTCTCAAAATCCCAATCAAATTAATTACCATTTGCTTCTTCAAGGCAGAAGACAAATTAGCTTTAATCTATCTCCCTTAATTATTAATTACCCTTCAATATCCTACTAAATTAGGTGATGACCATACATAAATCAAGAATGATCGATCGAAGGGTATATATTTTGAGAAATGAAATACAAACAACAGAAAAAACACATTTCGTAATCGTGGAGCCCCTGATCGATCAGTTAACTTCCAAGTCATTATCAAATAAATCAACCTTTCCCGCCGGATTTTAAAATTCTGATCCAACGTACCGATTCCGCTAATCATTTACAAGCTGACAACTTGGACCGCCTGTTAATTTGTCACCTTCTCTCTGATTTTTTTCTTTTGTTTAAGCATTTGGCTTGGCTTGTTAATTTGAAGCGGGCCTTCCAAGCCAGTTAATTTTGATATATATATATATATATATATATATATATATATATATATATATATGCTTGCCATCATAAATGGAAGCATGGTCTTACTACTGCTTTGGATCCTTGATTCAGCGCTGCAAATTCAAGATTATGACTTGTATTTGTCTTTTTGAGCATTCTTGTTTTACTTGTATAGATATAATGAATGCTGAGGCTGGTAGAGTTTCTTGAATCTTGATGCAAGCTAAGCTGTTTATGTATGAAGCCAAACTGATGGACCTACCTAGATGGGGTATAAAATAATATATACTCAATAAGAAAAAAAACAAACAAATAATTGAGAAGGGCATATTCTTTGAAGCTTCATAACTTCTTGGACTAACATTATATATAGTGCTATTATCAGTTTCATGAACTCTTGTCTATGCATTTCACTTATTGCCATTGAACAATAACTTTCGCCTACAACTACTCACTTCACCAAGAACAACCTTAATTACAAACCAACATTCGTAAACTTAGAAATCTTAATCAGAAACTATTCTTCATGGCAGGACCTGAAACAACGAGAACAACCATTGCCACCGCCACCAGCAACAAGACAACTGCTGCCGCCATTGCACAACCAACGAAAAGCTCCGTTCGCAGATTCGTGGGAGTGAGGCAAAGGCCTTCAGGGAGATGGGTAGCGGAGATCAAGGACTCTTCTCAACGAGTGAGACTATGGCTCGGGACTTATGACACGCCTGAAGAGGCAGCCCGAGCCTACGATGAGGCAGCTAGAGCTCTACGTGGAGAAAATGCCCGAACCAACTTTGCTGCAGTGAACCCTAACACTAGTCAATCAAACCCAACCCCTTGCCATGGTGGCGGGTTAATGTCCGAATCGGATGCTCGTCATGGACTTAGCTTCTCCTCTCTGAAAGCCAAGCTAAGTAAGAATTTGCAAAATATCATGGCTAAGACTTCAGAAAACAAGTCATCCAAGAGTAGGGTAAGCGACCATTTCACTTTCGCAAGCATTTTCAACTTTAGGGGCACCAATTACCAATACCAAAACTCCCTTGACATTAAGAACATTGAAAAAGTGGTGCAACCAAGCATCATTGTACCACCACATGTGGTGGATCATGAGCAATACAACTCTTCTTGGGAGACCTCAAGTGTTTCTGATTGTAGCACGGAATGGATCGGATTCCGACAACATGGGTTGGACTCTGATGGATCGGATATCGGGGAAGGTAGCTATGTTGGTGGAGAAGGGTTTGGGGATCAAATGATGGGTGGTGGTTGGATTAGTAGTCCAGATATAAGTGGTGGTTGTGGAAGTGAGGGGTCAAGGAGTAAGAGGTTTAAGGTTTCTTCTTCAGTTATGGTTCCCCCAACCTTTAGTACTGATCACTCTCCTTTTTATGGTGACAACTAAATTAATGTCATGTTAGTGGAAAGCTTCAAGGCTTCTTTATCCAAATGATGGGAAGCCATAGGAAGTTTTACCCCTCTTTTTAATCTTGATGATGATGATGATAAAAATAGCTAAGTTTTTCAACAATGTACATAGAGAGAGAGAGAGAGAGAGAGAGAGAGAGAGAGAGAGAGAGAGAGAGAGAGAGAGAGAGAGAGAGAGAGTGAAGCTATGGTAGCATTGTCTTTACACAAGAAGATAGTAAAGGCCTTTTGTTTCATGGCATTGCTGAGTTTAATTTGGCTTATTTGGCTTTACCATTTTATCTTCAGAAAGAAACGTTATTCTCATTCTACTGAAACAGATTCGAGATTGAACAAACGATCTGTTCGTGAGTGGGACTTATTTATCCAAACCGCTCCTTGTGAAGTTGAAATGGAAATTGTTGAGTAAATGTATGTTGAATAGATGTCGACACTCCTTCCATCAAACTCAAATGAGTACTTATCGAGTTCTTAATTTTTGATTTTTTATCCAATAGATAATATAATAGTAACCATCAACATTAAATTATTCCTCATTATATATATATATATATATATATATATATATATATATATATATATATGGATCATTCATTGGAATTAGGTACAAGGGTGTGCAAGGAGACAATGGTTTGAATTGAGAAGTGATGTAGATACCATTTTATACAAGATTTGGAAAAAGTAAAACAAGAATAGAAGAGCGAGCAGGCCTCATGCAAAATTGTGAAAAAAAAAAAAAAAACATTTTTAAAGTTTAGTAACAAATTAAATAATACTCTTAAATTAATCACGCGATTTTTGAAAATTTTCTTTCTTAAATTAAAGTAGAATTTTTCTAATCTTGATTCTTTACACCGTGCCCATGGATACTTAATTACATTTTCCTTTTTACGAAACCAAGTTAAAGTCAACTTGCATACATCTTAAGTTATTCACTTCCGCGGTGCTGTTAAAAAATTACTTAAAACATTATCGTCTCTCTACGGTTAGGATTTTCTTCGCGAACTTAGCACGAACTCGCACCACGTCAGTATGGCCGACGACGTCCTTATGGACGATGTGCTGGTAGGGGGAGGTGAAGGGGATGGCACTGAAAGAAAGGTGCACTCTGAAGGGGCAGAGGTAGAGACCATGCCAACTAGGGTGCACACAAGAATGACGGAAATAATTGGAATATGGCATTATGGCTAAACAGTCATATATGGACTCTCTTGTGGTTGATTGGTGGAGGAGGAGGATACGAGGGAGAACTAAAGGAAGGTGAAGTGGGGATGAGGAGGAGGTGTCGGAGGATGAAGGAAGGGAGAATGCAAAGTGGCCAGAGGTTCGGCAAACAAAGGAGGATAATAAGCTTCAAATACGTTGGCCATAGAGGGAATCATTAATCTTGAAGGTGCTAAGCGAATTAGTGGTATACATGTTTCTCTCCAACAGGCTCAAGCGGTTATGGGTGTTGTGCACTTGTGCTTTCCCATCGTTCTCGTACACGAAGTAGAAATACAAGTACAACTTTAAATTAATAAAAGTCTATTAAAACCAATTTAGGTGATCTCACCGAACGCTCAATAGATTACAATATGGGTCGAGATAACAAAATAACTATCTTATGGGAATATCTCTAATACTATAGTTTATAATCTCCAAGTATGCTACAAATACTAAAAAAGTTAGTATACTGCAACAATGGAAGAAATAAATACAATAATAATAATAGTATAGAAAGAGAAAGGCAGTAAGAGAAGTTATTCGCAATGGTGTCACAGCCAAAGCCTCAACCAAAATCACCACAAGGCTCAGTATTCCTTTTCTCGACCAAGTCCACCGAAGTGGGCCAAGTTGAGAACACAGCACTGTCCCAAGGTAGAAAGAACCAAGCTTTTCCGGCCACAACTCCGGCAACCCCAAACACCCAGCAATTCCGGCAACCCAAGTCACCGCCACGTCTCTTGAAGCTCACCACCGTCTCGTCGGAGCTCAGGACTCCAAAATACCATCAAATTGAAATCCCTCACTCACACACACAATCTCACACAGTAAGCACACAGTGAGAAGAATTGAAAAAAGAGAGAACACTGATTTCGTTTAGCAAATATAGAGAGAGAAAGAGCGCATCGTCGTTGTTCAACGGGCCGCTCTGTGAGAGGAAAGATGGAGCAGAGTATAGGCCTGTTTGATTTGGCTTATGGGGTGCTACTTATTGCTTATGACTTACCATAAGTTGTTTTTGAAGCGTTTGATTTGACTTATGGGAAGATAAATCATAAGTCATGTACAAGCCACTTAAAGCACATGTGAGACATAAGTTATAAGCACTAAGCATGGTACTTATTTCTACTTTTCAAAAACAAGTAAGTCATATTCTTTAGTAAAACTTTCTATATCCCAAGATTACCCCTAATAATAATAAAAATTAAAATAAATAAATAATAATAATAATATTAAATAATAATAATAAATATAATAATAATAATAATAATAAATAATAATAATATTAATAATTAATGATAATAATAGTAGTAAATAATAATAATAAATATAATATTAATAATATTAATAACAAATAATAATAAGAATAAATAATACTCATAAGTATTATAATAAATAATAATAATAATAATAATAATAAATAATAATAAAAATAATAAAAATAAAATAATACATAATAATTTTAATAAATAATAATAATAATTCTAATTTTAATAATATTATTAATAAATTTATAATAATAAATAATACTCTTAATAATAAATAGTAATATTAATAAATAATAATTGTAATACATAATAATTGTAATAAAGATAATAAATATAATAATAGTGCATAATGATAATAATAAAAATAAAAATAAATATTAATAATAAATATAATAATAAATAAATAATAATGATGAGGGTATTTTAGTCTTATATTTTAATTTAGCACTTTTTCAGCTTATCAATCAAACAGTCACACTAACTTAACACAGTTCATCAACACTTTGAAAAGTTAAATCAAACAGCACCACTTTATGAGTCATCAGTCATAAGTTATCAGCTATAAGTCATCAGTCATAAGTCATTTCTCATCAGCTAAATCAAACAGGCCCTATATGAGGGAGAGAGGTAGAGGGAATCGCGCCAGGTGGGGGAAACCCAAAGGGACAAACCAGAGAGAATGGAACGGCAAGGAAGAAAACACGTGGGGGGGTGGTTTCTTCCGGTTTTACGGCAAGGGTGCTTGGGCGGGCTACCAAGGAGTTGGGCTTTGGATTTGGGCTTGGGAATAGGTTGCCCATTTTGGGCCATCCAATATTCCAACAATCTCCACCTTGAAACAAATGATACTTCCACACAACATGGACTCACAGGACTTTTAATTAAATGGTAACCATCATCGCCTTAAACCGAAATAGAACTTGCTCCAACACTAAATAGAAAACAAATCACGCGACAGCATACGCAAAGTATGCAAGGGAAATAACCAATCTGTCTTGCTCCACCGCACAAAGCAGAAACGAGATAAACACCACAGCAAACACTAAGTAAGCTATGGATTTAAGGGTAACAATAGCACACATACATCAATTACTAGTATCAAATTTCAAAATATTTAAACAAGTTTGAAATTTGGAAACAAGTAAACATTTAGTGCCCATATCCGCAAGATTAAACTGAGTAGGGATTTTTTTCAAGTAGAATAAGATCCTTATCAACCATATCTTTTAGGTAGTGAAACCTAACGTCTATGTGTTTGGTCCTATCATGAAAAACAGGGTTTTTACAAAGTTGAATTCCAGATTGGCTATCTGAAAAAACAACAGTTTTATCTTTCAAAAAACCTATTTAAGTAATTAATCCTTTTAACCAAATTATTTCTTTGAATGCTTCAGTTATGGCAACATACTCAGACTCAGTAGTAGATAAGGCTACGATAGGTTGTAACTGTGATTTCCAACTAACACATGCTCCACACAAAGTAAACACATAAGAAGTAGTAGATTTCCTACTATCTCTATCATTAGCATAATTAGAATCTACATACCCTTTTAATTTCACACCTTCAAAATATTTAGAAAATTTCAAGCCATACTTCAAAGAATATTTTAAATATCTCAATAGCCATTTAACACCTTGCCAATGTGGCATTCCAGGATTAGACATGTATCTACTTAAGCAGTTTAGGGCATAAGCTAAGTCAGGTCTAGTACTAACCATTAAATACATGACGGATCCTATGGCATTTGAATATGGCACATTTTCCATTTCTTTCAATTCTGATTCAGATTGAGGAGACTAACTTTTAATAAGGATGAAATGACTAGCAAGAGGTATATTGACAGATTTTGCATTTTCCATCTTAAATTTACTCAAAATCTTTTCCACGTAGAAAATCTGGTTGAGAGAAATCATGAAATTTTTCCTATCCCTAACAATGTTCATACCCAGAATCTTTTTGGCATCTCCTAGATCTTTCATGTCAAAATTATCACAAAGACATTTTTGCACATGCTCAATTCACTTGATGCAAGGGCCAATTAACAGCATATCATCAACATAAATTAACAGGAACACATATGCAGTAGAGTTTACTTTGAAATACAAGCAATGATCATAAGAGCTACGTTTAAAGTTCAAACTTTGCATGCACAAACTTTGCATGCACATATCAAATTTCTTATTCCACATTTTAGGAGATTGTTTTAGCCCATATAAAGATTTTTTCAATAAACACACATTTCAGGATTTTTCTTTGTCGTATGTAAATTCTTTCATTCAAATCACCATGTAAAAATGCAGTTTTAACATCTATTTGTTTTAACTCCCAATCAAATTGCGTAACCAAAGCAAGCATGACTCTAACAGTAGTGAATTTGACAACCGGGGCAAAGATTTACGTATAATCTATCCCCTCTTTTTGAGTAAAATCCTTAGCAACTAACCTAGCCTTATATCGTACAAATTTAGATTCATTTTTTACTTTAAATAACCATTTGTAGTCAACAACAGAACAGTTTTTTGGTTTAGGCACAAGTGTCCAAGTTTGATTAACATGTAGGGAATTCATTTCATCTATCATAGCATTTAACTACTTAACTGGATTAGCAGATTTTAAGGCTTCTTTGTAAGTTTTGGGTTCACTACAATTGTCAATTGATTCAAACACGCTAAACACATATGAGGTCATATCATCAAATCTAGATGGTTTTAGAATAGTAAGCCTAGGTCTGTCTCGAGCAAGTTGATAATCATCTAGATTCTGATCTTCAGGAATTTTAATCCTATATCATCTTCCTCATTTTCAATTTCAGCATTAACAGTTTCATCATTTACAATTTCAGTTTCAGCATGCACTTTTTCTTGGTTGTTATCATTTTCTGTTCCATTTTCAGTTTATGCATTAGTGTTAGCATCAAAAGAACCTACCACATAGGGATGCTCGACCGCATTAGGAACATGGGGAGGGGGGACATTATCAGGTATAGGTTCAGCAGGAAGCAAACAAGAAAATTCAGTTTCATTAAAAGCTACATCCCTGCTAATGGTAACTTTAAAACCATGTTCTTCTTTCAACCATAGTCTATACCCTTTCACCCCCTCGGGATACCCTAAGAAAACACACCTAGTAGCCCTAGGTCCAAGTTTATCATTCTTTTGATGAACATAGGCAGCACAACCAAAAATAGGGGTATAAATGGTTCGGTTTGGTTCGGTTTATGACAAAACCATGAACCGAACCGCCTCCTAACAGTTCCATTTTTTTAAACCGAACCGAACCTCATGAGGCTTGAAACCGAACCGAACCGAACCATTCAATTTGGTTTGGTTTGGTTCGGTTTTATGGTTCAAAGTAATTTATTTTTCAAATATTGGAAAAGAAGAAGACAAGGTAAATTTTCAAATATTAAAAGTTGAAATTAATTTTGTAAGGTCGAGAGAGATCTTACGATAGTTGAGAGAAAATTTTGGTTATATGAGGTGTGAAAAAGAATGTCAGCGAGGTGAAATGGAGAGTGCTGGCGAGGTGAGAGAGACAATGGCGAACTAATGGTGAAGCACGACATTGCGTTGAGGTGAGAGAAAAAGAGAGAGAGCTGAGAGACTAAGGCGTGCAATTACCATCTTTACTCTTATATTTTTCTAGATCTCGGTATAAAATTTTCAAGACAAATCAATGACTATTAATAACAAGAATATTTTATATATATAACTGTTTGGTTTGGTTCGGTTTGACCCCTAAAACCACAAACCAAACCGAACCGATCGGTTTATAAAATTTTCAAACCGTGACCAAACCATCTTAGTTTAAAACCAAACCAAACCGCTCGGTTTGGTTTGGTTCGCTTCGGTTTCGCGATTCGGCGGTTCAAATTAATTTACACCCCTAACCAAAAACTCTTAAGTTTGAGAAATCAATTTCTTTTCCGAAGAAAACAACTTCTGGACACTTTCCATGTAAAGGAACAGAAAGGGACCTATATATTAATGATGTAGGCAGCAGTTATGACTGCTTCTTCCCAAAACTTTTTCGAGAGTCCAAAGGTCAAGAGCATAGCTCTAAATCTATCTAACAGGGTTCTATTCATATGCTTCGCGACACCATTTTGTTGCGGATTGTAAGGTGCAGTTTTGTGCCTTTGAATACCATGTTCAGCGCGAAGTTATTGAATTCATGATTGCAAAATTCTAACTCGTTATCAGTCCTAAGCACTTTCAGTTTCTTCCCAGTTTGATTTTCAATCAAAACTTTCCAATTTTTGAATTTTTCAAAAACATCAGATTTTTGTTTCATTAAGAAAAACCAGACTTTTCTCGAAAAGTCATCTAGACAAAAAAAAAAATCTGTTTCCACCTTGAGTGGGGACACTTGAAGGCCCCCACATATCCACATGGACATACTCAAGGATTTTCTTACTAGAAGATTTTTTCAGAGAAGGGGGAGGAAAACTAACTTTACAATGTTTGCTTTTAACACATGAATCACAAAAAGGTATACTAGAAAAATTTTCATTACCGAAAGAACCATTTTTGTGTAATATTTCTAGACCTTTATTACTCAAATGTCCTAGTCTTTTATGACATAACATTGTTTTATTTTCTTTAGCAAGATTTGCACAATTTTCAATAAAAGACATAGGAATACCAACATATACATACAAGTTATTGTGTTTTTCAGTCTTAGCAACAACTAAAGAACCCTTTAGTATTTTCATAACGTCCTTTCCCCATTTACCCTCAAAACTCTCATCTTCTAACAAGGCACACGAGATCAAATTATTGCACAAGTCAGGAACGTGTCTTACATTTTTTAAATTTAACACATATCCAGAATCAAGTTTTAAAGATATATCACCATTCCAGCAATGACATATTTTTTCTCATTAGCCATAGAAATAAATCCAGTTTGTACTTCTTTGTAAGAAGTAAAATAGTTTTTAAAAGGAGTCATGTGAAAAGTACAAGAAGAATCTATAAGCCGAACACTTTTGCAATTTAGCACAGAATTAATGCACAGAATTCACAATACTTTCACATGCTTCAATAACCATAAAAACATCTCCTGTATCACTACTCGAGGCTAAGTTACAATCACCTTGCTATTTTTCCTTGTGATATTTCCTTTTTGGGTTTGTGCAATCTTTCCTAAAATGACCCGTCTCGCCACAGTTATAGCAGGTTTTACCTTTAGTTCTAGATTTTGATCTACTACGACTTCTATGCTTGTGATTTCTAGAATTCTAATTTTGGTTTTGATTTTTATTACTATGACCATTGTTCCTTTCAAGTTGTCTACCTCTTACCAAATTCACTTCTCTAGCATTCGATTTTCCCTTAGTGTTGATCTCAACTCTAATTCTTTTGCTCCTACCATACTTAATCACAGATTTAATGTCAGAATAAGAATCAAAATTCTATTTAAAAGCACTATGGGAGTATAGTCATCGATATGTTTATCACTGGTTTGTTTAATATCTTGAACCAACTTAGTGAATATATCAATATTATCATCCATGTCTCTGTTAAGGTCTATCTTAAATCTAAAGAATTTTTCCAAGAGATATAACTTGTTAGGAAGAGATTTTTCATAAAAAAGTTTTTCTAACTTATCTCACATTTCTTTAGTAAATTCAAGTTTTCCAACCTTCCTAAGCACAGAATCACTAAGGTTTAAAATAATTGAAGAGTAAGCACACTAATCCATTTTAGCCCTAATCTCTTCTGTATCAGATTCGGCGAAATTTAATGTCACGGCTTTGAAAACATTTTCTTTAATTTAAATCCCTTTCATTTTTTGTTGCCAAATAGAAAAGTCCAATTTTTCATTAAAAGTTTCCAAATTATAAGACGATGAGTTTGCCATTTCTAAGACAACACGGAGCAAAAATAGTAATCAAATAATTCCACTAGCAAATCACCAACAAATCCAAATATCAAAAAATAGAGCAGCCACAGCGGAATAACAATATCAAGCAAGTAATTAAAACTCAACACCAAATTTAAGCGAAAGAAATTAAGGAGTTTTAGAAAATGCTCACAAAGAAATCCTTGACTAGGATTTCTAATTTTTTGATTGGATTTGAAGGGCCATCGTACCATACGCGAAGTCAACCCGATTGCTCTTATACCACTGTTGTGCTTTCCCGTCATTTGCGTACACAGAGTAGAAGTACAAATACAACTTTAAATTAATAAAAGCCTATTAAAACCAATCTAGGAGATCTCACCGAGATGCTCAATAGATTACATTAGGGGTGGGGATAACAAAATAGCTATCCTATGAGAATATCTCTAATACTATAGTTTATAATCTCCAAGTATCCTGCAAATACTAAACAAGTTAGTATACTGAAACAATGGAAGAAATAAACACAATAATAGTATAGAAAGAGAAAGGCAGTAAGAGAAGCTATTCGCAATGATGTCACAGGCCAAATCATCAACCAAAATCACCACAAGGCTCAGTATTCCTTTTCTCGACCAAGTCCACCGGAGTGGCCCAAGTTGAAAACACAGCATTGTCCCAAGGTAGAAAGAACCAAGCTTTTCCGGCCATAACTCCGGCAACCCTAAACACCCAGCAATTCCAACAACCCCAAACACCCAACAATTCCGGCAACCCAAGTCACCGCCACGTCTCCCAAAGCTCACCACTGTCTCGCCGGAGTTCAAGACTCCAAAATACCTCCAAACTGAAATCCCTCATCACTCACACACAATCTCACACAGTAAGCACACAGTGAGAAGAAGAGAGAGAGAGAGAGAGCACTGATTTTGTTTAGCAAAGAGAGAGAGAACTGATTTCATTTAGTAAAGAGAGAGAAAGAGCGTCGTCGTTGTTCAATGGGCCGCTCTGTGAGAGGAGAGATTAAGCAGAGTATATGAGGGAGAGAGGTAGGGGGACTCGCACCAGGTGGGGGAAACCCAAAGGGATAAACCAGAGAGAATGAAATGATAAGGAAGAAAGCATGTGGGGGGAGGGGTTTCTTCTAATTTTGCAGTAAGGGTGCTTGGGCGGGCTACCAAGGAGTTTGGCTTTGGATTTGGGCTTGGGAATAGGTTGCCCATTTTGGACCATCCAATATTCCAACAATGGGGTTTGTCAAATGGGGTAAAGATAATTGATCTAGCGATGATTTTTACATGTCTAAGTTTAGACACCGAGAAGATTTGATATACGTTTTAGATAGAGGGTTGCAGGTTGTTACGGGACATTATGGGACGTTGCCAAACCAGAAAAACTTGGATTTGTCTCGGCTACAGTAATGGTTAATAGAGTTGCATCAGTTCGGTTGCCTGATCTCTTAATTGAATTCTTTGACCACTCGATTCTAACAAGGGCAAAAAACTTGATTAGGAAGACGATAAAGGTGAACTCCACCATGAAACTGAAATCACGGGGTATATTCGCTAGCTTTTATGTAGAAAATGACATTGCGAAGCCATTGATTACAAAAATTATCATTGGGAAACATACCCAAAGATTTGAATATGAGGGGCTTGGTATGATGTGTTTTAGATATGGCCGGAATTGCCAAGAACTATGCCCCAAGGCTAAGAACGGAACATGTATGGGTGCAAAAGGGGCGGGGGAGAGAAGAATATAGAAGGTAGGGAGGAAGTTGGTCCATGGATGATAGTTGAAAAATAAGGACGTAAAGTAGGGCAAAAGAAGGTGAATATGCCAGCTAATCAAGGGACCATGTAGGGTGATATGCCAATGAATGCTAAGCAAGGTACGAACCTCGAGCAGGAACCCGATCCATATTTGGTGCGTTGCCGGTAGAGGGGGTGAATGAATAGCCTATGATAAGGGATTTTTGAGGAAGAACAAGAAGTGATAGAGAAAAATGATACACAAAATTAGACAAGGCCAAAGCAAGTGGAGGTAAGGATCCTCAAATGTCCTAATGTGTAAGTAATCGAGATGGGGAATGACGAAGAAGTTCAATAACAAGAGGAGAATCTTAATAGGTGAAACGTTAATGCCGATTGAGGCTTTAAGGCGAAACATACATGGGCAATTGTAAAATTTTGGTTTATACGCACAGCGGAATAAAACGAATCGGATTACTAACCCCTGTTGAAGCGTGTGCCTACGTTCTTGAACTGTTGAAGCTTGGATGCAGTCGGTCGACGTTCAAATGCTCACGATGAATTAATACTACTAGAGTATTAATTAATTACCCACCGTACAAGAACCTCACAGCCCTCAAAATATTCCTAACAATGAAAACTCTCAGTATCTTCTTGGTAAAGAACGATACGTTTTTTGTGGTAACTTTTACTGTTATGGGTAACCAGTATTTATACTGCTAATACCCTAACAGAATAGGAGAGTTGTGGTGAGAGTGATCAACTCTAGTACATATTTACAGTAACTTACCAGTATTATCTGTTAGTTTATGTCGATGAGTTATTGACCACTTCAACCTCTTCTTCTAATCAGATTAGGTCGGACCCAGTTATGGGCGTCCCGATTCGGTACACCACCGAATTCTAACATCTCCTACTCGCCCATGGCGGGGATGGCGTATAAATCTGATAATCTCATCCATTGTTCCTCACTAATTAGTCTGTTTATACTGGCAAATGTATGGTGCGATCGCTGAGCCCACCTACAATTGGGAGCACTATACTAAACCAGTTAAGGCTAGCATAGAGACATCAACCCTAAGAAAACAAAGGACTCACATGCCCCAGACATATTTTATTTCACCTGGTTGAGTATCTCTAATCCCTCAAAGAGCCATACTCAACCTCTTTAGGCCTGTAATCTATACACAACTCACTAAAAAATTACCTCGCTATCTAAGCACGATAATTTGTCGACAATAGTGCAGTGTGTAGTGATAATCAAGTTGTCTTCCTTTCACCCTAATGTCATTAGGATTCTAACCAACTGCTTTCCTAGCAAAGCCCCATCCGACCGAATTTACATGGTCATTAGTAACTAAACCAAAGTAGTAACATTGATTTTCCTCTTCTTGACATAGACAAAGGTCGTAAAGAGCATAGTATTAGGACTAAAGAGTCCTTAAGACTCACACGGTGAAGAAGCAGGGATCCATTCCCTCACCTCTAGAAGATCATCGCAAACACATATTGTATGAAAAACATGTCATGGTAAACGGTCTCATCAAAAGAGTGTATGTCTCTAAGTCATACCATGTGGACTTATAAGTCTAGTCACTCCCCGAGTGTCTAACCCAATGTCTTAAATGCTCGCTTTTTAAGCGCCTTATCAAGACCTCGTATCTGGCTATTATTCAGGCATTCATATGGATAGCGGGACTTTCCATATTCGATTAAATTAATTAACCGCATCTTGGATCCTACCAAGGTGACTGCAAATGTCTTATCTTTGCTCCCTTTTCAAAGCGCCAAAGGTGATTGCTCATGTGAGAGAGCCAATCGGCCTTATCGATATATCTTTAAATATAAGCAACTATATGTGTATATACGTGCGCTGATTCTAGAATAATATAATAAAACAAGACATTCATGGAAAAATATCTCAACTGCTTATAATATAATCTCAAGTACAAATTAAATGAGCAACAATTAATGACATGAGTACATTAAACCCTACGAAGTCCTAGAGCTTTAACATGTGCTTCAAGAGCATCCTTAGGAAGACCCTTAGTCATTGGGTCTACAACCATCCGACCTATACAAATGTACTCCAAGCGTGCCTCATTATTGGCAATAGTGTTTCTCATAAAGCTGTTTAGATCTATATGCTTAGTTCTTCCATGATATTTGGGATCTTTTGTAAAGTCAAGCGCTGCGGTGTTGTCACAATAGACTATAACTAGCTCAGAAGCATGAACTACAAGTTTTAGATCCTCAAAGAACCTCCTAAGACACATAGCTTCTTGCACTGCAGAAGTATATGCACTAAATTCTGACTCCATGGTCGAAAGAGCTACATATGTTTACTTCTTGCTGCGCCAAGTAATGGCCCCACCATTTAACAAAAAAGCATAGCCTGAGACGAACTTTCAATCATGTTTATCACCACCCTAATCAATATCAGAGTAGCCAACAATACTCAAGTCTGAACCTTGATAGCACAACATATAGTCCAAAGTACCTTTGAAGTACCGTAGAATTCGCTTCAGCGTTTTCCAATGATTAACACAGGGTTAGCTTGATATCGACCAACCATTCCCACTACAAATACTATGTCTGGTCGAGTACACATAACAGCATACATCAAATTTTCAACTATAGTTGCATAAGGGACATAAGACATCTTCTATTTTTCTGCAGGAGTTTCAGGGCAGTTAAAATTGGTTAAGTTCTCACCTTTAGCGACAGGAGTGTCAATAGGTTTGCAGTCGTTCATTCAGAATTCTTCAAGAACTTGCTTTAGGTAAGTCTCTGAAGACAAACCCAATAGCTTTCTTGAGCGATCTCTAAAGATCCTGACTCCGAGAACATATCCAGCCTCACCCATGTCCTTCATTTCAAAGTTTGAGGACAACCACACTTTAGTGACGACTATCATCACCTTGTCATTACCAGCTAGTAAAATGTCATCAACATACATGAAAAGAATAATAAAACTTCCCTTGGATCGTTTGATAAATATACAATGGTCTTCTTCAATCATCGTAAACCCATCACTAATGATGGCTCGATGGAATCGTAAATACCACTGTTTAGACATTTGTTTCAAGCCATAAATAGAACGTCGGAGCTTGCAAACTTTGCGCTCTTGTCCTTCTATAACGAAACCTTTTGGTTGGTCCATATATATCTCCTCAGCCAATTCCCCATTGAGAAAAGATGTTTTCACGTCCATTTGGTAAAGTTTTAAGTCCAAATGTGCGACTATTGCTAAAATGAGTCGAATTGAAGCAAACCTCACAACTGGTGAGAAGGTTTCTTCATAATCGATTCCTTCTTTCTGGGTGTAACCCTTGGCTACAAGGCGAGCCTTAAACCTATCAATAGAACCATCCACCTTACGCTTAACCTTAAGAACCCAATTTATTCCCGATGGCCTTGCAATTCGGAGGTAAGTCAACCAAGCCCAGACGTGGTTAGTCCTCATGGACTCCATTTCTTCTCAATAGCAATTTTCCATTCATTCTTGGCACTAGATGAGATAGCCTCTCGATATGATCAAGGTTCCTCAAAATTATGCGATAAAGTCATAAAGGCTTCTCTCTCAATCAAAAAGTGACCACGAGGAACGTTGCCTCTTTGGCTCTCGCAAATGAGAATTTAGAGCGTCTTTATTTAATGGGGTTGCATTCGTGAAGGTATACCGCTTCCACTATTTCAAAGAGTTTGAGGAACTTTTTCTTCCATCTCCATTGGTCTAACTGGTGCGCTATCTTCTGCATCCTCCATCTTATAAAGCTCCCACTCTTTAACTATTTCACATTTGCTTGGGAAATCTTCTTCAAGAAAATTCGCATCTCATGACTCAAATTTAGTGAAAGTACCATCTGGTTGCTCTCCTACGAACACATAGCCATTAAAATGTTCAGAATATCTTATAAAGATACTTTTCTTTCCCCTAAGGCCTAACTTCCCAAACTTATGAGAAGAGTTGTGTACATAAGCAGTCGAACCCCATGGTCTCAAGTTACCTAGATCATGTTTTCTATTAGTCCATAACTCATATGGGGTTGACTTTACTAATTTTAAAGGTACACGGTTAAGAATGTGGCAGCAGTCAACAGTGCATCTCCCCAGTAGGAGATAGGCAAGTTTGCTTGCGCCATCATAGACCTAACCATGTTAAGCAAGGTTCTATTCCTTCTCTCCGCTACACCGTTTTGTTACGGAGTTCCAGGGATCGTCAGTTGTCTAATGATCCCTTTCTCTTCACATAATTCCTTAAATTGCTCAGATAGATACTCACAACCTCGGTCGATTCTGAGTGTTTTAATACTCTTGTCTAATTGATTTTCAACCTCAACCATGTAATGTTTAAAGCAATCCAATGTTTCTGATTTGTGGGAGATCAAATAGACATAACCAAATCGGGTAAAGTCATCTATAAAAGCAATGAAGTAAGAACTACCATGTCTTTCCCTTACATTCATTGGGTCACAAATGTCATAATGGACTAATTGCAATGGAACTTCATCCCTAGTGGCTTTCCCAAATGATTTTCTAGTTATTTTTCCTGCTAAACAATTTTCACATGTAGGTAGATTGACTTTAGCGAGTGGGGCTAAGAGGCCTTCTCTTGCTAGCCTAGTCATTATATCCTGTCCAATATGGCCTAGCCTAGCATGCCATTTTACAGAATCAAAATGATCATTACCAATTAAAGTAAGAAGAGCATATGAATTATTATTAAAACTAGAATCAATAATATCCAAAACCATTAAACCATTTGAAATGTAACCACAACCATAATAAACCGTCCCATGACGGATTACAACTGCATTATTTTCAAAACTTATGCTAAATCCTAACTGAAGTAAAGAAAAAATTGATATTAAATTTCGTCGAATCTCTAGAGCATAGAGCACATCATGAAGATAAAGAGTGTGACCTCCTCGCATCTCTAGCCTATATGTGCCAATGCCGAGCACCTGCACTAGACTCATTCCCCATGTGTACTTCTTTGCTACCAGTTGGGATTCGCCGATACTCTACGAACCCTGCCATGTCCCTTGCAATGTGGTCTGTTGTTCTTGAGTCTACAATCCATAAATTGAGAGAATGAGCAACAAATGTACTACTAGTAATAACATTACATAATGACTGATAAAAAAGAGTAGGGAGTATCTTCTTTGGCTCAGTGTATTCACGAGCAATGTGTCCCAACTTCCCACAGTTAAAACAAGCCTTTTGGGCCTTGTCTTTCTTTCCTCCACGTTTGCCTCTTTTGGTTTTGGTGACCTTTCCCTTCTTGGGCGCAAGTGCAGCTTTACCCTTTCCTTCAGCCTTCTTGGGTTTGTATCCCCCACGATGGCTAGTCTTGGCAACAAATGCATTAGAGTGCTTAGCAGCCTCTAGGCGCTTATTCTCTAGCTCCAAATGACGCGCAATGTCATCAAATGTCTTGATGTTTTCATTGTGCATCATATTCACGCGCATATGTTCCCAAGCATTTGGAAGAGAATGGATAACTACCTGTACCTGCTGCTCATTAGTCAAAACATTGCATATAATCTTTAACTCACGAATCATGTTTGACATGGCCCTTAAGTGCTGCTTCATTGTATGATTAGCGCGCTTTTGGTACCCATCAAACTTGATCGTGAGACTGCGCAATCTAGTGGCTGAGGTCCCACCAAATTTAGCCTTGAGCAATTCACACATGTCATGTGCTGTCGGACAAATCTCATACTCACACATCAAGTCATTGTTCATACTGCTCAACAATGTGTTGCGAGCTGTACGATTCTTTTTGAGCCAATTTTGGTAGGCTTCAAGATCTCTACGATGTTGAGCGGAGGTTCCCTATTCAGGCTCAGCCATGACAGTGGACAAAGTCTCCAAGACTTCTTGCTCATCTAGCACAAGCGATATCTTACGATACCAGATATCGTAGTTGTCACCATCAAGTTTCTTGCACTAGTTAAGGTCAGCGATGATTTGCTTAGCAGCTATTGGAACTAAGTATATGAGAAACTAAATCAGCACTATATATACACATATTTAATATTTTGCAACATAAATTAAATTAAACTAATACAATCAAATGTAAATACATAAGGGAAACTTCGCTATGCTAAGAATCACAATATGCCATAAACACGTTATTGCGAATGTTTAATTTACTTAGTGCTAAATAATAGTCTTTAGGGAATAAACATTAATTCTACCTATAGACCACTCCCACTAAGAACATATAACATGCAAATATTTACAAAAATAATTTAGCATATTGATATCATTTATGCAATTACTTATCCTCAAATAATCTAACAAAGCATAATAAGATATCGTAATTTTCATGCTTTTTAGAGATTCAAATCAGTAGGAAAATCTCTTGAAATATGTTAAAGCACTTCACATATTAATACTGGAATTTTATTTTATTTATTATTAATAAACAAATAATTCCAGATTATCGTATATATAAGTTCTGAATACAATTCTAGACAACAAATTGTTATTGTTCTAATTGTTGAGCAAACCTACGAACTTTAGGAGGTCACAAGTTCAAACATTACATGTAACACCTTATTCTGTTAATTTTTCTTCTTAAAAAAACAAGATCAATTTATTGGCTATATATATAATTTTGTCATTAAACTTCAAAATGTTGGTAGTTTCTTGGCAGGATAACACTTGTTGGAAGTGATAGAGAGTAATGGATTCAACTCCCTTCACTGCCCAAATTAATTTTTTTTGGGTGAATTACAAGTCGGTCCCTTTTTGGACATTTGTAATCGCTTTAATCCACCATACTTTTTTAAAACCAGAAAAATGAACTTTTGGGGCGAAAAGACGATTATGCCATTAATAAAAGAAAAATATGAGCGCATCAATGACCCAAGGCATTTCAATGCCCAATTTAATGAACGAAAAATACGCGCGCATCAGTAACCCAAGGCATCTCGATGCCTAATATGTGCATCGAATTTGGCGAGGCGATGCCTGATATGTGCAACCTAAAATTCAAACTAAAATTTATGCATTGCGATGCCTGATATGTGCATTAAATTCAATCATATTGGCATCCTGATGCCCAAGTAAAAGGCATATTACAGGATGCATTTATCTTTTATTTTTTGACGAAAATACTAATATGCCCTTAATATTCAGGCATCGGTATGCATAATCAAAGCATTTGCAATGCCTAATTCCATCATCGAGATGCCCAAATAACTTGAACTGCTATTACAAATTGAGACATTGCGATAAATCATTCATGCATTGCACTTCTTAATTTTTGCATCGCGATGTACAATTCTTGCATAGGGATGCATCGTAAACACACAAGGGTAAACGTGCAAACACAATTTCATTTATCAGGGCTTGCTCGCTAGGGCGAAAAGTGATTGGATGCTAAGGCGAGCACCGGTAGATAAAAAAGTTTCACATTTTTCCCTCTCTCGCCAAGGCGCTCACCGACAAAACAAAATTTTCAAATACAAAGTTTCACTTTTTTCTCATTCTCGCCAAGGCACTCACTGGCAAAACAATAATATTTGTAGGATAAAAGATTCACAGGAGAGATTTTAGAAAGAAATCAGCTTATAGGATACGTTCACGTTACATAGGGACATTTTAGGAATAATTTTATAAAACTGCCTTTTAGCAGTTAAAAAAAAGGGTGAACTGGAGAGAAAAAAACGTTATGAAAGTAAACCGGCCAGCAATTTTCCCTTTTTTGTATTAAGACCATCTTATTAAAATTGCCCAAATGGTGGTCCAAATTAAAGTCTTCTCTTTCCAGCCTATCATTAGCCAAGACCCATTCAGCATAAGTGTGGCCCAGCGCATGTGCAGGCCATAGACCAATTTGAAGCTAAGATGACATTTATTTCTATGGTCAAAAAATATGCACAGCCCAAGCACATGCACAACCCAACTTGGCCGGTATGAACAGTGTCGTCTTCCCCAGTGTTGCTTTTCAAAAAACGCAGAAACAGGGGTGATTTTCAAAAAATCAATACTTCAAAAATCGTACGTTCATTTTTAACAAAAATTATATGGATGGAAAGTTTTCGAAAAAAGCTTTGAAACCAAACTAATTTTATCCAATAATAACAACAGTATCTGTAAATAGTCCTTGGTTGAAAAAATGAAAATTCTATCTAAAATTTCATTTTTCTCACAAACCACCAAACCATTTATTCTCAAAAATTTCAGATTTTATCATGCATATAATAGGCACATCATATATAATTTCTAGGGCCTATATTGATTTTTATAATATTCCACTATTAAAGCATAGATAAAAGCTTTGTAAACATAACATTTTGGAAAATATAAAAACAAGCAAATATAACACATATTGCTCTGATACCAATGTAGAATTTTGGTGCATACGTGCAGCGGAATAAAATGAATGGGATTACTAACCCGGTTGAAGCGTATGCCCACGTTTTTGAACGGTTGAAGCTTGGATGCAGTCGGTCGACGTTCGATTGCTCGCGATGAATTAATACTACTAGAGTATTAATTAATTACCCACATAATAAGAACCTCACAGCCCTCAAAATATTCCTAACGTTTGGTGGTACAAGAATTATATTTTGAATAAGAATGAATTACTAAAATCTTGGAATTGATTACTAAAATTTAAGGAATCACAATCCTGATGGAGGAGGTGGGATTTGAATTCCTGATAGTTGGAATTCATGTAAAAGGACGATAATATCCTTCTATTAGGTAAAGTATTTGCTTTATATTTATAACTTCATTTTATTTCAACTACTTTACGGCCGTTCATTTTTACTCCTCCTCGCCGTCGTTGTTCTTGGGCTCTTCATAAGATTTTTCTAACTCTTCCCATTTGATTTAATTTGTAAATAATAGTTTATAGTTTTATGATTGTAGTATTAATTTTTACGTTTAAAGCATACTTTAGAATTGATTAATCTTACAAGATTTAGATTAAATACACCATAAAATTTTTTTTTAAAGAATTGGCACGCTTTGCATGACAATTACGCAAAATAGAATGATAACGGTGATTGCTTGGAACTATATAGGAGAATAAAATATAAATTATTTTAAATAAGTAATTACACATATTTTTCTTGAATTGTTTCAAATATTAAACTATTTTATTTGAACTAGTTTCATTATAACAATAGTTTTTTTATTTAATAAA
This sequence comes from Platycodon grandiflorus, assembly GCA_016624345.1. Classification (NCBI taxonomy): domain Eukaryota; kingdom Viridiplantae; phylum Streptophyta; class Magnoliopsida; order Asterales; family Campanulaceae; genus Platycodon; species Platycodon grandiflorus. The sequence goes on from CM028368.1 coordinate 39,277,902, forward strand.
TTTTTCTTGCTTTATTAATGTTGGATAATTTAAAATTTTCACCAAAATTGAAAAAGATTGAAGAGCTTGTTATTTTGTAAAGTAGTAATAACGTTAATGTCTAATTTTTATCATGAAAGTCATTAACAAGTACTTGTATATATTGGAGTAATGTTATCAATTACCTTAATTTTATCTTTGCATTCCAAGTTGTTTTGTTTCTTACCAAACAATATAATAAAAAATTGTACTGCATTAGTAATCACATTCCTTATGCTACCAAACACTTTCTAGGAATTATCTTCTCATCTATTTCTGTAGAATCTCATTAATAGTAATCGATTCCGCGGAATTGATTCCATTTCTGTGTATCAATCGAGGCCTAACAGAATAGGAGAGACATGGTGAGAGTGATCAACTCCAGTACTTATCTACAGTAACTTACCAATATTATCTATTAGTAATTGTAGATGAGTTTTTGACCACTTCAACCTTTTCTTTCAATCGGATTAGGTCGAACCCAGTTATGGGCGTCCCGATTCGATGCACCACCGAATTTCAACAGCAACTTAAGAGAATATTAATCTGAATGTCTTGGGGATGGATGGTGAAAAATAGATTGATTGGTCGGGTGGCTTCTTTAGCGAAGAATCTTAGGAGTAAGGGTGTAAGGGATTACTCCTCCACCTTGAGTAACCAACCACATAGGCTCGCGGGACAGGACACCACAGGGTCATGATCTTTGTAAATTGTTGGGTGTGTCATATGCAGGGGGCGTTTAAAATAACAAAATGGGGAGTGGGAGCAATAGGACAACATCGGAGGACCCTTTTATGGAACTCGGTGTGGAAGATGAAGGGTACTATGAGGCAGAAAAAATTCTTATGGAAACTGGGTCTGGACTGGTGGCCAACGAACAAAATGAGCTTTGTTAATTAGAGGTTTGGGTCAGTTTGTAGCAAATATAAAATGGGAGAGGAGGACAACCTTCACGTCGTTCGGGACTGATTGCTATTTGGAATTCCTTCCTTCCGAGTGTAAGAATTGAGAAATATTATGGGTACCGGCTTTATTTCATTAATCCGTAGAATACCATATATACATGGCGTGTCTTGATTAACAAGAATCACGGAATATATTCTCGAGATTGACTACCAACTATAAGTAAATCAAATCTATTCTAATCTAATCTAATATAATCATATCTATACAATATTACATATCAATATGAGTTATTCTCTAATACGCCACCTCAATCGAAATGAAACAAAGTGGAGTTTGAGCTTAAATCTATTAGAACGCCCCCTCAATTGCAACAAGAGGGAGATTACAAAGTCTCGAGCAACACAAAAAATGGATAACAACCAATTAATGTTGAAGACCAACATAATTAGCAAATAGTTGTAAGATACCTAAAACTTGTAGTGGAGCGTTCTCAACTGCTTCATATAGTGGGACCCATCTTCCAAAGCAAACTTTGATTGTCTTTCATAAAATAATGATGAAACTATTATGGGGTGATCCTCTAAATTGCAATTAGAAAAGGACATAATAAACTCGTGATAGACGTTTAGTGTCGGAAACATTGCAAGGAGCAAACAATCCATTTCATATGGCTGCAAATTCGTGGGTGTTGTAATCAAATTCGAAAGTGAAATGAAAAAGTATGAATCAACCGAGTAAGACTTGGCAACAACATCTAAATAAGAGTAAGATGCGTTTTGAATTAGAAAATATGACGAAGAAGTTCATTCTTTGAAAGCGTTAATGGGAGGTGTGTATTTGTGGGAATGGCAAGGCAAAGATCATCCAAGGAAGAAGGGGAAACTTCAGTTTGGTCTTGAGCGCCTCTAGAAACATTTTTGCTGGAACACGAGGGTGGACTAATGTCTTATTAAGAAGAAGAGGTTTGGATGTGTTTGAAGGAGGAAAAGAAGTTGTGTTTGGAGGAGCAATAGATTTTTTAAGCTGTGAAAAACTTAAAGACTTCATGAGTCGTTGTTCTTCGTCAAGAAGATATTCAAATAAGAAGTCTAATGATAATTTTGGCTGCCGAAAATAATAATACTTGAAAAGATTATTGTATGATTTATTGAGCCTATCAACTATACAATCAATAAGTTCACTTTCGGTTATTGGACTTCCTGCCTTGGCAAGTACATAAGAAAGAGATTTGGCTTCTAAAAAATAACTTGGTAAAGATTGATTAGGGAGTTTTCGGAGAGAATGAACTTGATCAAAAAGATCGTCAATGTACCAGTTAGAAATGAGAGAAAGACGGAGAAGAAATTATATTGTTAGCTTGCCTTAAATATGGATTCCAACGGTTCGGGTAAACTATGGCAGTATGTCCATGTTCATCACATAATTGGCAAGTACACAATTGAAGACGAAAAAAGTTCAAAAATTTGAAGGGAATGGAGAAGAATTTTCCACTGCTTCCAACAGTTTAGCTCTCAAGAGGTGGCAGCCACTTTGTATGGGTGTCATGAAGAAAAGAAGTAAAAACCTAAAAAAAGATATTCGGTAGGATCATGAAGCCAATGCAGTAGACGAAAGTAGAAGAGAAAGAAAGATGTAGAATAGTGGAAGCGAGATTAAGCGATGTCTTGATCGACCAGCTCTGATACCATATAAGAATTTGAGAAATATTATGAGTACCGGCTTTATTTCATTAATCATATCTATGCAATATTACATATCGAATCTGAGTTATTCTCTAATATCAAGTTGAGACAACACTTTTTTGACATGGACTTGCAAAATTGACTGAGTTGGAATGTACAGACAAAGGTCGTTTGGAGGCTAAATGGAGGTTTCATGGTGTATAGTGTTTGTGTGGCATCTTGGTGTATTTGGAAATGGCGTAATGAGCGTCTACATCCTTTAAGGAACCCACGAACCTGACATGGTTTATCATGAAACAAGCTAAGGCAATCTGGGGGGCTTTAATTGCGAGGAGTATAGTAAGTCTTAGGTGCAAAATGCTTGTTCGTTGGCAATTGCCGATGGCATCGTGGGTAAAAATCAACATCGATGGTTGTGCGAAGGGGAATCTCGGGATTGCCAGAGCGGTTGGCCATATCCAGGACTGGAGAGGGGCTCGACTTACAGGCTTCTCTTGTAACCTTGGTATTTATGATTCACGGGCAGCCAAACTTTGGGTGGTTTGAGTAGAGCACCATTGAAGTCGAACCAATCCCATGGTGCTTAGTAATGCTGCGAGTTGCTTGGTTGGGGTTTGAGGTGGGAGGTTGGTCAAGTTCCTCACGAAGCCTGATCTTATGGCGAACTTGTGTATAAGTATCCCCCTAAGGCTTGTCACGTTTGACACGCCACCACGGGAAATTGAAGCGAAACTTTGAAATGATTCTATAAGCGTCGTTTGGTCAAGATAAATGGTGTTGGTGTCCTTAGGCCCAAACCCAATGTTGGGCCTCCCATGTACCCAAACAAAAAAAAAGGGGGCAAAATTTGAACCGGTCTCCTTTAGACAATTTTCAATCGCTTAAGGACACGATAATTGTTTTCAACCAGAAAATAACACTTTTATTGCAAAAATGTCATATATGCCCTTTAAAAATACGGAACACTACACACTATGCAACGCAAAAATAAAAAAAGATACGTCGCAATATAACATGATGCACATAAAAACACAGAAGGCACGTTGTGCGTCGCAAAACAAAAAATGATGCATATATCGCAACACAAGACGATGCACAAATTACCTTTTTCACTTGCGATGTACAAAAGGTTGTGCGTCGCGATAAATTTTCGCGATGTACAAATCAACCACCCAGAAAAAAGAAGAAGAAGTGTGAAAATGAATATCTTGAGGGAAACCTTTCATATAGTTATCGACCCTCCAGAGCCCATTGCATTCCTCCGCGGAAGTTATTTGGCATAATCTATCCTAAGAGATCATGGAACTTACCATCTCCATGATGACAGACCATACAAAAAGGTCACGTACGGGCACTAGAAAGACTCATCAATCATGCAGTTCAGGTTAGATTTCTTTCTTTAGTAAAACTGAAGATTAACATACCTATAAAAGACCAATTATGTTTTGGAGAATGATGAGAGGGGATGGAGGAAGAGAGAGAGTCAAGAAAGTTGAGAGGATAATGATATGAATTGGATTTTTTTGAAAGTGAAGGGGGTGGTTGTAGTGTTGGAGAGATGAATTGGGATTGACAATGCACATTTCAAATACATGACGATGCACAAAATACACTTAAAAACGTCATATGTTGATATGAGACAGTTTTGAAACAAATAGTCAATTTATCACTTAAAAGAGATTTAAGCGAATGAAAACAAATATAGTGTAAACTTAAGCGGTTGAATATTCCATAAAAGGTACCAGCCCGCAATATTTCAAAAAAAAAAAAAAAACAAAATTATTCACTTCCACACATAAACCAAAGTAGTCCAAGACAGTCGAATAATTAAATTCCCACTGGACCGCGGACTAGCTCTACTCAAACCGAAGACTTCAATCCAGCAGATTATTTCGACATCACCGATTTGCCATCGAACTGAAAGTGGACCAACAGTAACACAGAAACGTCATCGTTCCAAGGCTTGTCGTATCATTGATTCGAGTCTCTTTCAATTTCTCGCTCCCTTTGGCCTAAAGCTTAAATCTATCCCCTTTTCTCAATTTGCGCTTACGCTCTCCTAAGGGTTTAAGGCAAAAAGCAGCCGTCACAAAGGTACGACGAGATCCAACCCTTCATTGCAAAGTCTTTACTCTGTTACAAGTTTTACCCGGATCTGATCCTGTTAGTTCCTCTCTTTTGATAGTTGTTCCTATAATAGTCATTATCTTGTAGACCTAGAAATTATCTGTTGGTAATTTGTAGTGGGTGTGTCTTGAATTTCTATATTAGTTTCGTTTATGCACGAAAGTTAGAATTTTGAAACAATTCCTAGAAATTATTTGCTGAAAAATGGAAGTGTGTGTGGGTGTAAATTTCTCTTTTAGTTTCATTTATGCATGCAAGTTTGAATTTTGAAAGAAGACCCAGAAATTAATCGCGGATAAATAGATGTGGATACGTGTTGAATCTCTCTCTATTAGTTTGCTTCAGTGCGAGAGTTTGAATTTTGAAACAAGAACCAAAAGTATTGGCTGATAAACAGAAGGGTGTTATGTGCTAATTTTTTCTATTATTTTCATTTATGCATCCAAGTTTGAATTTTGAAACACTAACCACTGAGCCTGAGTCAGTGGCAAGTGAATTGTCAAAATTTTAGGTATGTTAGTTCCCTCAAATGTTTGAATGTGGTTAAGATCTATTGAAGTGATTCCAATCTTGAGTTTGATGTACTTTTGTAATGGATAGGATGGAAAGTTACCTTTTAGGTATCGTTGTTTACTGGCCATTTCTTGGGGTTAGCTAGAAGAAGTAAAGTAAAATGGGGATCTTTTGGGGGGAACATTGCTGATGCAGTGCACAAGTCGGTGTCTTACACTTGAAGATGAACTTGGTTGTTCGTGGCCATGACCAATATTTGAGGATATTTGCATTTATTTGAGAAGCATTGTTGGAAGAAAAAGGGGTTGATTTGAATCTAGACTTGGAACTCCATATTCAACTACTTTAATTTTTCGGTCCTTGGATCATATAGAGCGAGAGTGCCAGTTCGCCAAAGCTGAAAAATCATACTGAGCGGGAGCTCCTTGAGAACGTCTTCATATACCAAAATTTATATTTACATATAAATTATTGTTAATATATGCTTATATCTATTTTTTAATTAAGAAGTGTAGATCTAGAAATTTACCAAAGAAAACATAAATGAGGTTATGAAATATGTAAATATTAACAACTGAAGGGGGGTTGGTTTAAGTTGTATATAAAAAGAGTAATGGTTACAATAACAGTACAATTGTACTAAGTTTATATATCTACTCCTTTCCTGAGTCTCAACCTTGTGTGTAGCGTCTCAAATCCCTTGCTTCCTACGTTGCATCTTCCTCTCTCTCCTCATGACACCTTTCTCTCAAATTCAAAAACAAGCAGCAGAATTGAGTCTGATCAATTCTCCTTCTTTTCGAGCAAAAGTTATCTTAAGTTTCTTGGATCTGGTCCTAAAAGGAAATCAAAAGTCAGGGATTGTAGTTTGAGTCAATGAATTGGGCTTAAATTAACGGAAACTGCAAATCCGCAAATCAGAAGAACTAAATTTGCGAATCCCAAAATCATAATTCGTGAACAAAAGACGAATTCGCTCCGAAAACGCCAATTCGCATTTCGAGCGCCAGTTTGCCACCCATAGTAGGCGAATTGTGTGATCCAGATCAGTCCTAGTAAGTGGTTCCAGTAAGTTGTACTTTGCTTTGTGATTGTTCTTGGACTACTTAGTATGTTGTCATGCCGCAATGAACAGTTTGACTAATTACTTTAGGAGTATGAGGTTCAAATGTTAATATAATGAGCCTGAGGAGAAATTGTAACAAGTTTTTGAGCCTTTGTTCAAGTATGGAATGTTTTGTAATAGTGTAATCAATAGGATGAGTAGTCTAAAACAACAATAACATATGAATTTTGGGATTTTGGGACCATCATTGATGGTATGATATAGACAAATAGGTTAAGATATTACATGCATACATTTGGGAAGCATAGTTGGAAGCATAGTTATTAAAGGCGACCGCCTGGCTCGCCTGAGGCAAGAGGCGAGGCGAGGGTATGTCGCCCGGAGGTACCCAGGCGAGGCGATGTGACAGAGGCGATCCCAGGCGTACGCCTTTCTCGCCTAATCGAGAGGCGAGAGGCGAAGAAGGGCGACCTAAGACGAACCCAGACCAAAATTTGACTAGATTTGAAATTTTCTTTTTTAGATCTCGACATATTTTCTTAGATCTAGACAAATCAACCTAATATTTGTTCAATCCAAGGCCACAGATGTCTTCGCCTTGAGGAGACGCTCACAGCTATACGATTTTCAGGGCCCGATCTCGCCGGAAAATCCGGCCGTCGCTGGAATGTTCGCCGGAGATGTACAAAAAGGGTCACCGGCACTTGCAGAGGTTAGATCCAAAGTGTTTGGCTAGTTTGAAGTGGATCTAGAAGATTATTGTCTATATTTTTTAGAATCCACCTATTACCTTTTGATTTTCAAGAAAAAATGCAGTTTTTCGTATAAATACAAAACCTTGAAGTTGAAAATAGTGTTATTATTACCATTTGTGGACTGAGTTACATGAATTACTTTTATTTATAACTATTTTATGGAAAAAAATTACAAGATATAACACTTTAAAATTATTTTTTCTTAATTATCGACTTGTTCGCTTTTTGCTCGCCCGCTTCTCGCTTTTCGTCTTTAATAACTATGGTTGGAAGACAAAGGGGTTGATCTGAATCTAGACTTCAGCTTATTTGGATTATTGAACCCTTTGATAAATATTATCAAACTTTCCCAAAAAATTATAATAGTGAAAAGCTTCTCCCTTCTATCCTATTCATCTTTTGGCATTTTCCATTGTTCAATTTTATTTAGCTCACTTTGGAAGCATAACAAACTAACACGGGCTCGATCTCTAAATGTTGCTTGGCCTGTGTCTCGTTGCGCGCCATTTGGTGATCCTTTTATTGTTAGGTTGTTACTTATTCAAGGAAACTCAGCAATAATAATCTTCAATATTGCTGCATATATTTAAAGGCAAAAGCTAACATGGGCCATTAAAGGTACATGCTAATACTCATTTAATCTCCAATATCAATGGGTTGTAAATTTCTATAAACTATTGTTTAAAACATTTAATGAGCCTTAACATATGTTCTTAATATAAAACGACATTTGCCCTTAGAACATGTTAAGGCTCATTTAATGCCTCAAATAACTGATATAGAAGTTTACCTAATTTGGGACTATTAATGAGCCTTATCATGTAGCTCACATGTTATACAAACCTTGATAAAAACATTGAAATCGAATCAATTCATGATAATTTTCACTGCAGCAAATTTAAGTTAATTTTTATTGGATTGCCAAAATGAATTAAGCTATTAGGTCCTACCAACAACGGCCAATATGACACTTGTTAAGGTTCCATTTATGGAAATATTATACATTGGAAACAACATCAATACGATGGGGAATATCTTCAATGCATTGATGATTAATTTCAATGCAATCTATTTTCATAAATGGAACCTTAATAAGTGTCATAGGGGCACTCGTTAGCAAAAGCCCAAGTTAATTACCTAACATTTAAAATGATGATATCATTGATTTTACTTGAGATCTAAGGGGGTAGATGTTGGTACATAGTCTCTTTGTCTCGCTTCATGGCTTCATTAAGAGATTAAGAGCTTTGTCTGTGAAAGCTTTTGGTGGCTCTTGGCATATTACATCCATTTAGATAGGAGGTTGTCCTCCTTTTTGTTAGACACCTAGTTGTTTTTAGTCCAACTAGTTGATCCATCGGGTTTTGCGAGATTGACAAGGATTAAAAGCTTGAATATTTATATGACAGCCTTTATAATAGCTATTATTGAGTCTGGCACTTGAAGGGCTAGTTTTGGAATAAGGTTGACTCAGCTATAACATTTTTTTTTAAAATTATTAAAATAGGTAGTAAATATTTTTCTTGGAGGCTTTATTGCTTTACTAGTAGCTTGCTAATTGAATCTGTTTTGGAGGCAAGGTGTCGGTCAAAAACCGGTGGATCAACTTGTTTTTACAAATGGTTAGGTGTCATTTTCTCTAAGAGACGCACCTAGCCCATGGCAACAACCAGTTAATCCATCGGTTGGTGTAGGCCGGCCCAAGGGGAAAGCTGGTAAAGCTAGGGCTTTAGGCCTTTAAAAAAATATATACTACACATTTTAATAAAAAAAATTAAAAATGTTAAGCATTAGCTGTACAAAAGATTAAGTGAGCAGCTGCACAAAAGACTTCGTTTTCCTCACTCAGCACTCGCCTCACATATTTCTATCGCATACACATAATGACTCATTATTACAATAACGTTAATATTTTGTTATAAAAAACGAAAAATGACATCTCTTCTCTCATCTCTCTCTTGCTTTCTCCAATTCTCCTTTCTTTCACGCCACTCTCACTCTCTGACTGACTCTCACAGACTCGCTTTCACCAATTAAACAATTTGACAAACTCATTTATTTCAATACTTAATACATTATTTGTTATTTTGTTTCACAAAAAAATAAAATAAAAATCAAAGCTTCAATTTTCAAACTCTCTCGGACTCTCTCATCACATCACTATCTCACTCATCACTCGGTCAATTTTATAGTGGAGTTGGAGCATCAACTTACAATTGGTGAGATGATTTAGTGATGTTTGTTTGATCTTTTTTTTGTGCTATAACAATTGTTTATTTATTTATTTTCTCAACTTATTGCAGAAATCTTGTAGTTGTTCCTGTTGCATTTGGCCCAACAAAGCAAGCACCCAAAAGTTAGAAGAAGTTTACAAAACTAAAATTAATAAAATTTTATCTAAAATCGACAATATCTCAACATAGAGTAAGTCGACTAGCTTTATTATCAAATATCGATTGAAAATGAATTGATAAATGATATCGATTACAATAATTTAATAAATGATTTTGCATCTCAAAAAGCACGTAAGATAAACTTTAAATAAATATAGAATAATTTCAATAAAATTTTATTATTTGCTTTATAAAGGCCTTACTTTAGAGTTCGTCTTAGGCCTCCATAAGTGTTAGGACGGCCTAGGTGCTTCCTTGCGTGCCACGTGGCTCTAAAAAATATCCTATGGTTGGATTTAAAACAAAATTTCCCGCTCACGTTTTGGTTTTAAAATGTATATACCTTCACAAATTATATATACACTTGCTTGGAATCTACATACCGATGGTTCACAACAATAGACCGAGACAGGAAACAATAATATCGGAGAATCAATTTGGTTTCATGCCATGAAGGTCAATTATGAAAGCTATCTACTTATTAAGAAGATTGATAGAAAGATATAGAGAGGGAAAGAAGGATTTACACATGGTTTTTATTGACCTAGAAAAGGCTTATGATAGAATTCCTAGAGTGTTACATCGGAGGAGACTTGTGAGTACCCAATAACCGTAGGATTACACCAAGGATCGTTCTTAACTTCTTATCTTTTTGCCTTTTTAATGGATGGATTAATTGAACATATTACAAGATGATATACAATGTTGTTTGCTAAGGACATTGTTTTAATGATCACACAAATAATGCGGTCAATGATAAGCTAGAAAAGTGGAGAGAAATTTTAGAAGTCAAAGGCTTTAAAATAAGTAGGAGTAAAACAACATATATGGAATGCCACTTTAGCAGTAAAAAGAGTAATAACGGGCGGGAACAAAGTTAGGTTAGATGGTCAAGAAATATTACACAATATGAAAAAAACAATTATGATATTTAGGATCAATTATCAATCAAGACGGGGAGGTAAGAGATGATGTTAGTCATAAAATAAAATCAGGTGAAATGGAGATGTGCTTCCGGAACCATTAGACCCACGCTTCTTTATGGAACTGAATGTTGGGCAACTAAGAAACAACATATAACAAGATAAGTGTAGCTAAAATGCGAATGTTAAGATGGATATGTGGTAAAATTAGGAAATATTGAATATTTAATGAACAAACTCGTGAGACAGTAAAATGTCACTCCAATAGTAGATAAAATGAGAGAAAATCACCTAAAATGGTTTGGACATATACAATGTAGGCCACTTAGTGCACTCGTTAGGAAATGCGAGTGTATCAATGTCAACCAGACTAAAAGTAAGGGGAGGGGAAGATGAGAACCAACATGAACATCTTTAATAAAGAAAGATATGTATGTGTGTGGTGTGCATGGTGTGTGATGACCATAGTTATTAAAGGCAGTCGCCTCAACTACCTGAGGCGCCTGGAGGCTTGAGGCGAGGCACGGCCGCCTTGAAAAGGCACATGCGAGGCGTTTTTACAAAGGCGGGTCAAAGGCGCTTGCCTTCGTCGACTGCGAGCAAGGCGAGAGGCGGTGAGAAGCGACGTCTTTGCGACAAGCGTAAAACCTTGTTTTTTTTAACGAAACGTCGTAGTTTAGGGAAAGTGAGAAAACAAAAACCTTTTCACTCGATCGCTTGATCAGAGATTCAGAATTGAAAACTTACCTGCGAACAAAACCCACGACGTGACAAACCCTAGCCCTTTGAACGACGACTGAGATCACGACTGAGACGGTGATGGCAAGTGACAGGACGAGCAACCCTTGGCAACGACGTGTGGAACTCGAAGCGAATACGTTTGACTTTCTCTCTCTTTTGAGCTTCAACTGACTTCGTTTCTTCTGCTTTATTTATTTTTTTCTTTTCTCTTTTTCTTCTGAACAGAGTCACGCCACTCATTTAGTCATTAGCATAGTTGTTTTTCCTTTTTTTTTTTTGACTTTTTTGGATGTTTTATTTATTTATTTTCTTCTACTTTACGCTGATTACCAGTCATAGTTCTTTTTCCTTTTTTTTTGGACATTTTTTTTGGTTCTATTCTACTTTACTAACTTTGTTTACTCTAATATATATTAGATATTCCATATAATACTCTGTTTTGAACATTATAATGCATACTATGTTTTTTTTTCCCTTCCTTTTTACTTTGTATCTTACTGTTTTTTTTTTCCTTTAATCTCCTCTTAATCTTTACTATAATCTCTAGAATGTGTAGCACACGTGACCTTCAAGCACCCCAGAGTGTGAAGCACACGTGACCTTTACCTTGTAGATGAAGAGGATGAAGAAAAACTTGAGCCTATTACCCAAGACTGTGATTTAGTTGAGGATGAGTTTAATTTGGATTTCGAGGATGTTTAAGTTTAACATGTTGCTAGTTAGTTATTGCTACTTGTTTTCATCTTTTGGATTTCTTATTTCATCTTTTGCTATGGAATTGTAGGTGCAAAATGTTGAATTTGTGTTGTTGACTTCTTGCTAATATATGTGAAGTTAATTTCAGATTTTATTCTCATATATATATTTTAAAATTTGTTACAGTATTATAAACATATATATATATATATATATATTTATATTATTTTTCCTATTTTTCTGCCGTGCTCGCCTTTTGACTGCCGCCTCTCGCCTTCCGCCTTTAATAACTATGGTGATGACGTTGCTTTGGACCAAAGATGACGAAAGAGGATTCATGTAGCCGACCTCAAGTGATTGGGACAAAGGCTGAGTTGAGCTGTATGTAGTTCTTTTTGGCTTCCTTGTGGGCCCTTCTACGGCAACTTTCAAATTTGATGCAATTGGTTCTACAATTTTGATGTTTTGACAATGACCGGGGATTAGTAGCATTGAGTTTGAGGTCCCGATGAAAACTAGGTAGTTATTTCGTATTTCTTATTCTTTTTTGTTTCTTCGTTTTTGTATCTTTACCCGATTGTGAATGGACCTGTCAACAAGCGCGCCCCCCCCCTCCCCAAAAACCACCACACACACACACACACACGGAAATAGTTAAGGGTCTATTGTTGAAAATGTTATGCATTGGGTATGCTCACCAATGAAGTGATTAATGTTCCCGGTGCATTAGGAAGACACTCGTCAATGTATTGGGGATATTCCAATGCATAACATTTCTAAATAAAGACTCTTAGCAAGCGTCCTCGGATTATTTTTTAGCATTTCCCATTTTATGATTTTCTTGGTTCACTTTGGAAGCACAACAACCTAACACGGAATGGATCAGTAAATGTTGCATGTGTCGTGTTAAGCACCATTCGGTGATCCCTCTAATGTTAGGTTTGTTACATTTTCAAGGAAAACTCATTAATAATGAACAAGGTTTTGGCTAACGTGTTCTATGACACTTGTTAAAGTACTATTTATGAAAATATTTTTATTGGAAAATAATTAGCAATGCATTGGAACATTCCCCAATGTATTGTTTGGCTCCTAGTGTAAATTTTTTTGCATCATGGATCCGTAACAAGTGTTGTACGAACATTTGTTAGCAAGACTCAAATGCAAAAGCTAACGTGTCCCCCCAACGGCAAATATTAAGGCTCACTAAATGAACCTTAACATCTACCCTTAGGACTCATGCTATTTGGAGCATTATATGAACCTCAGCTTGTGCCCTTAGGACTATGTTAGCCGAACCCTTGATGAAAACAACTTTGAAGCAATTCATTACCTAGTTTTCACAGGAAAAACAAACTCAAAGCAAAATAATCTATGGGTCTCGCCAACAAGTACCCCATGGCACTTGTCAAGGTTTCTTAGTTAGAAAATTTCTTACATCGAGAAAATTATCTATGCATTGATTAGGGATGCGATGCACTTATTTTCATTAGGGGCACTTTTAAAGGTTCCATAAATGAAAATAAGTGCATTGGAAACATTCTCCAATCCATTGGTAATGGTTCTCAATGTAATAAATTTCCTAGTTGTGAAACCTTAACAAGTGCCAAATCCTTAATCTATTTATTTTTAGATCCCTTAATTGGGCCATGTTAATGGGTCTTTGCTAATACAAAAGCCCAAATTATTTACTTAAACATTCAAAATAATGTTTAGGTTGATTATATCTAGAGCTTTCCTTTTGAAAGCTTTTGGTGGACTGTTGGCTTATTACATTCATAAAGATCGGAGGTTATCTTCTGTCAAGTATTTAGACTTTCTTTGTCCTTCCAATTTGTTACTTTGTTTTGGAACTTCTTGTCACCCTCCTTTAAATTAGCTTCTGTTTAAATTATCATATTTTTTGTTAGCAAAATGCAATTCATGCAGTTTTCTACTCTGTTATTCTGTGATATTCAGAGTATTAATTTGCATGGTAGGAATAGAATGGTCAAGTAGCTTAGAGAATCTAGTGGACTATGCATGCTCCACTGCAGACTGCACTCAATTGTTGAATTACATTTTCCTGAAAGCTGTCAGGTTCATGACTCACTTAATGGTTGTGTAGAATGTCAATTGTGTATGCGTTAGGTGTGTTTTTGCTCAAAAGGTTTAGGCAAACAATGAACTTATTTTGATTCTTTCACAGCCATTACCTTGATTTTGTTTGTCAATCGTTCTGCATTCTCAGACATTATTTTTGCTGACTCCCTAAGTCCTATGGGAAATTCTCCATTTATATGTTTGTCTTAATCTTATTCTTCTCTCCTGACTACAATAAAGGGTGAACACAGAGTTCCAAGTTAAGGGCTTGAGCAACATGAAGCCTATATTCTGTGGCAATCTGGAGTTTGATGCACGGCCATCAGATCTGGAGCGTCTGTTCCGAAGATATGGCAAGGTTGAGAGGGTGGATGTGAAATCAGGCAAGTTTTCTTTATTTGGCAGACACTGGTAATCTTGTTTGGCTGAAGCTCATCGTACATTAAAGCGCTTAGAGTTCATCAGTTGTTGCTAAGCATTGATGTGATCTGGCTGGATTGATGCTCTCATACCCGGGCCCTGCCTCCTGTGCCTTGTCTTTTATGTTGGTTACACAAGAAAGCACACGTCTTTTTTGTACTCAGCAAGTTTTTTTGGCGCAGGATTACTTGGAATCCCCATGAGCTTCCTGGATGGATGGAACCTATCATATCTTTCTGGTCTGTGACCATGATTCATATTCTTGTATCTTCCAAGAACCATTCAGATCTCTCTTGGCACCACCATCATATAATTCCCTAAGAAACCATTGGTTCCCAGTCATCACGATTTTTGCTCACTTCCAACATGTTACGGCCTAGAAATCATCAGGTGTTGGCGTTTACTCCTACAGACTTCCTTTTCTGTTTTTCAAAATTCTAGGCAAGGTGATTGAGAATAGGCCTTAATCTGGATTTTTGGATTTGGTCAATCATCAATGTAGTACCGCACCGAGCCTTTTGACCCAAGTTGTATATGTGTAACATGGTAATGAAAGCATTTTATCCTTTGTTTCCTTATAATTCTGGTTTCACAGGATTTGCCTTTGTCTATATGGATGATGAGCGAGATGCTGAGGATGCAATTAAAAGACTTGACAGGACAGAGTTTGGTAGAAAAGGCCGGCGACTTCGTGTTGAGTGGACTAAGGTACTAATCAGGGGACTTGAGGGTGGATTATGTTACCGTAAAGAACTGCCAATCTCAATGTTTAATTCAAAATCATTACAGCTATTTTTCTACACTGGTTTCCTTATAAATCAATTATTTCGCTCGCTCAAAAGTGAGAAATCAGGTTGGAGTTTTTCAAGGCTTTTGTCCTAGAAAACCAAGAAATTTTTCTTAAATGTGGGCCAAATTTTGGCTTTGGTTCCATGTATGCCTTGCGAACCTAGTGATTTATTCAAATTTTATAACGTAGTGAAATGCACAATTTCTTTTATTGCAGCAAGAACGAGGTATTAGAAGGCCTGGCGGCTCCAGAGGCTCTTCAGCTAATACAAAACCCTCTAAAACCCTGTTTGTCATAAATTTTGACCCGAATGACACTCGAACAAGGGACCTGGAGAAGCACTTTGAACCATATGGGAGAATATTAAACATAAGGATACGAAGAAATTTTGCCTTCATTCAGTTTGAATCGCAGGAAGATGCAACAAAAGCTCTGGAGGCAACAAACATGAGGTTGGTTTTCTAGTAGGATTCCATTTTGGACTACTCTTTCTTAGTGTAATAATTGTTTCACCGGTTTTTTAGAAACTTCATTGTTCTTTACAGTAGGAGCTGGATTACACTTGCATACACAATATCTTTTTTGGTCATGCTGAGGCACCTTATATGCCTTAAAACCATTTAGTGGCCAGTAGGATACTGAATTAATTTAAACTTTTAAATAAATAAAATATATATATATATATATATATATATACATATTTGGTTGCTTGGAAATCAGGTGTAGGTTTTGGATTATAATCATCTGATAATGGATCCCAGTTTATAATTTGCGTGATATAAACTGATTCTGACCAGTTTGATTGTTAAGCAGCGACTTTATGGATCGGGTAATTTCAGTTGAATATGCTGCTCGAGATGATGATGACAAAAGAAATGGTCATAGCCCTGATAGAAGAGGTCGTGACAGGTCTCCTGGTAGAAGAAATCATGATCAGGGGCGCTCCCCGAGTCCCTATCGTAGGGACAGAGGCAGCCCCGACTATGGCCGTGGGTCCAACCCAAATTCCAGAACTGAGGCAAGGGGGAGTCCTGATTATGACAGAGCAGACAGCCCAGTTAATGAGAGATACCAAAGGTGTGTATCAATTTCTTTATTATTACTAATATTAGTGATAATTCTGCCGTTTCCCCCTTGAAAATGAGAATAATAATGGCATGTGATCTAAATCTTAGTTTTTATTTCGGGCTTACCAACATATTTCTTGGTTTGCTATGCAGTCGTTCACCCCCACCACGGGAAAGGTCTCCTCCACTACGGGAAAGGTCTCGATCTTGAGGAAGAGAGGGTTACAAGCAAGTAGGTCCGGCAACACCTTAATTCAGCATTTCTTAACAGTATTTTACTTTTAGCTACTCAGTGTTTTTGTAGTGCTCCCTTTGAACGGTTGTACTTTAATATGGCATGTAATGAACTAGAAATGTTGCACGGTTTTGGTATGCTTAATCCAAGGACCTCCAAGTCGTGTGGTTCATCCAGTTTCGACAGTTCAGTGGAAGGTTCTGTGTATGCCCCTATAGGAACAGATAGAATTTCCTCTAAGCTCCAACCTTTAATGATTCGGAGCTGAGATTCTCGAGTCTTGATCTTTACGCCAATTTATCGACCCTTTCTCACTCGACTGTTGCCAGCACTGTCCTTAATTGTGCGTTGACCTACTGTTGACTTTCCCAACTCCACTTTGACGTTTCAATAGCACTACAAAACCTCTCTGCTGAGGTCTTCTGGACATCAATGCGATAAGAGAAGGCAACTTGCATGGTTCTGTTCAGTTGCAATAGGTGTGAATGTGATAGGTTACTCTCACTGTTCTAACTAAAGAGTTCATAATTAAAAAGTCTAATTATTGAGGAATATGTTAATATTATTGAAATTGATTATATTTATAAAAATACTGGAGTATAATCAAGATAGTTATAACTCATGTATCGTAAAGTTAAAAGATTGTAGAGATTGAAGGTATAAGTTATGAGAGTGGACGCTTTGCCATTATGTAGAACATTTAAAATAAAATAATAAACTCTTTGCGTGCAACCGAGGAAGTAACAGTGAATTAACAAATTTTGACTTTTTTAATGAGTTAATTTTCTTGAAATCAAGAAGCAATAAAAGTTTTTATTTTAAGATTCAATTATTACTCTCTATTCCAAAGTCAATATATCATCGCCATTCACCAATAATGGTAGTTTGCAATGTAGAAAATGCATATAAAAAAATTATTATAAAGGGAAACCAACTTTGTGATTGAGAGATGTTCTTTATTAATAGAAGTGAAAGTTGAAATTCAAACAATTTTTAAGGGTCATTTCAGTTATTCCGTTAACAGAGTCACCAACTGCAACCCCTTATGTTCCTATTATTTGTCCTACAAGAGGGTTATCCCGCACGATGCACAAACCACAAGGGGTTTTCTGCAGTTTACTCTATTACTCTTCTGTTCCACCCAAAAAGTCTACGTTTAAAATATATAATTAGTATTGAAATTAATTATAATTATAAAAATATTTTAGTATAGTTAATATGTTTGTACCACGTATAAAAGGTAAAATTAAAAGTATTATAAAGATTATAGGAATAATTTTTTAAAGTAGATTTTTGAATAAAAGATTCTAAAATAATATAGTAAATTTTTTAACCAGAATGGAGTAATTATTTTGAACGGATAAAAATGGAAACCGACATACAAGGCCCAGTACTCAAATACCAAAGCCCCACGCCATACTTCTCGGTCTCGGTTCACCCCTTCTAGCTTTTGTCTCCCCCTCTCTCTCTCTCTCTCTCTCTCTCTCTCTCTCAAATCTCAAAAACACAATTGCAGCTTTTTCTTTAACATGATAGCAGCTCCTCGAGCCCAATAGTACACCCCTTCAACTCTACCCGTCTCTCTCAAATGGACACTATCCCTGAGTTGCTAGACAGGACCTTCAATAATTACAGTGTGTTACCACAGAGTGTTTTGTTTAATTCCTAACACAGATTAAAAACTATTCTCGAGTTATTAGACGGGGCCTTATTCGATATACAGAATAAGAAAAAAATTTAATTTTATTATAAATATTAGAATAATGGGTGTTTTTAAGTATACCTATGTAAAAGTGGACCCATTAATTTAAGTAAAAATTAAATCGAATGACAAAAATAACTTTCAAAAATGAAAAAAATAAATATTGTTTTTAAACTGTCTAAAAAAACAAGAAACATGGCTTTGGGATAGTGCATGTCAATACAAAAACAGAAAACGAAAACGACACTGTTCCCAGCATCTTCTTTTGTCTCATGCCATTACTCAATCTGGTTTTAGATAAGAAAGATGCTTGAGATTTTAAATTTTTATTTTTATTTTTTATTTTAGACTTAAATAATTTTTTGATCCCTTTTTGTTCCTTTGAGTTATTCTTCCTCAAGTGCCTTTGTTCTCTTTTTCTTTGGCCTCCCTGGCATTGTTTTGTACTGTGGAGGCTTCAAAGGCTCATTTTTAGATTTTGACAAGTTATTTTCACCAGATATATGTTCAATACTGTATGCATATGACTTTAAAAACTTATCCTTCTTATAGCAATCAGTAAT
This sequence comes from Platycodon grandiflorus, assembly GCA_016624345.1. Taxonomy (NCBI): domain Eukaryota; kingdom Viridiplantae; phylum Streptophyta; class Magnoliopsida; order Asterales; family Campanulaceae; genus Platycodon; species Platycodon grandiflorus. The sequence continues at coordinate 39,296,581 of CM028368.1, forward strand.
GAAGTCCTCTACCCTCTTCCCAATCCTAACCAACTCAGCAATTGCATGACAACATGACATTCCAGTTAAATCCCATTCCCTGCAAGTGCATGTCCTATTTTGAATGTCAACCACATATCCCCACTTCATGTAGTTCACTAGAAACTTGTTATTCCCATTTTATGTTGACCACTTTTTGCATTCAGACATGTTTTCCTCAACTCTTTCTAATCCTAGGGCATATCACATCCCAATGATTGGTCATTCATTCCATTCTTTTATGCACCATACTCATCATGGTCATTCTATAATGCTCCAATATATAGATGACTGGTTTGCTCCTAGCCTCTACTAAAGACCCATTAAAACCCTCAGACATATAATATATTATTCTCACAACTATCACAATTAGTCAAAGTAGAGAAGAAAGGTTTGCACGACTTCACTGGATTTATATCCATGAGATTCTTATAGGCTTCTTCATCATATTCCTTCAATTCATCATATTTGTTGTTGTACATGTTCATGTTAGTTAACCTAGCAATTGCCCAGAAATGACTCTTGTACTCAATACCTCTAAATTTCTTTAACCGGTTGGCATACAGATGCCTAGCACAAGCTTTATACTCACAGTTAGGCAGCATCTCAGCAATAGACAACACAAGTCCCTAAACAAAATTAATGCGAATCACATGCAATAGTAAATAATTAATTAAAAAGTTTACAAAATTGCATGACCAATTGTCCAAAAAATTAATGCAAAAAATGCAACATTAAATAATTAATTAAAAAGGTTTACAAAATTATTAAAAGTATCTTTTGTTGGTCTGAAATGAGGGTCCATCCCATGTCATCTTCCATTTCCAAGTCCTTGATTAGATGACCAAAAAACCAACTCCAAGCTCTCTTGTTCTTCACTTGCACAACCCCCCCAAGCAACTGGAAACATTTGATTATTAGTATCCCTTCTAATGTGCAAGTAAATGCAACAATGGCAAGAGTACCCTTCCGTATCAAGTAATAAAGTGTATGTAAGTACGAGTTATCGATCCCACAGAGAATGTACGTAATTTTCACTCCAACAAAATACCGAAATTGTGCTAACTAATTATATTTGAGTGAAAAGAAATTGAGAATGAAAACTAAAAACTAAAAAATAAAAGAAAGCAATTAATATTTACATGGACACAAAATGGTTTGGCAACAACAAATCAAGATTTAAAGATAGGATTATAAGATTGCAATATTTCTAATCTAGCTCGTGATTAATTTAATCATCTCTCTACTTTTCTTTAACTCAAGTCTTGGTAGTCGGGCGCACATTGATAGTATTTACTACGGGCTCTCGCATCATATAGCAAGTCTAGCTACCAATCCCCACTACCGGCTCTCGCATCTTATAGCAAGGAAAGAATAGCCGCATTATCCATCAAGCACCCCAATGACTATCTAAGAACGCTCATATCTCTCGATCAAGCGTCACATAAACAATTATTGTGATTTTCGGAATTAATAAGACGGGCTCTCGCATCTTACCCTATAATTTTAGAAATCATCTAATGGTTCATGACTTCATTAAAAGCATTAAGAGCACACAATAATAACCAAGATAATGGGTAATAATGGGTAGAGAGATAATCTCTCTATTTTTCTATAAGTCATGCCGGTAACCGAGACATCGAAAGGGGTCACTACAGATTTTCACCCATATATAGCAACCCGAATCTCCCCTACTTAGCAATGGCTACAAGTGGTTCGAACTCGTGACAAATGTTAGAAATATGCCTATGAAACAGCTGATACATATGTTTGCATATTCTAACACAGTGATTTGCTTGTTCTCATTACAACGCATATTTCACAAGTGGCTAAAAGGGCTGCGTACCAGTTAGTGTGGCAGCTTAATGAAACAATGCATAGATCATTAGACTAGGAAGTCTTTGTACATGTCCGAGTCTTTGTCCTACCAAGAAAAGATGACTACCCATATGGATTAGCTCTACTAGCGCCAACAGACATGTCTACAAGCAATGTCTCACTAGCAGACATTTCCACCAGCCATGTCTTAACAACATTCTTTACCACAGCAGTTTTTATGCTAAACTAATCAAGCGTGTTCTATTGAATCACAACTTATCAAATCAAATCACGATGTGTTCTATTGAATCACATACCAAATCAACATAACGTGCTTGTAAATACTAAACACACAATCAATCATCAAAGTAGGATGATTGTCATATTGCTAACTAGAACAACCACACATACACCAAATCATTTAAGTCCGCGAATGCTAGACTTTATAATCATAACATGTGTAAGCATACTCGTACTTACAATCATAATCCATACATTTCAAACTCACTATGTATTACGTTCAAAGCAACTCAACACTAGTTCCCGCACCCTTATTGGGTGATAACTGGGGAATCTCAAAACTTTAACTCATAATAAACACGTCACTCAATGTGTAGTGACTAAGTCATTCCCAACGTACGTCACACATCATCATACACAACACATTAGTAACTTATACGAAGCCATGAGTACCTTTAATAATTAATCAAAGCTTAGACGTAGGGTGTATATATAATCATCCAACCCAATTCAAGCAGTCATGTGATCAACAACGTTGACTAAGTCAACCTAACTCAAGTTTATTCGATCAAGATCTCATCAATGCATCATCCCACATCATAGGAGACTAAAATACTACTAATACGTATTTATACCACTTATTAACTCATTACACAACGTATATTCTTAACGTCCTATTCGACTCCGCTAGAATCGGTCACGACTAGAGTCTAGTCCCTATAGTGTTATATACAATTCACAATATCCCAACGACTGCGCTCGAGTCTTACAAATATTTAAAACGTCGGGACAAGCCATAGCATCATCCCTACATACCCATCTCAATCACAATACTCAATGTACCGAAAGTCTATACTCATAACAATCTCGCGAGTTCAACGCGAGTTTATAAACAACAAATGCCCCAATAATTCAATATCATCAAGGTCTAAGAATAACGACTACAATGATCACGATAACCCTCGAGCTATTTATACTCTCGAAGACGTCAACAATAATGGTGACAATAATAACATCACCCCAATTAGTCTCTACTACTTGGAGACTACAACTACAACAATCCACATGTACCACAATAATGTGTACTCGACAACATGTACAACAACAACAACATATACCAGTCTCTAATACTCTGAGACTACGAAATTAAAAATAATTCATCAATACCTAACAAATAACCATGCTAACAAATCATCTTGAACAAGTATAGCATGTAGAAATTCCATATACAATATGTATAACACGTAATCATCGCGATATTACACTACGATGCTCGAAATCTAAGAAAGAGATTAGTAACTTACAATTCAACGCAATCCTCCATGAAATAAAAGGGGCTTTGGGTGGAAATGTACTCCTCCGCGACCTCTACGTCGCTACAGAGTCCACACGTTGATCCCAAGCTCAATCCAAGTCCGAATCAAGCATTTACACCCCCAAAATCAACCTTCTCTCTCTAAAAATGTGGAAGAATAGGTGGGGTAGTGATTCCTCAATAGATCGGATGATCCCTTTTGTTAGAATCATTTCCATCATCGCCCTCTACGCTACGACAAAGATGGATCATCGATCTGATCAACGGACCTCAAGATATCGCGAATTCTTTCTCTTCTCTCTCTCCTTTCTCTCTCTAAACTCTCTCTCTCAAAAATCTGGTTGAGAACGTGTTATGAAGGGAAAATAGTGTTGTGTTTTCTTATTTAATCCATGGGTAAGTATTTGGTTCAATCCCAGGCTTGTTTGGGCATTTTAAACCACTTAAAAACACAAAAAACCGATAAAGAATGAAAACCGGACGAACATGGTACGGGGCAGGGCGATCGCTTTACCCTATCCCGGGTGATCACTTTGACCTCTGGTTGTAGGGGGATCGCTTTGATCTCCCCAGGGCAATCGCTTTGTGTCAAGCTTCTCCGAACTCTCCGAAAATGCTCCAAAATGCTCCCGAAATGATTCTAAATGATCCCAAAGTGATTCTAAGTCTATGGGAAGGTCGAAACACTCGAGAAAGGTTCCCGAAAAGTCCAGAAACAACGCTAGAAGTTCAACGTAATGCTCACGCAATTAACCATATAAAGATTTGAGTACAAATCGGGGCATACGAAACACTTTATATGACTCGGCGTGCAGTTTAACGACGAGATCAATATGATCATCAATTGCGAAGGAGTCTAAACCAAGATTAGGTCAATGGGACGGGAAAATGAACAACGTATACAAATGTTAATCAAGGTCGAGAATAGTCTCGAACGAATACCAAAACAATGCACGACACAACGTAGATTAACTACGTGTCAAATACGGTTCTCAACTCAACACGTCACGCTTAACAAGCATGACACCTCACTCTCCGAGGGTTTTAAGGTCAATATCAAGAGACTACAAGTGAACCAGGAAATAAGTTAGGTCGGGGTGTTACACTGCTGCCCCAAAGGGGCGTTTTACCCCAGCAGAGGACTTAATGATTTTTAGATCTAAGGCTGCTTGGAGATATAGGAGAGTCTAAAGAGTATTAAGGAAGGTAATAGCAGAATGAGAATTAAACTTGAAGCACAAAGGTTGAATTGGAGGAAGAGAAGCTGATGAAGGGCTGCTGATCCACGAGCTGGAAGTGGCTGAACCGGATGGAAGGTATTCGCGGGTCAAAGGGGTGGAAATTGGTAGAGGTGTGAGTTGAAGTGGGCATGGAGGATGACTGATGGGCTGGAAGCTGAGCCGGATCAGCAGGATCCAGAAGCAAGCTCGAGGGTCAGCAAGGCAGCTTGGCCGAAGTGACGTAGCTGCATGGGGAGGCGACAGCACATTAATGAGGCCTTTTCTCATTTGCAGCGATTCCCCTGTTATTTTGATCTTGGCTCCCGAAGTCCTTCCCCCTCCAGGCTTCTTAGTTAAGTCCTCCGTTAGCCCACCGTTAGCTGATTTTGCCTTTGAAAACTTGACGGACTTTGACGGAATAATTTGTAGTTCAACTTTAAAGCCCCAAATTGCCTCAAACTTTGTGCTAAACTCTATGAATGCTCGTTAATATCTTAGAAACCTACATTAAAGTACAAATACACACATAATAATATTTTCAAGCATAATTAACTCTAAAATAACACAAAATGAAAGAAAATTTAAGGGAAAATTCGTGAAAATTTTGAGCTCAACACACCCCCAAACTTAAGCTTTGATTGCCCCGAGTAAATAAATAAAACAATTAAAATGAGCTCAAGGACTTAATGGTGGAACATGGCGCTCGCTTAAGATCACATGCACATTACCATCAAAGAAATCAAACTCAAGATTATAAACATGCATAATTGAGGTATGGTGTGATTTTAGTGCTAGCTAGCTTTTTCCCCAAACAATTTACCCACGATACAAAGCATATGCCCATCAATAAATAGTTTCGCTCTAGCTAGGATTGAACGGTCAATGAAATATCACACATGAGCAATCAAACCAAAAGGGTTTTATGCTTCGCAAGGCTAGGACTTGCATGGCATGACAATATCAATAGGTCTTTAATAAGCCTGTAATGTTGGCCAAGGTTTGGATACAAATGAAGGATATGATAACAAGTTAAGAGAGCAAAGAATTTGAAGTCTTTTCAAATTGACTTGCTTCATGAAAGCACCACTCTTCAAAGTACCACCACCTCACTTCAACAACTCCTTAAGCTTTAAATGTTGGGTTGAAGAAAGTGACTCAACTACCACAACAATTAAGCTTCACCCTTATGTCTCCTTGAGAAATTAAAGAACAATGGCATTTTCTTCTTTTTCTTGCCTCCCTTGACTTTTCTTTTCTTTTGATTTTTCTTTCTTTTCATTTCACTTGCTTTTCAAGGTGGCTTTTTTACCACCATTCAACACTTTTCAAACACCAACATCATCAACAATAAAAACACAATACTTCATGAAGCACACACTTCCCAACAAGAATTCATAAATAAAACAATTCATTCCAAACCATGCTCTCTTGAAGGGTGCTGGCAAAAGTGTATAGGCTCATGGGATAGGATGATGTGGGCACAAGAAAATGAAGTTGAATGGAGGTCATTGTGTGCTCTAGGCACACACCATTCTATAAATAAGCTTAAAAGCAACACTAGGGATTTAATGCAAAATGGGTAGGATAATATGGTACTAACAATCCAAAGATAGCCTATATCATGCTCTTGTCATACACACAAGCCCAAACCAAGCTACTTTAATTATAAATTTTAAGATCATCAAACGGCATCAAGACTCAAAAATATGACACTCATCCGACATGTACTATTAAAGCTAGAGCATAGCATAACAATTCGAAATCCAAACATGGGCATTATTGATTATGAATGAGGTGAAAATAGCATAAAAAGCACACACGTATCCTCAACTATGCATATAATAAACTCAAGAAAGAATCTAAGAAAATGATGCACATATAACTCTCACAAGCGCTCAAAATTCAAAGCATTAAAAATGGGAAATTTCAAGCTCAAAATTTTCAAAATTTTCAAAGTCAACCAAACCAAACCCAACCCTCAAACTTAAAGTAAATGGAGAAGGGTAGGAAAGAAAACTCTCTCAAAGTTGATTTCTAACGAAGTCCGGGCCCGAGAGTAAGCCTACTCCAAAGGTTTTCCTCAAGCAACCCCGACTGTGAATGCGCTCAACCCCTGTATCAAATCAAGCTCCAAAGAAAAAGGCATAAAGGCAATTATGGAAATAAAAAGAAAATTTTTTGTGTGGGGACACTATGTACACCTTCCTACAAACCCACAAACTCGGGAAGGCTTCGAAAAGCGACACATGCATATAAATACAAAAGCAAGTAAACTAAAAAAAATGCTCAAATTGTAATTAGCTTCGCTTGGTATCGATATTAGCATATAGGAGCAAAAATTAAATCATTCCCTAACAACGGCGCTAAAAACTTGATGTGCAAACAAATGCAACAAGGGCAAGAGTACCCTGCCGTATCAAGTAAAAAAGTGTATGTAAGTACGAGTTATCGATCCCACAGGGAATGTACGTAATTTTCACTCTAACTAAGTACCAAAATTGAGCTAACTAATTATATTTGAGCGAAAAGAAATTGAGAATAAAAACTAAAAACTAAAAAATAAAGCAATTAATATTTACATGGACGCAAAATAGTTTGGCAACAACAAATCAAGATTTAAAGATAGGATTATAGGATTGCAAATTTCTAATCTAGGTCGTGATTAATTTAATCCTCTCTCTACTTTTCTTTAACTCAAGTTTTGGTAGCCGGGCGCACGTTGATAGTATTCACTACGGGCTCTCGCATTTTATAGCAAGTCTAGCTACTAATCCCCACTACTGGCTCTCGCATCTTATAGCAAGGAAAGAATAGCCACATTATCGATCAAGCACCCCAATGACTATCTAAGAACGCTCGTATCTCTCGATCAAGCGTCACATAAACAATTATTGTGATTTTCGGAATTAATAGGACGGGCTCTCGCATCTTACCCTATAATTCTAGAAATCATCTAATGGTTCATGACTTCATTAAAAGCATTAAGAGCATACAATAATAACAAGATAATGTGTAATGGGTAGAGAAATAATCTCTCTATTTTTCTACAAGTCATGCCGGTAATCGAGACATCGAAAGGGGGTAACTACAGATTTTCACCCATAACAACCCGAATCTCCCCTACTTAGCAATGGCTACAAGTAGTTCAAACCCGTGACAAAACAAAACACCAACTATTAATTTGCTCGGTCCAAAATGCAAGGTAGCTCTCGCGGATCCAAACATTTCACAAATAAATTAATTAATGGCCAATTAATTAAAAGTATTAAGCCCACAAAATAATAACCTAGCATGCTTGTATATTAAATAGAGAGAGAGATTAAATTAAATCACTACAATAACATAGAAAAATAATTGCATTCTATAAATCATTTAAGCACAAAACCAATTCTACAATTACAAGATATTCAACCCTAGAAATTACAACAAATATCTCAAGATAAAGGGTGGCAGAATCAAACCAAACAATGTTGAAATCCGAGGTTGAAATCTCTTGCAAAGGCTTCCTTGGCACTTGATTTGTTGCTCCAAACCTTCAAAGATGATCAAGCTTCAAGGGAATGGAGAGAATTTTGGGGGAGAGGGACTGCTGCCCCAGCAGGGGACTTAATGATTTTCAGATCTAAGGCTGCTTGGAGATATAGGAGAGTCTAAAGAGTATCAAGAAAGCTAATGGTGGAATGGGAATTAAACTTGAAGCTCAGGGGCTGAATTGGAGGAAGAGAAACTGATGAAGGACTGCTAATCCACGAGCTGGAAGTGGCTGAACCGGATGGAGGGATTCACGGGCCAAAGGGTTGGAAATAGCTAGAGGTGTAAGGGGAAGTGGGCATAGAGGATGGCTGATGGGCTAGAAGCTGAGCCGGGTCAGCAGGATCTAGAAACAAGCTCGCGGGTTAGCAAGGCAGCTTGGGCAGAGTGACGGGGCAGCACGGGGAGGCAACAACACATTAATGAGGACTTTCCTCATTTGCAGCTGTGCCCCTACTATTCTGATCTTGGCTCCCGAAGTCCTTCCCCCTCTAGGCTTTTCAGTTAAGTCCTCTGTTAGCCTCCGTTAGCCCACCGTTAGCTCATTTTGCCTTTGAAAACTTGACGAAATAATTTGTAGTTCTAAAGCCCCAAAATGCCTCAAACCTTGTGCTAAACTCTATGAATGCTCGTTAATATCTTGGAAACCTACATTAAAGCACAAATACACACATAATAATATTTCCAAGCATTATTAACTCTAAAATAGCACAAAATAAAAGAAAATTTAAGGAAAAATTCGTGAAAATCTTGAGCTCATCACCTTCCCACTGCAATTAACAATTCTCATTTCATACAACCTTTGAGAAAGCATCCATCTAATCCAAGCACCTTTCTACAACCAGAACCTTTCCTCAAGGCATCAATACACACATAAAATCTCTGAAATACAGGACCATATGTAAGGTTGTTCCTAACACAGTACACTTCTATTGTACTACCTTTATTAGTCTTCCTCAACTCATCTCTATAATCCCATATTTTGCTGTAGTGTTCTATCATTGAAGTAGTAACAACATTCAATGTTTTTCTCCTAGCCTTAGAGCAAGTTGCCAAATTTACATCCAACTAAAAAGTTTCCATATGCTCTACCTTCATTAATTCAAGTGTACAACAAGGATTATTCTTGATTCTTGTGTAGTATCCGGTGGCAATCCACTTTGCTGTAAGTTGTCTACTATTTATAGTCTTGCTACACATATGGTTACGATTAATGGTACTAACCTTAAAAGTCTTCACCCCCTTGTCTTGACTTGCCCAAATCCTCCAAGGGCATATAGTGGAGTTCATGCAAACTACACATACCCTCCTTTTTTCATTCTTCAAGAACTTGAAATCTATGCCATTAACTACTACATATGACTTAACTGCCTCCTTAAACTCCTCTGCATTTTCAAATTGCATCCCTAATGAAAACTTGATATCTTTTCGATTAATCATTGGATTGATCGAATGATCCATATTTTATCTTTTTCTTCTACTTAGGGTTTGCCTCATCTTCACTTAAACTAAGATCAGAATCAGTGTCAACAATGAATTCATTCTCCATGGCATTGTGTTCATCCTCAGTCATTCTAGTGTTTGCAAATGGATTTTCTCTATCAAAATTAGATGTTGGACATTCATTTCCTACATTCACTGATGTTGGACATTCATTTCCTACATTCATTGACCCATTTCTCTTCATTTCAATAAATTTTCTTCTTGCATTAGTCACTTCCTCATCACTTGCTTCTATTGCATCACTTTCACTATACGCATTCTCAAATTCTTCTTCACTTTGTTGAACATAATTCTCATATTCACTATACCTTGCCTCATTCATGTTCATAGTAGCATCATTATCCCCACAAGTATCATCACCATCTACATTTAAATTATCATCTCCATTCAAGTTATTTTCTCCATTCACATTATCCTCTCCATTCAGATTATCTTCACCCTCTCCATTCAGGTTATCATCATACCTTGCTTCATTCCTCATTTCAGAATAAGTATCAGCTTAATCACCTCCTATTTCTAGTGTTTGTCTATTATAATACACTCTTCATTATCATTCATCATACTTTCCTGTATACCAGAATAAGACCACATACTTCAATATACTTATCCATATCATGTTCAACATACATTTCTACATATTCATTGTTGCCTAATGAAGCACACATCATCCTAGCTTCAGAATCACTATACATTTTCCTAAGTCGATTATCTAAATTCTTCCGCAACTTAAAATCCTTTTGAAAGTCAATATCTTTTTCTGGAGTTAAGTACCACAAACATCTCACATTTTTATACTTCAACAACTTTTCAATGTCAGCCTTTGAAACAACAAATGAGATGTAGTCTGTATCTTTATTGTCAATTATATAATAAGTCCCCCATTGTATGTAAGCACCCCATCTTTCACAAAATTACCCTCGTGATACACTATTATACTGAAAACACCCATTATGCAAAATAATAGCATGCATAGTACAGAATTAACTACATTAGATGCATGCATACAAGTAAAAGACACAAGAAAGAAAAAAAAAAGTTTACATTCTGCAAAAACAAATGACTCTTATACGGTTTGCAGAGAAGAAAAACAACAATTCAACTGTAAGCAGACAAGAAGGAAAAAAAAAAAAAAAAGGCCCTTATATATACAGTTTGTCCCCCACTTTGTCTTTCTTTTTGGACCCACTTGGGACCAATTCATTTTTCAAAGTGTAAGCAGACAAAATAGCCATACACAGTACGTGAGTGCTTTCTAAGCACTTGACCTATAAAGTATAATCAGACAGAAAAAAATTTACTTTTGTATAGAATCAATCAAAATAGCTATAAGAAGTAGAAACCCACTTCATTCTACCAAATTGTTTTCAAAATCCCTAAATTCAAAGCCATAATAGTAACACATTGTTTTGTAAAACCCTAAATTCAAAGTCATACATGTAAAAGCCCTAAATTTCAGCCATAATAGAAACACAAATTGTTTTTTAAATCCCTAAATTCAAAGCAAACATAAATAAACCCTAATTTTTTAATGAGTTCAAACATTTTGTGATAATGTTGTACCTATTGTAAGCGATGACCTTGATTCTTCGGAATTTCAGTTCAATGTCTTCGATCTTTCGCTATTTTTCACTCATTCGCCAATTCAATCGCGGGATGTTTGAATTGAGGGAGTATTTGCTACTAGCTTCTCTCTTTCCCTTTCATACGTAAAATGAATCAAGGAATTTCACATTACTGAATTAAAGGAGTGAAGGGTAGTTTGTGCATTTTTTTAAAAACAGACGAAATTTTGACGTTAATTGCCTGACGAGGGAATCTCACAAAGAAATGCAAATCGAGTAACCAAAATGAAATTTTTTGAAATGGAGGTACCAAATACATAGATTTGTTAAAACAGAGGGACCAAAAAATTATTTAAGGCTATGTTTGGCTACTCAATGCCATGCTTTGGAATTGGAATTGGAATTGGATGAATAATTTGAGCTCCACGAAATTCAAATTGTGCTTCCAATTCCAATTCCAATTCCAAGCTATGACATTAGGGTTCCCAAACATACCCTAAGTCTTTATTTTAATTCATGCTACAATACATGTAATTAGTTTGTGATTTCAAAGTTAAGCAATAAAGTATCTAACTAATCACATACATTGTTACAGCAATTGAGTATTTACTTTTATAGAAATTATTCAGTAAAACTGTTATTTTGTTACTCCCTTCGATCTAAAGTGAATATTTATTTCTATTTATTCACGACAATTAAAAAAGCTATTTTTATATCATGAATGAAAAAATATTGAATGTAACGGACTAACGGTAATACCAATGACATTATATTACTATCCAATAACAATATAACACATCAACAATTTTATCTTTCGCCATGTATGTACTTGGTGTTAATTAAATCATAACATGGCAAGCTCCGTACTAATACCATTATGGATAACATCTTTTACTAAATTTACAAGGATTACTTTGACTTTTATTATGGCAAACATCTTTTAACTAGGTTCAAATACCTAGTTAGTAAAAGTTTGTAAAAATAGGTTAAAATCAATGATTTTGTCATTATGTACTATAAAGCATGCCATTGGTGTCCTTTGTTACTTGTTACCTTGTTTATTTTTGTCCGTTGTTTTTGGAGTTTTAATTTAAATTCGAATTATTTTAACTTTTATTTTTGACGTGAGGTTGTTTTCGTAAAATAATTGAATATCATGTTTAATTTACAGTTAGCTTTAAGATATAGTAAAGTATAATCACCAATTTATTAGATAGTTGTTCTTTTTTTAAAGTTAAATGTAAACTAAATTTATAAACAAATTATAATATTATAAATTTATTTGAGAAAATAAATGAAGTTAAAATGTGAATAAGCATGTCTAATCCAACTACCACTTTTATCAACCAAATTGAAAAAAAGTATATGTCTGTACGTACAAAAAAATTGAACACCTTAGTCTCTTAAGGGGTGGTGGACCATTTTCTCCAATATACAGTGTATTTTTACGATTACCCATGTCAATGTGACGAGTTGAGTAAATCTTGACTCGAGTTCGAGTAACTAAATTTTTTCTCGTAATTTATTGGAGTAGTTTAATTATATAATACAATTATCAAGTCCAAATCAAGTTGGAGGCTCAAGCATAACTCATTTCCTTTATGAATCAAGCTCTGAGTCTAGTTTTAAATTTTTAATTGAGCAAGCTCAAACCGAGCTTAAATCAAGTGAGTTCAAGTAAAAGTTCAAATAGTTTGACCCGATTCATGTATATTATGTAGGCTGATTTGTAGGGGTTAAAAAAACAGAGTTGATTTACAAGTGATTTCCTATTAATTAACTTTTCAAATGAATTTCTCTAAAGAAACGTTCCATCTTTTTGAAAGTTAATGTCTCAAAAAGAAAAAAGAAAAACTAAATTTTCTTAAAATATAATTTAATAGGAGCTGTACTTCTTGTCAAAAATAGCTCAAAATTAAGCTTCTTTTTTTTATTTGATTATTTTGAAAATACAAAAGCTTTACTTGAAGATTTCTTTTCCTTTTGTATTTTTTGGGTCTAATTTGAAAGAACAATTTTAATAAATCAAACATGATTAATAATAAAAGCTTTTATGTAAAAAGAAAAAGAAAAAACCAAAACCAAAAAAAAAAAAAAAAAAGGAAGGTCAATTATGTCAAATCGTTTACGAGACACTCACACGGGCTCCCTCTTCAACACGTTTCCATTATAAAAAACTTTCCAGAAAGCAGCCATCCGGTCCCCAACGCACACGTGGCTTATCAGCCAGGTCAGCTTCTCGATATCATGAATAAATTTGAAAAAAAACCTCTTTCAAATTTTAACTGATCCCAACGGTCGGATTCACTGTTCAGTGCTCATCAGACACCGTCCGATTATCCAATCCTGCTCGACATTTAAGGTCTGGTGTCTGAACAAGTGAACATGGGATGGAACTCATATTTCTCTCTCTCTCTCTCTCCTCTCTCAACACACTTAACTACACTATCTACCCCTAATCTTTGAGAAAATACCATGAACTCACTTCAACTTTGAATCATACCAATTGACTATCTGGCTAGCGCTATAAAGCAAGTCAAACTGCTTTAGATCTGTTAAAACCTCGTTTTGAGATTGATTAACTAGAAAAATATGAGGTGAATTCAAATTTGATCTTGCTAACAAGTATTCATGTGGATACAGAGGGTTTTTAGTGTACTCATATTAATTTTTAATGCAGACGGTTTCATAATAAAAATAGAGATTTTAACTTAAAATTATTTATATCGTTTGTCAACTTTCAAATAAGTCAACGTTGGTGTGTAATTAAACCGCGCTAGCTTGAGCTTCGCTTGTTTAAATATTTTTAGAGCTAGAACCAAGCTTTAGGAGAGGTGTTTGAGATAGGCTCTCGATCTTGTTCACAAGTTACAATCTTGTGTGGGCTCAAACCTACATACAGAGTTGTGTTAAGCCTAAATAAGTCGAGCTTGGCTTGGTCAAACTTTGTGCTCATTTACACAAACATGTCTATTCATGAACTCGAAGTGCACAGTCAATAGATTAAGTCAAATTTAAGCTTACACGAGTCGAGCTCGAGCCGTACAACAACTCGTTACACCCTTTATTTCTTAAAGGTCCTATAACACTTGCTCGGATACATTCCATTACATATTAGTCTGCTTTTTCATAAGAAATCAAAGGGAAAGAACAAAACTATATTTGGACCATATGGTAATTAGTCGTTTATTGAATTGCAAAGTTAAATTGGCTACTACCTTTTGTTTCTAAACACTTTCATAAAAGATTTTACTAATTCAATATTGTAAAAATAGAATCCAATGGCAGAAACGCTTCTCACATGAGCAAACTATGATTAATGACTAATTGTACTCTCTCCGTTCGACCCAAAGAGTCACGTTTGAAAAGTCTAGTTATTAAGGGATGGATTAATATACAATTTGGTCCCTAAACTTGCAATATTTTTCTGATTAGGTTTCAATATTATGATATTTCTTATTGTGGCAGTTGAACTGAACATTTGGACTTATGTTTAGTCCCCAATCTGACGGGAGTTAACAGAAACGTTACATTTTATTTTAAAAGACCAAAATGCCCTTATTTATTGATAAGGGTGTATCCACGTGGAAGGAGAAAAATTTGCAGCCTCTATCTCTCTCCTCACTAATCATTGTCTTCTCCACCAGCTTAAGGATGTCCAGCCAAAGGAGGAGGTGGGATGCACCGCACCTTTATCGGGTCTTTTCCTTTGCTTTGGCTGCTAAATCAAGCCCCCCCCTCCATTCTCTCTCCATTTCTCACATCAAACATTTCTCTCCCTCTCTCTGTTTCTCTCTAAAGTCCATTAGAGAGAGAATGAAGCTACTACTTCAATGTCAATCGTCGGAGCAACTGTTTTTCGGTGGGTTTTGGTTTTGAAAGGTAAATTAGATGGGTTTTGAATTTGAACTAGGTTTTAATTTTCAATCTAGGTTTTTGACGAAAGAGAGAGAGAGGGGGAAAATGGGTAAAGGAAGATTTTCAACTGATGGTGGAAATTGCTTCGATTTGTTGACTGATGGTGGACATTTGGTCCAAATTATAACCTCGCTTCGATTTGTTGACTGATGGTGGAAATTTGTATGTAATTGAGCTCGAAGACGGCGACAAAGGGTATAATGCTCCGGCAAATGTATTTGATTGGTCATTGAGTTGACTATTATTATCAAGTTCAAAGGATTGAAATACAATTTCAGCGTATAAAAGTGGGCTCAAGGAAGAAATTTAATGACTAAAAAAAAATCAACTAGGTTTGGTTATAAGTTTTTGAAATTGGCTGAAGGTTGAGTGTACTCACTCTTATGTGTTTGTATTTGGTGGAATTGGTGATAATGGTGTTAACCTGAAAATTGGGAATGGATAAGTTTGCTAGTAGTGGAGGCGGAGGAGTTAGAGGGCATCGGGGAAGAGGAAGTGTCAACGGAGCTCGATGGGTACCGAAAGGAAAGACGAGTGGGGTAGTGGCTTAAGACCCTTCGATTGCCGCGGTGACATATCACCCGGTGTGTCAGGAGTAGTGTCGTGGCGTGGCATAGGATAATTTGAAGCTGGCGACTCGCGTCGCCACCTCTTTGGTTGATCAGTAGAAAAACTTCTTCTCCTTCTCTTTCGGGGACACCGCGATTGCGGAGAGTTTTGAAGCATCCGAGACTTATACAATGAGTCGTGGGTTTGAATGAGAGTCTTATATATCTCGGATGGCTTGGAGATTGACGGAGATGATTTTAGTTGACCTGATGATGATGTCGAAGTGGAGGACTGGGTGAGTGATAATGATTCGGAAAAAGAATTGTTGTTGACGAACTTTGGGGTTCAATGGCAAGTTCATCAAACCAAAAATTATTTTAGAATGCTATAGTATGGTATAAATTTTTATGTAAGTATTTTTTATTTAAATTTATTAAATTTACTTTTACTAATAATCATTATTTTAGTATGCTATAGTATGGTATGATTCACATGTATTACTAAAATTTTAAAATTTAATTTTTTTTAACTTTTGTAAAAAATTATAAAAGAATCACTTAATTAAAAGTGTAAATGTTTGAAAATAATCGATTAACTGCATAAATGTAATTGATACATTCGTTGCTCACAAAAACAATTCCATCTCAGCATTGTTTTGTCCACGTGAGATGCCTATCAACATCAATCAGGGGTATTTTTGTCTTAAAAATGAAAAAGTAACGCCTTAACTGACGGGGACTAACTAAGAGCCCAAAACCTCAGTTCAAGTACCAATTTAGGAAATCTTCAAGTATAATAACCTAGGTAGGAAAAATTGGTAAGTTCAAGGACCAAATTATATATTAATCCTTAAGGGATATATTAGTGTTATTGAAGTTAGTTATAATTACAAAAATACTTAAGCACAACCAAGATAATTACAACACAAGTGAAGAGTAAAGATGAAAAATTATAAAAATTGTAAGCATAATTTTTTAAAAGTGAAATCTTTAAGTAAAATACCTGAAAATATTTTTCATCATATTTTTAAAAAATTTACCAAACGCCTAAAAATAAAAACTTTTCATTTTTCAAAACTATTTTTTCGAAGTTATTTTCCTAAACAAACGGAGATCAAGTAAAAAGATTCTAAACATCTGCATGATTTCCATGTAACAAAAAGATTTTCAATCCAATAATTACTTGTTACTAACATCACCTTTAAAGCTCTTTCTCGTGAGAGGCATCCGGCAACTTTTGATGCTTACTGATGGCTAGCAAAAAGGTTGAGGGAGAGCGACGTAAATTACTTCCTCCGTCACAAAATGAGTCCATCTTTCATCTTAATTAAAGTGTACACTTCGATAGTTTTAACCAGTTTTTGTATGATGAAAATTTAATAATTTTCTCAAAATTTATAAAATACATGAATTTGTACTACATTTAGAGTAATTTCTAATTGCTATACTTCCCCGTTCCTTATAAAAAAGTCATTGACTCGACACAAAAAATTAAAAGTTAATTGATTCTATTATAAATATTAAAATATTTATTTATTTTTCAATGATACCTGTGTACGTGAGGGTTTAACCCAACAATTAAAGTAGCAAGCAAATTAAGGATAAAATGGCAACTATGACATCCCAAGTAGAAAATTATAAAAAACGTACCCACTTCAATTGGGATGGAGGGAGTGTCTTTTTTTCATGGCCATGATGAAAAATAAAAATAAAAAAGAAAAGAAGCTCTTTATGAAATGAGGTACTCCCTTCATTCCATGCAAAAAGTCCATTATTTTATTTTAAAATATTTTTAATTAAAAGATTCCATTAAAAAATTATGCTTATAATCTCTGTAATCTTTCAAATTTATCTTCCACTTATGCTATAACATGTTCATAACGCCTAAATATTTTTATAATTATGAATAACTTTAATACTACTAATATATTCATTAATTAATAAAATTTTTAAATGTGAATCTTTTAGCAGCTACTAATATATTCCTTAATTAATATATTTTTTAAACATCTGAGTATCATGCTTTTAAAGAAGATCTGTTAAAATATGTGTCTCAAATTCTAATAAAAATAGTAATCATACCATAATTATATTTGCATGTGGATAATTGATTTGATAAAATCGTGGAGGCCAAGAATTATAGTTCTAGATGGATGGATTAATACTATAATAGATTGGTTCGGAAGTTTTCTCCACATGCGTCCGAACAAAGAGTCGTGGAAGACATTCCTAATTGCACTACGATTAACCAATTTAGAGCCCGTTTGTTCGCTTGTTTTGGCCAAAACGCAGGGTTAAAACGCAGCTTATTCTTTAATTTAGCGTTTCAATGCTGCGGTAGAAAACGCTGCATTTTCAAAACGCAGCTGCGTTTTAAAACGCTGGAATTCCTAGCTTTTTCCCAAAACGCAGATTTTAAAACGCAATAGGGAATAAAAAGCAGCGTTTTGACATAATATCTCAAACGCATTTATAAAGAAAAAAACCGCGTTTTAAATAATCTGTATTTTCAAAACGCTACACTAAACGGGCTCTTAATCTTAGGTCTAATCTGGTATATAAAACGCTAGGGTTGGGAGAGGTGAGTTAGACATAGAGATGTTAAACGGGCTAGCCCTAGTGGTTTCGGGCCAGCCCTAACGGGCCGCGGGCTAAACGGTCTAATTTTTTCGAGCCACTAATATTGCAGACATAACCTTAACCCTAGCGGGTTTCGGGCTAAACGGGCTACTATCGGGCCACGATTAAAGATATAATATAACAATATTTTGAAATAATGAATCGATGAACCATTGATAACTTTGATAGTTTCTTATATTTTTCAAAAGAAATATAAACTAGACATTTTTTTACATCAATGTGTTATAATTTTCAACTTATTTTTCTCAAAATAAATAATGTAATAGCTCTAATTAGTAGTTCTTTCCAAAAATTTTGTTTATATTTCAGTATTTATTCACAAGTACACAAAGAAAACTTGTAGTGCAAATGATAAATGTGTTTGATTTTGGATTAAAATGTTATTAGTTTTATTTTCATGGTGGTTGTTTTACGTATCTCTTAAACTTTTTACTGCCTAATTAATATTACGCGGGCTGGCGGGCCAACCATAAAAAACCTGGCGGGCTAGCCCTAACGGGTCGTGGGTTAAACGGGTCAGCCCTAAAAAGCCCTGATTTTAAACGGGTCAAAAATATTGAGCCCTAACCCTATTTTTTTTAGTTTAAACGGGCCAACCCTACGGATCGTGGCTATTTTAACATCTCTAGTTAAACACGAAAGTGAGACAGACGACATACACATTTGGTGGTTGAGGTTTTTGTGCGATCGTGTTAATTCTAATTTTTTATCGTTTTTGTCTTTGAGGTAAATCTCGTGTTCTTTTTGTTTTATTCCGTTATATTTTATATTTTTTATCACTATTTCTTTAAATAAATAATACTATTATTTTTGACCGATCTGCATCTGAATTAAAGATAGAAATTTAAAACTTTTAATCAAAAAATATCCTCATTTTTATAACAAGATCAATGTCAATTGCACTTTCGTCTAAAAAAGATTATCTCATTTACATTGTCAACAAAAAAACGAGTCGACCATTTATTTTGGGACGAGATAGTATAACTTTTAAAGGCTGTATATACAATTTAGATAAACTAAGGGGAGGTAGTTGTATCTCTAACTCTGTATTAGGACTATTATACTCGCAAGGAGAGAATCTAGGCGACATAACAGCCCAGCTCTGACAGTTACTTCTAGAGAGAGAGAGAGAGAACAGCAGAGAGAGTTGAAGAAGAGAAGAAGAAGAAGGTTTGATTTTTGAATGTGGGCAATTGATTGTTCTCTCTCTCTCTCTACCTAATTCTGTCTGCTTCCGTTAAAGCTCGATTACTTTGTCTGGTAAAAAAATTCAAACTTATTCCCAATTTTCCCCCAATTTTATAATTTTTTCGACCGTTTTATGTCTTCTTCTTGCATTAGGGTGAAAAAGGTCAACATCCTATTGATTTGAAGTAGCTATTTCACAGTTTGCAGTCATCGCAGTCACCGAGTGTGCAGAAAGCTGAGGTTTTTTGGAGATTAATTTTTGGTGGGTTCTTGCTCAATTTTTATTTGTAATTTGTTAATTCTTTGTCTGTGCTTTGTGGTTTAACGATAGAAAGGTTTAAAGATGAAGTCTTGGTGGTGGCTCAGTTAGATAGAGAGAGAGAGAGAGTCTGAAATCTGGGCATTTTTCAATCTTCAAAGCTAATTCTGGGTTGTGTTTTGTAGATTCGGGGAAAAGATCTTTTTCAAGTTTACGTCTTGTTGTACCAGCTAATCTTCATAGAGGTTTTTTCTGGGTTTCCTTTCGTAGATTTTGTGTGTGTGTGTGTGTGTGTGTGTGAGAGAGAGAGAGAGAGAGAGAGAGAGAGAGAGAGAGAGAAGGAGAGAGAGTTGAGGGGTGATGCTTTATACACTAGGAATGGAGAAATTTGAAGTTCAAGTCTTGTAGGTAGCTCAGCTTCTTAAAGGTTCTTCGTAATTTGTCTTTTTGAAGAGAGTGTGTGTATGTGTGTGATTTGAAGATCAAGCTAGTTATAGGAAGTTGGTGGCTGTAGAGTAAAGTGATAAGTTTCTTCTTTTTGAGGTTGAAAGGTGGGTTCTTGGAGTTTTTTCTTTTTTTTTCTTTTTTCCCAAGATAGCAATTATTTTCTTCTTCTTTTTTAAAATTTTCTAAATTTGCCTTTTTCTTCATATTATCTTGCCAATCAGTTATGCAATCGATTAAATTGTGCTGTCTATTTGTTTTAATTACAGAATCATCACCAGATCACTGCAATATTTGGTGGCTGTTAAAGGTCAAGCCTCTGAAATGATAGCCAAAGACAAAGCTCATTGAGGTATAAATCAATTTTGTATTTCTCAACACAACTCGGCCCAAATTCTTTCTTGAAAAACATATTAATTTATCTGGGTTTGGTCCCATTACAAAATTTTAAATACATTACTAGTATAACATAAATATGCAACTACAGATGGAGACTCTTATCTTCTCTTCAAAGCAAAGTCTCTTTCTCTTTCCATATTCTATACTACTTTCCAACAACATTTATATCTTTGGGGTGGAAAATGGCAATACAGTTGCTATGATTTGTGGCCAAGATGTAAAGCAATTCAAATCACCAGACGTACAGATCCAGTACAATTTACGGTAGTTTGGTTTTTAGACTAAATTGCCCTTTACATCTCTGTCTATATGCTTACATTTTACAATTTGTTTGGCCTATATCAATTTTGTGAAAAGCACAGTACTTCACATGAAAGGGGCAATTTTGTTCTAGAAAGTGACACCGTGCCGACGGCCTTAATTGGACGGTTGTGTGTAAACCCATTTGAAAGTTCTTCTTCCTTTCACTTTCATCAGCTGTAATTGTAAAGCTGTAAAGAAAAGTTTTCATGTATTTATGTATTATATAATGATACATGTTCATTGTTCATTGGCACTTAATGATCACTTGACAAACCTTTTGAGTAGACGACTCGTGGGGCTTCATTAGGTACGTAGTAATTGATTGTCGGGTCTCAATTTTAGTAAACTGGACTATATGTGATAGAACAATATTCTTGAAGCTCCTGATCTTGGCCCCTCTTTTTTTATTATAGTTTTTAATGAATATATAATTTAAAGTTTGTTGATTGCATCTGCTCATCTGCTCCACAGCTTTTAATTTATATGCTAAAGTTGGTTTCTTTTTATTTTTTTCTCATCTGGTTCACCTTTGTTTACACAAAATTGTACCTCTGACTTAGTTGACAATCAATATGATGACACCCAATTCAGTTTTTTGTATTATATCTCTAATTTGAGTTCCTATGATCTTTGAATATAATCGCTACACAGCTTGTATCTGTGGGAAAATAACATCTCTTATCTATTTTCTCTCTCCTGGATATCATCTTTTATCAATTTTGTCACCTGGGTTATATCATCTTTTATCAATTTTCTCACCCGGGTTATATCTGTAAAGGTTTGGAATACTCCATTTTTATTATGTTCTGTTTAGTTTTTGTGAAAAAAATTGCAACTTTTACTATTATCCTCGTCTGGGTTATTGTTCTAAAGTTTATTTCTCATATTTTCAGTTCTCTCCTGCTGAAATTGTTGGTTTGAACAACACCTGCACTAAAATCATGGTTGAAGAAGGCAGAACTGAGAATATAGCCGACACTCGGTCGGCAGAAGAGTGGCTATCACATGCCCAGGATCTTGTCCCGGTGGCGCTCGAGAAGGCTAGGGAAGTTAAAGGATTCCCAGGCAGGTGGAAGATGATAATTTCAAAATTGGAGCAAATTCCTTCACGCTTATCTGATTTATCGAGCCATCCGTGCTTCTCCAAGAATGCACTATGTAAAGAGCAATTACAAGCAGTTTCAAAGAGTTTGAATGAATCAATCGAGTTGGCGGAGAAGTGTGTGAAAGAGAAGTACGAGGGGAAACTTCAGATGCAAAGTGATCTCGATGCTTTATCTGGAAAATTGGATTTGAATTTACGAGATTGTGGGCTCTTGATAAAAACCGGGGTTCTTGGTGAGGTTACTTTGTCTTCGCCATCATCAAGTTCCTCATCAGAGCCGGAAGCTTTGAGTCATAGCAATATTCGTGAATTGCTGGCTAGGCTTCAGATTGGGCACTTGGAGGCTAAGCATAAAGCTCTCGACAGCCTTGTTGAGGTGATGAAAGAGGACGAAAAGGCCGTATTGTCTGTTTTAGGACGGAGCAATATTGCAGCTTTAGTGCAACTCCTCACTGCAACATCTCCTCGAATAAGAGAAAAAACTGTTACTTTAATTTGCTCACTTGCAGAATCTGGGAGTTGTGAGAATTGGCTTGTATCGGAAGGTGTTCTTCCACCTCTTATAAGGCTAGTTGAGTCTGGTAGTGCAGTTGGGAGAGAGAAAGCTACAATCGCGCTCCAAAGATTGTCCATGTCTGCAGAAATAGCTCGTTCGATCGTCGGCCATGGTGGAGTGCAGCCCCTAATTGAAATCTGTAGAATGGGTGATTCTGTTTCTCAAGCTTCGGCTGCTTGTTCTTTAAAGAATATATCTGTTGTACCTGAGGTTCGTCAAACTCTTGCTGAAGAAGGGATAGTGAAGGTTATGATTAATCTGCTTGATTGTGGGATTTTATTGGGATCCAAAGAATACGCAGCTGAATGCTTACAAAATCTCACCTCGAGCAACGATGATCTTAAACGTTCTGTTATTTCGGAAGGTGGGATTCGAAGTTTATTGACTTATCTCGATGGTCCATTGCCCCAAGAATCTGCAGTTGGGGCATTAAGGAACTTAGTGGGGTCGGTCTCCGTGGAAACTTTGATCTCACTTGGGCTGCTTCCAAGATTGGTTCATGTGCTGAAATCTGGATCATTGGGTGCACAAAAAGCCGCCACATCAGCAATATGTCGAATTTGCAACTCAACAGAAATGAAGAAATTGGTGGGAGAAAGTGGATGTATTCCTCTGCTAGTCAAGTTACTCGAGGCTAAAGCTAACGGCGTTCGAGAGGTAGCTGCACAAGCTATGGCGAGTTTGATGACACTTTCACATAATTGTCGAGAAGTCAAAAGGGATGATAAGAGTGTGCCAAATTTAGTCCAGTTGCTCGACCCAAGCCCTCAAAATACTGCTAAAAAGTATGCGGTTTCTTGTCTGGGCTTACTCTCTTCGAGCAAGAAGTGTAAGAAGCTTATGATATCGTATGGAGCGATCGGTTATCTCAAGAAGCTTACTGAGATGGATATTCCTGGTGCAAAGAAGTTACTCGAGCGTTTGGAGAGAGGGAAGTTGAGGAGTTTGTTCAGCAAGAAATAGGGGAAGACGTGAGCACCTTATTGTACAATGAAGTATATTTCTTGATTCGTAGGATCTCTGTTTCATTGTCTTGTATGAAACAAAGTAGTAGTCAATGACATGAAGTTGAACGCGTAAGCCTGAAAGTTTAACGATGATGTTGTATTATTTGAAAATGCTATATCTGCAAGTACTGCTTGAAGCAGTCATTTAAATTATAAGGGCTAATAGTTAAATATTTTTTCCTGAATTGTGATAGAAAGGTTTACTGTACCCTAGACATCTTCAAGTCTTTTCTTGTTTAAAGTGCTTTCTGTGATTCCTTCTTGATGTTCTTGAGTAAAACGTTTTAGGAATAACATTTGGAGCTCGTACATAGACCAAGGAAGCTGCAATGGCAACTGTAGCAGGTTGAGTTTTGCACATTCAATTTTTTTGGATTCTCAAATTTCTTGTCTGTTTGTAATGTTAACACTTTTGTTCTTGTTTGATTAGGTAATATGAGATTGATGGGCATCTGCTAGGAAAGAGGTGGTTACTGGGCATGTGGGAATGACTACCTGCCATTGACCAGGTAAGGATGTGATTCAAATGTATCTAAATTTCTAAAAAACTTTTTCAGCTTTTTTCCTTTTTCTTTTTGAGCTTAAGGGGGTGCGGTAACATATCGAAACATGAGTGTGAGGCCTGCAATGGGCCATTCTTTAGGGGAAAGAAACTTTCATTTGGAGGCCTTACGTTGATCTTTAGCATGAATTTCTATCCAGAAGACTTAACAATTTTTGAAGTTCTTGAAAAGCATGAATTTCTATCCAGAAGACTTAACAATTTTTGAAGTTCTTGAAAAGAAACTTTCATCGGAGGACTTACGTTAATCTTTAGCATGAATTTCTATCCAGAGGACTTCACAATTTTCGAGTACATTATCAAGATATTTCAATTGTAGAAGATCTTGGAATCTTAGTATTTTTACATGATGGTGCCCGTGTGATGAAGGAATGAGATTTAAAAGTCATTTTCTATTTTTCTGGTAAAAGGGTAAACATTGAGAATTCACTAAATTCTAAGAAGAATGATTTAAGAGAGTAATTACGATAGACTGTTCAACTACATTCATACACTTCATTGACTAAATCTAAATTTTCTAGACATTAAGTTGCACAAAATCATTTGTGGGCTTTAGTGTGCTGGTTGATTAGTGATATTATCATAAGGTATGTTTGTTTTATGTGTTATTTTATTTTTGTTTAGAAAATATTGTAGTACCTCCGTACCGAGGGAGTAGTATAATCGTACCAATTGCTACATAGATCATCCTTTTTCTTCGTGAAATTTTTTGATGTGTACCATATGACATAGACCTGAAGCATATAGGTGGGATAATTTTGACCAAAACAAATTCATACGAACTTGCTTGGAAACTTTGTTGCTTTGAAAATGTGGTTAAATGTTATTGATCTAGTTTGTTGCATCGTCTTGGCACAGTAATAAAGCTGATCCATTCTGATTTGAAAATCACGGACTTACCACGGGAAGCGCACGACTGTATGCAGGGGTGACACTATAGGCTAGATCATTTTGGGATGTGCCGATCAGTGGGTGGAGGGTTGGAGGCATTTGGGTGGTAGATTAAGAAGGTAACTTGATTCTTAATGTAGAGATGGTGTAGGAATGAAACTTTTACCTAACATCTCACAAGTGATGTTTGGTTTGAGTAGGGTCCTCGTTGATTTCAGACTTTCAGTACCAAGTTATGCAGATTTCCTTGTTTCAAACTGCAGCTGGTAAATACTTCCAAATAAGAACACCATAGTTGGATACTTGGAAAATAATAACCCTAAATTATTTTTTTATTTGACACGGCACACGGATTAAGAAAAAACGATTGACTTGATTATTAATATTGGTATAGTGTGTTGTTTCAATGTTCATGTGTATGTGGCTCATTCTTAAAGTAGAAAGAAAAAGTAATGGTAAAAGTGATGTTTAAAATGGAAAGCTTCAAACAAGACAATTATTTAGGGGCGGACAAAAAAGAAAAGGAAGACAATAATTTAGGAACGGAGGAAATATCTATTTTGGGAAATATTGCAAGAAAGTCGCTGGAGCTTTTTGGAATTTTCTATGGAAATATCTTCTCATTTTAACGTGGCTGCCGTCTGCATTTGGCAACAAATTTGGTGACATTGTCTTAAGAAAGTCTTAGCCCTCTATTTTGATTAATTTGGTTTCATTTTCCATTTTGATTTTCTTTCTCAGATAGGATCCTCTATTCCAAAAAGGTGTTCCATCTCTTTTTTGGAATTAGAGATGGAATACCATTTTAGAATAGAGAATCTGTCTGTTTCTTTATGGCCTCTTTTTTAGATCTTGGAACAATATCATATGGTTCGAGGTTTCCGTAAATTTTCTTGTTCGAAGGAAGCTTGGATTTTCGGAGCAACTTAGTATTAGTATAACAACCCTACTTAGGCTTGTATGGTGAACTACGTAGATCGTTTGAATTTTAAATCATTTGCAAACTACGTATGATAATGTAGATCGTTTGCAAACTACGATAATGTAGATCGTTTGCTGAACCTTGTAAATTTGTGTGTATGGTTCTACGTTCCCACACGCACGCAATGCAAGCATGCACCTCCGACCGATTTGGTCGGATCCAAAGGGGTCTAATTTTAGCAACTGGACCATTTGAATTTTACCCAAAAATTTTTAGAGATTTTGAAAAAATAAAAATTATTTTATACATATATGGTTAATTTTTATAATTAAAAGATAAATTTGGTAACTAAATAATTGTTTGAAGTAATATTATCTCTATCCTAATTGAAGACGTACGTTTTGATATTTTTAATTAATTTGATATTTGAGGATGGGTATTTAAGTAAGTTTGATTTGGTTAGAAAAAATAAAACTAAGAAATCGTTTTTTGAGAAAAAAATTAAGAAATCGTTTTTTGGCTTAAAAAAAAATTAAGAAAGTTCATTTTTAGACCAATTTAATAGTGTATATATATATTGTGTGTTTGTGTGTGTGTGTGCACACATTGTTTTGCCACTTTGTATTGTAAGTTCGTATTAGGTCATAATAGATAATAATGTAAACTTAGCAATTTCATATAAAAATTGACTGTTATTTTGGGACATTTTTAAAAAAAAGGGACACTCAATTTGAAAAAAAAAGAGAGAGAGAGAATATAATTCCTGTGTTTTATAATATAAAAAAAATATAATTAAACTATCGTCAAATATTAATTCAATAATTTGTCAAGTATACCTGTTTAGTATTTTATTTTCTTTTCATACAATTAGAATAAATAAATCATAATAAAGAGTAAACGTTTAAAATTTGAAAGATTTATTTCTTATCCTATCAATTTTTTGGTTAATGTTGTACAAGAATAACTTTTGAACAGTACTTTTTAAATTTATAATATGTTATTATAATATTTTATTGTCTATTGTTTTTATTATTATTATTTTAAATCTCACACCGCCTAAATTGAGATTTTAAATCCGTTGCTGTCCTAATTTCTTGATTGGTAGTAGGAGGATAGTAGGATTACTTATCAAGCCCGAAACAGAATTGAGTTGTGGATATTTCCAAACAGCCCTTAAAAAAGGGGCCTACATCCCTATCTTGGTGAAAGCCAGTAAGGAATTGCTTTAAGGTTGGAAAAAGTAAAATGACATCATATAAACATGGTGGTTTTTGGGTTAAAAATTCAAGAGTCAGTTTCTGCTTATTATTCATCATATAAACATGGAATTTCTAATAGAGAATGTTGTGTGTATATAAAGAGTATTAAATTTTTTTGTAATAAATGATGTGTTAGTTAATGTGGTATAAAAAATAAAATTAAAAATCATAATTAATGCATCACATTAGTTGACACATTATTTAGTGTAAAATATTAATATTTTTTAAGTACACATAATATTACTCTTTTTAATAATCGATGCAACGATTTATCTTAGAAAAGTGTTGTCTTTACAAGGCTTGTTATCGAGTATATTCGAGTCAAGTACTAAGTTATAGAATTCGACTCAAATATGTTACTATTTGATTACGTGTTTAAGTCGAGTATCTAACAAATGCTATTTTCATTACCAAATTCGACTCGACTGAGTATACATTTGCGAATAATTGAGTTGCTTGTCTACAAATACAAACCGAATATCTTTTGAAATCGTTAAACACGAGCCGAAATCAAATACTCAAAATATTCAAATATTTGTAAGCCCACTTTCTCCGATTAGGACTTGCCTTTCTCTGTTTCTTTAAAAATTTTGGGCCCTTTACATCAAATAGAAATAGTGATTATGAACTCATAACTACATTGTGTGGGACTTTTTACTATTTTTTCCAAAATTTTGCATGACGAGTATTATGAACTAATAACATTATTTATATTTTAAAAAAATAAAGAAAGTAATTCAAATTTGAATAATAATAAATTGAGTCGAATGTGCGCAAGTCTAAGCGAATAGATTTGAGTTATCGAATATCCGTTAAACCCAATGAGTTACATTAAACATTAATGTCCTTTGTTTTCCCTCTTTTTGGGCCAAGCTACATGAGAGCAAACAAATCCATTATCCACAAGTTCTATTCAACAATGCATGCATCGGCGAGGTACATGAACATTGATTGGTGAGTGTTTATGTAATAATTAGCGTTTGCAAAGATAGCTTTCAAATTCATTGCTCTTCTATCTCTCAATTTTGGAGTAAAATCTGTTACTTGAGCTGACTGGCCAGAATTATATTATACGAATTACGTATTTTATAATTTTAAAAATTAAAAATAAACGTCGACTTTTATTTAAAAATAATTTTATTTTTTAAAGTCAAATAAAACAATAATTTAAGAATTGAGAATGCGCAACATATCAAAATGTTAGTTTAATTTGATACTATCTCTGTCCCAAAATAATTATCGTTTTAGTAATTTGCACAAATATTAAGAAACTTTTAAAAAGATTGAACTATTCTTTTATTTAAGTTTAATTATTGTGAGTATTTTTTTATTTCTTCATACAAATTCTCTTTAATAAGAATAATAAATAAAAGTAATTTTGATAAAATATAGATAAATATTTCTTAAAATTTTATAACAATAATTATTTTTTAAAATTTTTTTTATTAAAATGACAATTATTTTGAAGCACTAAAATGTACCTTTCATCAATGTACTGACTTCAATACCTACCGGCCTGTATATTCTCTTGTTAAAGATGGATCGGAATTGGGGGGCGGGGGGTTGGGGGATGATATCATCATCACAACGGATAAGTGAGATCTTAGACGTCCATTTCCATCTCTGGAGATCCGTGCCAATTACTAACTGAATCTTCAAAGTCTAAAATGGCCTCCTGATTATATAAAAGGCCATAAGAAAACCGTTCGATCACATTGACCGGGAAAACAGACGGTCCTGATCCCGAAAGGTCCCACAAATTATTCAAGCCGTCGTCATATGCTTGTCACCGATCCCAAATTGGATCCTCTATTTCAAAATGGTGTTTCATCTCCTATTCCAACTATTGGATGTGCGCCACATGTATATAAAAAATCACGGGGTAATTAATGTTGTTTATTCACATGCACATGTGGCGCACATTCAACAATTAAAATAAAAAATAAAACATCATTTTGGAATTGAGGATCCGATCTGCACCGATCCCATTCCCCATCATAAGATAAAAACGATTTTATTAAGTTCTATTTTCACGCTTAAGAAAACAGAGGACCAAACACGCCCTTATCATAGACTCTTATCTACCGATTAAGACAGCTGACGGCCGAACTTTTGAGTGAGAGAAAATTGTGAATTTCGAAGCATCAGCTCCGGCACTTCCCCCGGTAACTCTCTCTCTCTCTCCCTTTCTGTTTCTGTTTCTCTCTCTCTCTCTCTCTCTCTATATATATATATATATATATATTAGAGAATTAGAGAATTTTGGAACCCTAGGTCTTTGGATTGTTGATTCCTACTTGAGGTACATGAATCAATTCTTTGCTTTGATTGCATATATTTCGATTAAATGTTGTATTTTGATCTATTTTTATGATTATATTACTTTGATTGAATCATTACCTTGTTATAGTAATTCAACTGATTTAAATCGCTGTTGTTTTGCGCTAAAAAGAATAGAGATTTGTGTTGAGTAAACTTTGTTTGGTTACTGGGAAAAGTAAGCAGAAAATAGGATGCTAAGTTGACTGTATGTCTGTAGTTGTTTGTTCGTTTATCGTCTTTATGTTGCTTTGATTGACTCTTACTTTGTTATAGTAATTCAATTTATTTTCAATCAGTTAGTGATGTTTGAGCGAAAAGAGGAGAGATGATGTGTATACCGTGACCCTGTTTGAATAAATAGTTTGTCTGGCTTTGTTGAATTAAAAAGTAAAAGAGAGAGGAAGATGGTAGAACCAAATATAGAAAGTGAAAAACCACAGAAAAAATCACAAATCACAAAACCAACTATGTATGTGAACACGGCCTGCGTTATTTATGTTTCTCTTGTAAGTAACTTTGGTTGGTGATAGGGAAAAGTAAGGAGAAAATAGGAAGGATACTAAATTGATTATTTATGAGTATGATTGGTTTATTGGTATTTCTGTTTTGGGTGGCTTTTGTGTTATGATTCTTGGATTCTGATTAGATGCTATTGTAAATATCTCTAGGAGTTTGTTTAACTTTTGTCTAGAAGTTGAGGTCAACCAGTTCCTTTTCGAGTCATGTGTAAAAGAGACTGCGATACAATGTTGGTTCTGCTCAAATAGTCCACGTTGAAAAGTTAACGGTTTGAGGATTACAATAGATTTCCATGTTTAGGTAGGGGTTAAAATTGTTTTCTTAATCTTGAGTATAAACTTAGAAAATCAAAAATTTTCCTAACTTCTTTTTGAAACAAGACTATTTAAGTGGAACTCCACAAAATAGAAAGGAGCGCTCTTTGAGCAGAGTGGAGGGAGTAAATTTTTTGAGGTTATGTGTAATCTGTTGCTATGATATTTTATTTTTTTAAGTTTTTTGACTAGCTTGATGAGAGTTATCCATTGTTTAATACTGATGTAGGATGTTACTATTAGTGTTCTATCAAAAATATTTACAGAATGATGTTTGTAGTAATGAAGCGTACCTCATAAATTAATAGATGTGTGAAGTATGGTATTTGATGTAATGGCCTTGTCTAATTAAAAAGTGAAAGAGTTTGGCATAAGAAAAAGTGATTGGCGAGATAGATTTGAATGTGTTTGGTAGAAAATACATATAAGTGTCGACAATCATGGTTTTATAATGGCAAAAATTAAGCTATTTTTACATACATCCACTCTTCATTTTCGTTCTACGTTATAGCTTGTTTTCATTAAAAAATTGTGCAGTATATCAACTCTTCAAAAGTTGATCAAATTACATTTTCTCTTCCTGAGCGGCTGAGCATTTAAGTGATGTAGAATAGTAGAAACTTTTTCATCCTGAAAGATTTCTATCGCGTAATATTTTAGAGGATCTTTATCATGGTTATGTGTGATTTTTTGGGAGGAATGTTGTCTAGCAAAGTCATTGCATGAATGATGTGATTGAACCTGTAATTGTATCTGTTCTCTGTTTTTGCAAGTATGTCTGCTGATTGGTCTGTTCTTTCCTTGGTCATTATATAATTTTTAGATATTATAGAGAGGGCCTATATTTGGCTTCTTTCTACTCTTGTTTGATTAAACTCCTGTTATTAAGGGAACTAAATGTATTTCAAACCAATTGGTAAAGTTGTATTGCTATACAAACAATATTCATCAGAGACATAAAAATGCACCTTTTGAGGTTTTAGGATATATCACTTCCATATAAATCGTACACAAACAGACCATGCACTCAATATCGCTACAATAGTATCGAGCATAAGCCCAAGTGACCAACTTTAGTTGAGATGCATTTCATGTATCCTCTGAGCCTATTTTGAGATGTAATTGTTATCTTTATTCTGTTTCTGTAAATACATTATCTTACACGAGTGGATTTAGATTCTGATTTTTCTTGTATATTCAGGAGAGAAAATGACTACGCTTGATGTTGCCAGAGCAGAACTTGCTCTTGCTGTGCTTTATCTGAACAAAGCTGAAGCCAGAGACAAGATATGCAGAGCAATACAATATGGCTCAAAATTCGTTAGTAATGGAGAGCCTGGCACAGCCCAAAATGTCGACAAATCAACTAGTTTGGCAAGGAAAGTTTTCCGTCTTTTCAAGGTTTGATTTAATTGCATATATCTAAGCAAATTTATCCAGAAAATTCATCTGGCAAATCTGATCTTGCACCTCTGTTCTTGATCAATTATATGTTCGATCATGTATGCAGTTCATCAATGATTTGCACGGTCTCATTAGTCCAGTTGCTCCTGGAACTCCTCTTCCCCTTGTTTTACTGGGAAAGGTATGTAACTCTTTCCTTATTGCTATCAAAATGTACTCTCTTGAGTTTCTGACGGCATGCTTTGTTTCAGTCAAAAAATGCGTTATTGTCGACTTTCTTATTCTTGGATCAAGTTGTATGGCTCCACAGAACAGGGATTTACAAGGTGCATTATCAATAATCAATTATAACTCTCACAAGCTATGAAGTAATTGCGTTTTGGATTTTTACCCACTTGAAACTTAATTGTTTGGTTTATAGAACAAAGAACGTGCAGAGCTAATTGGCCGGATATCCCTTTTCTGTTGGATGGGTTCTTCTATCTGTACCACCTTGGTTGAGGTTTGTTGCTGAACTTCTTTCTTTTCTATTTTGACATGTTTACGAACTCTAGATAATTACGTTATTTGCTTCCTTGTACTTCTCAATTCAGGTAGGGGAGCTTGGAAGGCTTTCAAAATCACTGAAGAAACTAGAGAAGGATCTCAAGGGTTCTGATAAATACAAGGTTGGCATATTGGCTACATGCGTTTTTCTACCTATGTTGATCATTAATAGTAATTTGCCTGACGTCCCATAATTGCTTTGAATGTAGGATGAGCAATACAGCAGTAAGCTTAAGAAGTCAAATGAGAGAACGCTAGCTCTGGTGAAAGCTGGCATGGATATAGTGGTTGCGGTTGGGCTGCTTCAACTGGCACCCAAGAAAGTCACTCCCCGTGTAACTGGTGCCTTTGGATTTGTCAGCTCTCTCATCTCTTGCTATCAGGTACTGTATATTTCTAGCCATTATATCATTTGCGACTGAATTTTGATTCATGATCAAATGGCTAATGCTTTAGAGTCTCAATATGCTTCTCTAATTGAGATATTTGTATTTATGGTTGCAGTTGCTTCCTTCCCCGCCAAAGTCCAAGACATCTTGAAGCAGACGGTGTATTCTATCCAAGAAGCTTCGGTGTCATTTAAATAATTATTTCTTCGTGTAAAAGTTACATATGTTGTTGTCCTAGGCATTTGCTTTGTCAACAAGTAGGGAAATACTGGAATTTTTCACCTATGGAGGGACCTAATAGTCTGTTCTCATTTCATTGAGTTACCTTCCCATAGTAATAATCTATGCTTGCCTGTGCCCCTTCACATCGTAATGGAAAATCAAGAATTGGTTAATATTTCATGCTTTTTAGACTGCTATGCTCGACTTAAGAAGTTGCATACTACCCTATACATTCTGCCCCTGCCCCCTGCTTCTTTCGTTCAACCTGACCCTTCTAACCCCCTGCTGTGAAAAGGCCACCAGTGACTCGGCCATATGAAGTCGATCATTCATTTCAACAAACTAAACATTAACTTGTTGGTTTACCAATTTCCCCCGTCAAACTTGCATGTTTGTGGATGGGGAGCATCTCGCGATACCAATTGTGAGATAAGAGCGAAGCGGAGTGAGGTTACCGATATCAATTGTAAGAAAGATATGAAGTGAAGCCACTAAAATAGTGTTATTTCTGCATCAAATATATTTTACCATCTTCAATCATTCTACTTTAAATTTTACACCAAAAAAAAATATTTTTTATTATTCTATTTAAAACATATGTTATATCTCATTACATTTATGTTACTATATTAGAAAAACATATATTTTAATTTTTAATAATACAATTTATATTAAATTAAATAATATGCACCAATATTAAATAATTAAATACAATTAAAATATTGACAAAACATAATTAAAATACAACTGAACAAAAGTAGTTTTAGAAAAGAAAAGTAGGATAGCGCAGGGGACTTGCGCTAAATTTGGTTCACGAGGCGGCGGCGTTATTGTGGAGCAGAAGTAGCGCAGCCGTTAGAGGAGGGTTTTGCGCCGGCCGCGGCTGTTGGAGTTGGTAAGGTAGGGGTTATTAATGGATTCCTCAATTTTTAATTACACCCTTTTTTCCTATTCCTTGATGTCATATCTGGACTTGTGAGTCGATGATGATGATGATGATGATGATGATTTCTTGCCAACCATTTATTGTAAATGCTAGTGAATGCTAGATAGGTAACACTTGCTCCTATCTCCTATCCATATGAACCCCACGATACCAGAGTACAAAAGGATTCAAGTGATCAAACCATGGCGGCCTGCACGAGTGAGAATTTCATCTTCAGCTTCGCATTACATATACGCATTCTTTTTTTCTTTTATAAATAAGGAAGATACATCCAGTCTCAATGCGGATTACAGGACAGGGAAAAAGTTAACAGTCACTTCACCTATGTGGTTCTCGCATCTCCAAGGCACGCCTTATACAGTTCACATGCCTGACCCACCAGCAATATAGTAGTAAGTTTTCACTAATAGACTATAATTATAGTCGCAACGGCAGACGAAATATATATATATTGACACAGAATACGGGTACTACATATAGTGCATATATTGATCGTGCTCGTCGTCGTCATCAAACCACCATTCATACTGGGGCTCGACAACTTGTGGTGGTTCCTGTTCTAGCATCTCCATAAAATGGTTAAAATCTTCCAAATTTCCCCAAACAAATTCATCCGGTGGCGATAGTGGAGCCAAATTAGAGCTAATTGAATCATCGGAAAGACTTCGGAGAGTGTGATTGAAACCCTCAGCATAATACTTGAGGGTTTGGGGTTCAGATATCACTAGATCAAATGCTGGAGATAATGACCGTCCTACAGCTTGAACATGGGACACACTGCACAACACAAGGAAAATAGAGTGAGGCAGCCACTTTGGTCAAACATAATATTCTGCATCAAAAATGGATATATAATGACAAACCTAAAGCTAACTTTAGATTCCATGATCAGAAAGAGACCACTTTTCTTACTAATAATATGAAGCAAAGCTTAATTAATTGACACCATCAAGATTTATGAGTGCACAGCTTGGTTTTCCAAGGTCAGGCTTACTCCCAGGACAAGCTCGAGTAACTTGGTGATATTTAAGAGTGGCTTGCTTGTTTCATCTCACAAACCACTCTCAAACAAATTTTAACCGATTCGCAGATATGTTAATGTTGTTGCCTTGTAGCAGCAAGCTACCTTACACCATGTTCCAAAACAACTAGACCATATCATGTTATCCGTCATTCTCTATTATCAATAATAAGTTCTTCAAGAACCAGAGTTACCTCTAAGAAAGATGCAGTTTAATATATATGAATGCCAAACACTTTTATTAGAGAACAGGTATACGGCACTAACCATATGTAGAATAAGTTATCCGCCTCTTGTCTCTGTATCCTTCCCGAAAACTCAACTTGCAAAAAGCCACCGATGCAGATAGCAGGTTCCGGTAACTTGAACCTTTGCAAGCGATTTTCCTGTATGCAGAAAAGCCTGTTGGTAAGTTATCTATTTCACCACAACAAAAACATACATTTTTCTTTGCTCCTTCTAGCAATTAAAGCATTTCTCAACTACATACTGAAGGGGGAAAGCAAAACCAGGAGAAAAAACCTCAGGTCGAAGGCCTATAAGATGTAACTTGATAGTTTACTCTTAACCTTTATTTTCAGTTTCCACATTGATTATCTTCACTTTTCATATCAATAGATATGAGAACCCCTCAGCCTCAAATGAGCCTATATATAGGATAAGGCAGGTAAATAAAGCAACAGCAAATTTTTAAAAATTGCCTCACTGAACAAACAGTAACAACAAAGTTTAAGGTCTTCATGAAATCAGGGACACCCATTTCAAAAAAGACCAAAACGGAAGGAGTCACCGTAATGGAATACAATGATGGTATCTTCTCAACCCCTGAGGATAATAACTTTCTATCATGTAACGGCATGTTTGGTAACCCAATTAAGAGCTTAATTAGGAAAGTTTTAAGTGATATTAAAAATAAGATTGTTTGATAATGCAATATTATATCACTTAATAAATTAAGTATCTCTTAAAAATAGCCAAAATTTTAAGTCAAAAGATAATGTCTTAATATTTTAAGCTCTACTTTTTCAGACATCAGTTTTCAGAGCTTAATTTTCAGTTTTAACAAACAGGCCTTAAGTAACAGTCCTAGGAATCTTGTTTTTCCTAATGCATGATTAAAAACAAGAATTTTAATATCATACTTTTGCTTCTCTGTATTTCCTTTAAATTTCACTAAAGTTATACTCCCTCCATCCCAATTGAAACTTAAAATTCTTTTGGTCAATTGACCAATTTTACAATCAATATTTGACAATGATTTAATTGTTTTTTCAAAAATTGAAAATACGTGACTTATAGTACATTTGGTGCAGTTTCCAGAGGTCATAGTTTTATTTTCTCTAACTAGATGGAAATATGTTAAATATATATCCAAAAATTGTCAAATTGACCAAAAAAATCAAAGTATATCTCTTCAATTGGCACAGAGGGAGTACATATTTTGGTATGATCAGTTAGATATAAGTCATATTTTCTAGAGGAAAGAAAACAATTGAAAAACCATGGAGAGTTGATGCTTAAATTTTAGAAATTCAACACACCTCTTGGGACAAACCAAAATGCAAAATGTGACTCTTTTTGGAACAGAGGGTGTAAGAAAACTTCCACAATTAAAACAAAGAGGCCTTCAGTAAACACATGTACATAAACTCACCTGAACCATCGGGAACTCTTGCGATACGTACGTCCATATGAACTTGTCATCTGCACATTCTTGTGAGTCCATAAAATTGTAACCTAGAACGCTCGAGCATTTGGGGTGACCCATCCGGAATCGCACAGATCTCGATGAGTATATTGGACTACCTGGTTGAAAATAGGCTGGGTACAGAAGCATCAATCAGAAGTCAGTTGAATAGTGGAAAAGGGGAGCATACATTCACAAACATGCACAGTGGGGCAGGGAGGACAAACCTTGAAATGGATGTATGTTGATTTCTGTTATAGCACACAAACTAGCACTTAAGTGATATATCAGCGTCTCAGGCACTTCTGGATCACTACATCCTTTACTTGACCAGTATGAGGCCCCAATTAAAACCCTGTCCCTTGGATCTAGAGTATTTGCAAGACTTTCTTCTGGATAGTTATCAGTGCTGGAAGCACTAACTGGATCTGCTATACAGTAGCTTAGAGGAAATGATGTTAGAGCTTGAAATAGAGAAGCATACACCCTGTGCTCCCTCTCATGGATTCCACGCTCAATGGAAGATGGAAGTCTCGATTTGCAATTGGGTTCAATTATATGAGCAACACTAGCAAGCTGAGGGAATGTTCTCACACATAACTGCTTACATAGCCCATTTGCAATCACTGCAAAACAATGCATATGTTTCAGTAACTAGTTTGTTTTTCATTGACTAATGAAGGGGATCATGCAACCTCAAAGGGTCCCTCTATTCAATGAAGGATAACAAGCTTAGAGCCTTAAGAAAAGCAATTTGGAAGTGTTACTGTCCATCATTCAATTTTTTCCCAGAACAAGATTTAATAGAAAAAAGATTGTAGAACATAAAAATTTTGCCAATTGATATTCCAAGATAGTAGGATGGCACATCATTCAAAGCAAAAAGAGGAAACCAATTGGTATGCAAATAAGATTGTGATGACCTCATTTAGGTTTCAAGACTCTCATCTTGTGAGTAATACAGAATCATGGCAATAACGCATCTATGGTCTATTTACTTGCAAACAACTATGGGTACCGAGGCTGTACAGGATCATACACAGAGACACGGGTGTTGAGTATCACAATGGACACCAGCACCCATGGATATCTATGAAATCAAGGCACATGGAAAGGGTTGTGCACAACAAAGACGAACCTTTCCTTCGTGACACAGCCCGGACTCCCGTGGGGGGGCAGCGGTGGGGAATCTTGGACAGACACAAGGAAGGCGAAAGGTTACCTGTTTGAATGGACAGAAAAGAAAGAAGCACTCTAGCTCTCACTTGAAATACAGGAATGAGAACTGCTCGGCCAACGGCATCCAAGATGCTCTTATTTCGCGCGGTAGGAATTGGGAGTTTCGTTTCGGACTTGACTAGAAATGGCCTAATGTACAGATTTTGCATATATACATGCTTTTAATAATATTTCTTTTTCTTTCTTATGCTTTTAATCAACATGGAACTCATTTTATCATTCTCTTGTGTTATTTTTTTTGGTATGTCTATTTGCAAACCGTATTAACAATGAGTTCACATAAGATAAAGGTGTTAATTAATACAATGAAGATCATTGGCCATGCATAATTATTTCTTGTGTTTAACTTTCAATCCCAAAAAGCAGAGATGCGCCAAGAACTGTCTAGTCATGAGGATGCAAGCACCACGTAGACATGGGTCAATGTGTGGTCCAAAGTGCATAGCTCAATGTTAGAAAGCTCAATTTCATTTTATGCCTCAAAAGTCCAAAAATTTACAAGAACAGACTATTCTTTTCACGGTTTTCTTTATCATGAGTTGCTTCAAGAGAAATTCTCTACAATTTACAAATGGCTCACTCTCTTCTAAGTTCTAATCCACCAAGAAGGTTCATAATTTTCGTGTTTATGCATATACAAGTATCCAACTTTCAGTATATTCCTTATTGCCACAATTGAGCAAACTGACCCTACTAACAAGTAAATGAGAAATGGATAATATTTTATAAGAGAAGTATACATTACAAGAAATTCAAAAAAAATACAAGTGCTTTTACTTTAGTTAGACCAACTCATTTCGTCCCCAAGTATAAATTTGTACTTGAACGAAACCATTTCTACATCTTTTCAACATGATTCATGACTCTTCACAAGAACCACATCATGAACCAAGTTCAGTGGGTGGGACCAACCCTTTGGGAAGTAGACAATACAAATATTGAATTTGCTTTTGTTTGTTGATGAGAGTACCTTTATTTTTCTTTTAGATCAAAAATAAATATCTTACATGAACTAATACTTGCACCGAAACCAAGTACTTGCAGACAGGTTTAGTTGACTATGAACCAATATCCAAATATCTTTATTTCAATCTAGTACTTAATAATATTAGACGATCTTTTCATAACATCATTGATCATATATTATTAGAATATATACTGGCGAAAAAAGTTCATGTAGCTCACCCCAAGTAATTGGGTCAAAGGTTGAGTTGAGTTGAGTAATATTGTGCCATGCAATGAAGTTGATGCTCTGAAATTTGATCAGCTTTTAGGGATTATTAATGCAATGAAAATTGACTACTTGAGCACTTCCATGAATGCAACTATTTGAGGGCAGATGTATATTTGCCAAATGTAACATGGGGCCAGCACCTCCATCTGTGACAAAGGTCCAAGCAAATCACAAAGGGTTTCAAATATGAGAAGAACTGTGCTACACCACAAATCACTTGGTACTGCACACTGCTTCAAAGAAGTTCATATTTAGCAACAGATGTGATAAAGTGTACGGGAACTGTAATCATGAAAGAAACCGCATTTCTAGAAGATAAACCACCAATCAAGATTACAAGGTCCAGTTAAATAATTGGCTTCAGAAGTGATTAACTCAATCATCTGGTCAACAGTATCATGAAGATTTGACCCCAATAAAAGAAGTCCATATGTACAACAAAAGGCAAAATCTACTTTATTGAACATACAACCAAGCAAATATATTCACATGCTGAAAGTAGCTTGAACATGGTTACAAAGTAACAGGTAGACTACAATAATATATTCACAGATACGCAAACCATCATACTCACCAAAATTTTGCCAGAATCGAGACACAGAGCTAGCACGGATTAGGTCAGACGGATCATCCAAACACATTAGAATATTCAGTGACATGTCAGCATCAAGCCATTGCAAGAAGTCAATGCAAGTCTCCATTTCCAACGAGAAATCAAAATATTAGTCTTAACCTTGCAGTCTCTAATAATCTGCACACATCCGGTCCTAATGTAACCATGTTTCAAAAATAAAAGGTTAGATAAGAAGTATAATACAATAATTGGATATAGAAGATAACAATTAACATAAAGAATGAAGAGATATTTCATGGGCACGATTGCAATTTAACCCCCTACCAATTCAAAGTCTCTGCACACCCCTTATGGATATATATTCTAGTATGTTAATCGGAAAGTTGGGTAACTAAGAACAAGTTCATAAAATGAGCATGGTAGAAATCAGAATGTTAAGACAAACTTATGGTAATATTTGAAAGAAAAAGAAAAGTAGCTCATTTGAAAATAAATTTAGAAAAACTTTGATTAGAATACACTATACAGTGAGTATTTAAATGCTGGTGTCTGAGTTGAATTAACTTTTCGAAAGAGCTGCTTATTTGGTCCGCAACAATCATGATTCCTTTCCATGATGTTTGAAGTATCACGGAAGGAAATTTGTACCAAATTAGCATGAAATAGAATTGCAATCTTCGCACACAAAATGAATACTAAGTACTTAAATGCTGGTGCGCAAAGTGAAGGTTGCAGCATTTTAAGGACCAACGAAAAAAAAGAAATCAGCATTTCAAGAAAGAGTTCTACAATACCTTCGTCTAAAACTACAAATAAGATTAAACGATGCAAACACACAATTGGGAGGAGTAAACTATAGAAATACGCAGAAATCAAAAAGAATAAATAACTGAAATCGAATCGCAAATCATCGCTCACCAAAAATCCCAAACAAATCATAACAATTGTGCATGTCAATTTGAATTTGTAGTTGAGGGCAACTAGACGAAAAAGAAAGGTAATCAGGAGAGAGAATCGAGACAAGAATTTACCTTTTCCAGTAGAGAAGAACGTAATTGAAGCGAATCCAGAGTGCAACCCTAGATTGAGAGCGAGAAAGGACGGATGAGCTCCGCTCAAATTGAGCGGTCGAGGTCTAAAGCCGGTCAGCTTCGCTGGCCAAAAGTGCCAGACCCTTCGGTCAGTCTATGGCAAAAAGGGCGAGGTAATTTGCAACGCGTCCGAATATACTGCGGTTATGTTAGTTACACCAGAACACTATTACCTATTTCTAACTTTTATCTGCGAGACTTCTAGTATTTACTCATGTTCATTACTAAATTATTGTCTTTTTTTTATTTTTTATTCGTTTTTAAATAATTATATTATTTTAAACTTTTTTTTTATGATATCAATTTTATTATTTTATTTTTAATTTTTCTTCTATTTTAATAATGAGTTACATGAACATGAACATTAAAGAAAACAGTACACTATATCAATATTAATAATCAAGTTAATTATTTTTTTTAATCTGTATGTCGTGTCAAAAATAACAATAATTCAAGAACAGAGGGAGCATATTTTACTTTAAAGTGCCTCAATGATATTCTCTCGGTTTCTAAATTATTATTGTATTTGACTTCTCAAGTTAAACTGATTATTTTTTAAATACAAATCAAACATATTTTTTTTATTTTTTTAATTATAAAATACATAATTCGTATTGTAAGAAAAGTATTACAAATTGAAGTACGTGTTTTGAAAAAAAAATATATATATATATATATATATATATATGTCAAATTTGTATTTTAGTCAGTTTGAATTTAAAAAAAATCAAACAAAATAATAATTTAGGAATGGAGTATAAGATTTGTAATTTTGATAAAAAAAAATATTTTAAATAAATTTATTAATTATTAACCATATGTTTCACCAAAAAAAAATTTAAATCAAGTTGTTAGTTACTTAAGTCGATCTTAAATAAATTCTCAAACACATTAAAATGATTAGCCTGGACAAACTCAAGAATTACTTAGTAAGATTACCAAGATAGCTTAGCTCAACTTAATTAAAAGATACTTAAGTGGACTGATTCGTTTAAACCGTAAAAAATTAAGTCAAGATTTCATTTGTTATCCATTAATTTTATGCAGTAACGGGTCCAAAAATACGAATTATGTATCCTAAAATCTATCTTAACATGAATGATCTTGATGGGTTCCTCGTACATTTTCTTGAAGTGATTAATCAAAACTATCCTTTTCTTGATAGATTTATAAAAGAGGAACTTGATTTGAGACCCTAGAATTTACTCAAAAACAAAATTGTGAGTAACTCTGATAATAAGAATGATCTTGATGTGTTCTAGTGTTTATGGCCTAAGAAATTGGATTAGGCATCTTGGAGGGTAACAATTAACAACCAGACAGGTTTCATCGGCCAAACGCAACGGCAAGGAGATCGCTCAGCAATACTAAGGCAACAAAGAAAACAAACAATGAGTGATGCATTCCCCGTCAACTCCTCCTCTGAGAATTGAAGTCACTAAGCATCCGCCTCTCGATTATAACCCTCCAAACAAGAATCAACACCCCTAATGGGGAATGACCATGCAATCAGCTTTTACACCTTGAGATTTACAGGTGACAGACAATGGAGGCCTTTATGTTAAAAACCTACAGCGGCAGTACTCTCCCAATAGCGCACAAGTTGGTCAGAAAATATTTCTTACCTGAATTAACTTCACAACTCTTAACTGGTATGTAGATCACGTGGGGTACCTGAAGGAATACTTGGCAGCACTGTAAGAATTTCATCAGTTTGAGCTTCCAGAAGCCATTAATCGGAGAATCAGCTACATAGATGCAGCAATGTGCAGACTCGTCAGCAACAGATACACCGACTATTTATTTGAAGGCCAACACTGAAGCAAGCAGGCAACAAACAAGACGAATTCTGGCATTTGTCAATCACTTGATAGTATTTGATACATGGGGATAAGGGTTGAGACAGTGATTGACCTTCCAACCAGTTTTAAACTCTTCAACAGCGTCTATCGTAAGTTTGCTTGGAAACTCACCATTTTTGAAAGGAAACCAATATTTTTCCTCAATGAGGGGGAAGATATATAGAGGGATTTGGTGAACATAATGGATTTCAACATATTTAGACATCATGATGAAAATTGCAGTAAGGATAATAGAATACAGAATAAGAAAAAAAAGAAAACTCTTCTTCACAAAAGCAAGCTATTGACATTTCCAGAATTTATGTACAAGAAGCACCTCTCAAGACATTAAGATAGAACTCAACCTGGAATAAAACAAAAACTACAAAATTTACAAAATAAAAATACATAAACTCTCTCCTAAGTCCTAACCAATCAAAACAAGGACACAGAGAACCAACCTCTGCATTATACGTTCTCCACAGAGTCCGCTAGCATTGTTCTTCAGGGTTGCACACCACTATGGGCCTGTCTGGACAGCTCAATGAATTGCTTCAGTTTTCGCGACTTTTACTATTTTTTGTAAACAGGTTTACTCAAGCTTGTATAAAGCGCTAAAGAACGCTTGAATAAGCTGTGCCAGACACTACTAGTAGTTTTGCAGTTCTCATGCCTATTATAATGATCTAATATCTTTAGCTAGACTGTTCGGGCATATCAGAACAGAGTCTAGGCAGAGACCGCCCTTTGTATGAGTGCAATCAATTTGGGTCAAGGAGAATTTGATTTTTGTCAATGCATAGGGATCATCCACAACGAAATCTCCCACATGGTAGTATTCCCAGTTTCCCAATTTGTCCAAATAACACCTTGACACGACATGTTGACCATCTGGTACTGTTAGCTTAAACTGTACAGGTTTTACATCCCAACCATGGACGTTTTCGGTATAACAGACCCGGCGACCCAATCTCTTTGTTGCCCTGCCAAGCTGGAGTTTGAACAAAAGCGAATAAGTCCCAGCTGGAAATTGGAACTCAAATTCACCGTCTACTTCAAGCCACCAGATTTGTTGAAGATATGCAACTGTCTGGAATCTACACGAAGTGCAAGGAAAGGAGAAAGATAATTAGCTCATTCCATCTCATTTTCCGAAGTGTTAAGAGCTTGACAACCACGAATGAAAGACCGTAAGTTATGTTGGGCACCTCACTTTAGCATTTGGAATTGAAAAAAACTGCTTAGATTTCACGCCAAAC
Organism: Platycodon grandiflorus; assembly: GCA_016624345.1. Taxonomy (NCBI): domain Eukaryota; kingdom Viridiplantae; phylum Streptophyta; class Magnoliopsida; order Asterales; family Campanulaceae; genus Platycodon; species Platycodon grandiflorus. The sequence goes on from CM028368.1 coordinate 39,340,397, forward strand.
ATCGGCTAAATGATTATTTGGCCTCAAGACATAGAAAGTACATATTGACTCTATTTGATAAATGCACAAATAGAAAAAGGAATACTTATTTGTTGTGATTGACAGACTACCCTTTGTGATATTCAAAACGGGAGGTGGCTCGATAAGCCAGCCTACCTATGTTGTGTAACCTATCATTGCTGGTAATATTAACTGGACCACAAACCTTGACTGCACGGGGTCTAATCCCCACAAAGGAGCAAGCTTTCTTTGAAAAACAACAAATAGGAAATAAAAAGAAAAAATCATATTATACTAATACAAATACTCTATAGAAAAATGAAAAACAAACACACACAAGCACGCAAAGTAGTAGAAATATTCCTCCCCCTTTATCCAGTCAATCATTGTGTTGTTACTCCCTCCATCCCAAAATAAGTGTCCCCTAGTATTGAATATACACGGGTTTTAAGAAAGTGTTAGACATTATGTTATTTCTCTTTAATGTCCCTCATTTTATCACTTGAAGTGTCAAATCAACGGAATCCACTTACTTTTCTATCTCACAAATGAAAAGGGAACAAAAGACAATTGACTTGAAAAAACTTTTCAATAAATGAAAGGAGACAATTATTTTGGGATGTCCCAAAAAGGAATAGAGAACACTTAATTTGGGATGAAGGGGTACATACAAACAAATTATTTGTTAAGACCCTATATTGTTCTAAATTATTGTTTGGGCAAAGGCTTATAATAATGCGATGCTGGAATTTCGATCATCATCCCCTCTTGCTTCATTGTGGACTTCAAAAGAGGAGATTTCTTAAAGTAAAGACATGAAGCGTCCATGTACTTACACCTTTTCCACAAATCGTTCCTAAATTAGACTTTGCTCGTGCTTAGTTCAAAGTACACCATTTCTGCTCACCATTAGTCCTCCGTGTGGATACCGTTACAAAATTATCTGTTATATAGTCGTGTGATAAATATATCTTCAAATTTTTAAGATTGTAGCTTTACTTACTTATATATTCTTTAAATTGCACTAGCATGATTACTATCTTTAGAAATAAGACTACTTATTTTAGGACAAACCAAAGATAAAAGAAGAACTATTTTTTCGGAACGGAATAATAACACCATTTAGTATATATATACTCCCTCTGTCCGGACCCATGCACACACACACACACACACACACAAAAAGTCCTACTTGCCATTTTAGTTTGTCCCAGAAAAAAAAGAGTTCGTATTTTTAAAATTTAACTCCAACCCTCCACTATTTTTATTGTTTTTTCTCTTCAAACACGTACTCCCTTTTGGTACTAGGAATTATATGTTTTGTGATTTAGGAATAGAGGGAGTAATATTTATCTTAAATGACGTAAAAAAAAAAAAAAAACTCCATTTCTGTATAATTTTAAAAAGACTTACTTCTAACGTTTCTAGAAAAGGGTCCCGCTTAACTTAAATATAGATAAAGAAAAATTAATTGACTCTATTATAAATATTAATATATATTATATTTTTCAATAATCTTCACGTAAAAATGGGACTCATTAATTATAATAGCAACCAGATCATGTATATAAGTAATATCAGAAAAAGGAAATGCTAGCTAGAAAGTAAACATTTTTTTTCTGAAACGGCCTAAGAAAAATACTTGTACTAATGAATTTCTTTTTGGAACCTTAGGAAGTTAAAAAAGAAAAAAAGTACTCCATCCGTCCCTTAATTATTGTCTTGTTTGATCCGCCACATAAATTAAGAAAAAATAATTAACTTGATTATTAATATTAGTATAATTTGTAATTTTTTTTAATTTCTATGTGTATGTGATCCATAATTAAAGTAAAAGAAAAAATAAAAATAAAATGGTAAAAATAATATCTAAAAAAAAAATTTTTAAACAAAATAATAATTCTGACACGGAAAAAAAAAAAAAAAAAAGATAATAATTCAAAGGACGGAGGAGTACATAATTAACGACTTTGGCTTTATCAAATGTATGTTTAATTTTAGGAGTATTTTTATTTATTTTTGGATAAGGGGTTGCATCACCTTGACTCATCGGACTGAATGTGATTCCAGTATCTACGATCATCAATCCCTGTAATCGTCATTGCCTTTGAAGATATTGACAAACAAACCCCTCCACTCCTTTTATCCACCCAAATCTCCTGCCAAAATAAAACCCAACAGTGAGACTTAAAGAAAGAGAGGGAGAAAACTAAGTGCTTCCCTTTTTCATACGCAATAATCTTGATTTCTTTCAAAGTCAGCTTAAGTATTATGGAGTTAAATCTATAGTAAATGGAATGAAATAAAATTGACCATTGTTGCGTATAGAACTAGCATTAAAAGTGAGAAAAAAACAAAAGCTAACCTTGGTATCACCATCAAAAGAAACGGGCTTTGACAGCTTGGCATAAAGGTCTTTCTTCCCCAACTCGCCGAAACTTCTCTCAAGCAATTCGTCGAACACGTACCGATAGTTGGAAGGCAATTTGGACTCCCAGATGAAATCGGCCGACGAAGCAGACCAAAACGCTCGGTTCAACCGGGCCAATTTACAGATGTCGGGCGGGTCCAAATACGAAAGAATCAAAGCCATACATGATTCGGGTATTTCGCCCAGCTTGAGCTTCAACGCCGGGTTTTCCCCGTCCGAAATCGAAGACGTATTTGCACCCATAAATATATCCAGAGAGAGAAAGAGGGATGGTGAGTTTGGCTATGGGGTTGTTTTGGTTGCTGTTGCCATGTGGCGAGGAGTTATAGAGAGAGAAAGATGAGATGGATTAGGAGAGAGAGAAAGAAAGATAGACAGAGGTTTTAGAGACAGAGAGAGAAAGACGTGTTTTGCTACATTTCTGTTTGGCTCAGAGGTTTGAGGTGGAAGAAGGGGAAGGCTCTTTATCCAGGACACCATGGAATTATAATATATATATATATATATATATATATATATATCATAAAGAGACGTGAGAATGAATTGAATTTAAGGACTCACCTATTTTATTTAAATCATATTCTTATTTCATTTTTAAATATCTAGTATACATTTGGCCTTTATTTTGATACGTGGTTCATTTTCTTTTATTTTATTTTTGTAATTTTAAAATAATTGAATTTAAAAAGTAAGTGAGTGGTAGAGAGCAAAAGTGTAGAACCAAAGGATACAAAAAATAAATAAAAATACAAACAACAAAATAAACCATGTATGCAAAAACATGACCTTTTATTACCAATAACGAATTTTGAAAAAGGAATTCATGTTGATCTTTTCATCTTTCACAAATTTTATTGAATTTAGAATATAATTTGGATCATCTTTTAAACCAATATTTGACAGATTAGCTTAGTTTTAGAGTATGAAGTGATCAGTATGTATTATTATAAACGACGTAATACATTTATTAGGACATCAAACCTTTAATGTTTTGGTTAAAAAATCATTACATAAAATGTTTATTTTAATGTTTTTGTGTTTCAATTTTTTATTCATCCTTTTACTAGGGATTTGATTGAAACTAACAATTAAAATATAAAACTTGTACTCATTTTTCATCAATATTGTAATAGGTGACTTTGATAAAGAAATGCTCTTGTATAAGGAAGGGAGGAATATTACAAGGGTGTAAATATGAAAAAAGAATTTTTTTTATTCTTTACCAATGAACAAAATACCCTTTAGTATTATATCTCCATATATAATGGTTTTGGCAAGTTTGTCCTTACGGGCGTAGCTCAGTTGGTTAAGAGCTAATAGATTTAGAACAAGACCAAGAATTGAATCCTAGCAACTGCAGTGTAGGGATTTCATCTTTTTGTGGGGGTGGCTCCTTGTAGATACTAGGCATGTGTCCTAGTTATTTAATCACTGAGTCACCGTAATTTTTCCTCACATTTTCTCATGGATTGGGGTGTGGGGGCTCTAGGGGGAAAGATTTTCCCTTTTTGCAAAAGGCAAGTTTCTTTAATTTATATTCCCAAAGGCATGTAATTAATTGCTATTCAACTTGGTCAATTTTACATTGAACATTTTCTTTCTTACATATTAAACTAACTGTATTATTTAACTAATTAAGACTTATTTATTGGGATTCCTGACATTTTCTTGGTACAGTAAAGTTATTTATTTCTTTAGCTAATAAAATTCTTTCCATTTAATAAATACAGTAAAAAGGAAAATATCAAAAATAGAAAATGTAAAATAGGAAATGCACGCGCGCTGTATACGAAGGTGGGTGTGTGACACTGTCACTTGAATAATATCCTATACAGCTACCACTTGTCATCCTAGGGAAAAAGAGCTACTTTTAGTTAAATTTTAAATGCCTTTGGATTTGTGGGTTTTTGGATATTTTTCATGTGGTTTGGTGTGACGTAGGGAGGGCAACGGAACTGTTAGTACATAACACGCTATTCTTTAATTTAATTTTATATCTCATAATCGCCTAATTTTTTATCGAAAAATTAATTTGTTCCTTATATTTATTTTTCAGGGATAAAAGTTAATCGGAGAATATTTATGGATAATTAATCAAACTAATAATTTAGTTTAAAGTAATTTTATAATTAGAAAAAAAAATTAAATAACATATTATTTAATCAAGTTCATAAGACTTGATAAAGGATAATAATTCTAAAAACTCATCATAATCGTGTTCGTAAAAGCTAAAAAATCTAGTCACGAATTCACCAATTATTAAATAATTAAGTGATGAATGAACAATTAAGCACACTGAGCGGTGAATTCGCATAATTAAGAAAGATGTTTGAATTTTAGTATTTTAAATCTAAATTATATGGTAAATACTTATATAAATAGGAGTAAAATTATATTAGTATTAAATAAACGGTTTAAGTAATGATTGGAGAAATTGGGCCGGTAATGGGGCGGGTACTGCTTCGTGATAAGTGCTGTGTGCAACCCTCAAATTTTGTTGAATATTGATTGGATCATTTCATGGTTAGTTAAATTGTTGATGGTCTGACAGGTCTGTTTTTCAATGATTTAATTATTAATATTAGTATAATATGTAATTTTTTTTAATACACATATGTATGTGATTCATAATTAAAGTATGAGAAAAAGTAAGGGTAAAATGGTAAAAGTAATTTCTTAAAAAAAATTTCAAACAAAATAATTATTCTAGAACAGATAAAAAATAATAATAATTTAGGAACAGAGGGAGTATTATTTATCTTTTTTATTTTTATTCCTTACAAGGTGTCTCGTATTATAATTATAAGGAGTTTAAGATTAATCTCATTTGCAGCACTGAGCCTGAGCCTACCATCGGCGCAAATGACTTGGTTTGTGATTTTATTTTATTTTTCTCTTCAATTCAAGCATTTTTCTCTATATTTCCCTCTTATTTTTTCATCAATTGGTTACAAATATATATATATTTTAAATCAGAAAATTGAGGTACTGAGGATTAGGGGTGAGCAGATTTTTTTTAAAATCGGACCGAACCAATACTGTTGGTTTGGTTCTAGTTCTAATTTTTAGTAGAACCGATCATTTTGTTTGGTCTCGATTTTAAAAATAATAGATTAGTTCTGAACTAGACCGGACCAATGTATATTACATATATAATATAATTATATAATTTATATATATTAATAAATTAATGTTTAAAAAATATAATTCCTATTTTCTAACCATTACCCAAATCCTAAGTATAAAATAATTCTTAGTGATATTTTTCTTTACCGTTTATATAATTAACAGACTTGATGTTGCCGAATCTACTTTAAACTTATTTTAGTTTATATTGCATGAACTAGATTGTAATATATGGCTCAAACATTTTTAATTGTTGAATAGTCAAACTACTATCTTTCTTTTTTTTCTTTTGTGATTTTGAGTGTATTTTTATCGTATTATCATTATTGAATGTTTTTTAATTGTTATATGAAATATTAGATTTTATTATTTGTTTGTCAGTTTAAAAATAAAAAGAGTTTATTCCCTCATAACCGGAAAATGTGCAGGACCGAACCAATTAGAACCGGACCAAAGTATTGGTTTTCATACATTTTAGTTTGGTTCTGGTTCTAAATTTTTTAAGAACCGGAGTATTGGTCTGGTTCTGGTTCTCTATTTTTTTGGCAAAAATTGGACCAAACCGGACCGTGATCACCCCTACCAAAGATCATCTACTCTATTTTGTCGTAAAATACTCCCTTCTTCCCTAAATTATTGTCTTGTTTAATCCGGCACACGGATTAAGAAAAAATAATTGACTTGATTATTAATATTTGTATAGTGTATAGTTTCTTTTAATGTCCATGTACATGTGGTCCATAATTAAAATAAAAAAGAAAAAGTAAAGATAAATTGGTAAAAATATTTTTTTAAAAAGAAAACTTTCAAATAAGATAATTATTTAAGGATGAATAAAAAAAAAGCAATATAATAATTTAGGGACGGAGAAAGTAGTATTTAAAATATTTATTACCAATACAAAAACATATTAATGACTCATAGGAAACGACTTTAATCCTTGCAGTCGTAATCGTCGAACCAAAAAAAAATTTTAAAAAATAATTTGTTGATTGAGTGTCTTCGATAAAACAAGAGTAATATTATGAATACTTAAAAAGTATTAAATTTTTTATATTAAATAATGTATCAGTTTGGTATAAAAAATAAAATTAAAATTTATAATTAATGTATCACATTAGCTATTACATCAATTGACATATTATTTGGTGTAAAAAATTTAATACTCTTTAAGTACCCATAACATTACTCATAAAACAATGAAGTGGAGTAAATATTCAGATATTCTAAATCACCACGTGAACAACTTATCTTACATGTTAAGAACCAATAAAAATTCATCATTTAGGTGCACCTAAATAGTGAATTCTTATTCATTCTTGACCACTACATACCTCAACAGTGAATTCTTATTCACGCTTGACCACTGCATAAATTGTTGATTACTAAATATTTTTTTAATAAAATATAGTAATTACTAAAAACTTTTGTGAAAACACATAGGGCATCAATAAAATAAAGGATAAATTACATATAACCTTCCTCAACTATGGATCGAGTTTGATTTGATCCTCTCAGCTATCAATTAAAGTAGTGTGCTCCCCTCAACTATAATATTTTTTAAATTGCACCTTCTATTTAGACATCACTATTTAAATTTACGAAATTTGTCCACCAAAGACTCACGTCACCATGTGTACGTATGATATTTATCATAATATTTAAAATAAAGATAAGAAATTATTTTAATAACTATCTTTATGTATAAAGAGAGACTTAGAACAACAAGAGTAATATAATCAATTAAAACACCAAAAGGGCATTATGATTAAAGAGTACCTAAAGATGGTCACATGAGTCTTACATGGGCAGTTTATGTTAACTCAAATGACAGTGCTTAAAAAAAACTTCAGTTATAAAAATGCTATAGTTTAAGGGGTATATTACTTCAATTAGTAGTTGAGGGGGTAATTTAAACCTAACCCATAGTTGAGGAGAATTATTTATAATTTACCCTACTTTTAATACATCACAATCATGTTTGTCAAGTTGCCCTTGTCCATATAGCGAGTCCTTATCCAGATCAAGGATAATTTAATGCTAATTTTGAACATTTTCTATATCGAAGGGGTCTAATCTTTCTCTTTTCCACACTTTTCCTTCCATTAATAGAAGTGCACTTAACTTAAAAAAATGTATAATCTCTCTCTCTCTCTCTCTCTCTCTCTCTCTCTCTCTCTCTCTCTCTCTCTCTCTCTCTCTCTCTCTCATTTAAATTTTAATTCCATCCCAACTGCTTTGGTAGAATATACAGATAGATGAGCAGATTTCATTTACATATTTAGTTTACAACAAGCAGAAAAATATTGTACGGCATAACTATCGATGTATCAACAAGTTATATTAGCACATCGCTCCTTAATGTAAATTAAATCTATAACAAAACCTGTTGCTCAAACATTACTGTTAAATTTTATCAATTGAAAGTCTTTTCACTCATAAACATTGATATTGAAAGTAGTTTAGGGCTAATAAATGTCAAAAATTAATTTTTAATTAGATTAACTTCAACTAAATCTAGAAGCTTCTTTTGGATGAAGCTATAACTGATCATTCACTAGAAGACTCATTTCATTATTAGCAAAACCACTCCTGCCAATGTGGAGCTGAGTCATTTGCCCACAAGTGGTTGTTATACCCATTCCCTACAGCTACAAGTTCCATCACTTTTCCCTTCCATCATTTATTCACAAATCCAATTCATAAAAAAAAAAACACACACACACACACACAATATATATATATATATATATATATATATATAGATTAGGAAGTAGTGTCGCAAGGTAATTGGATAACTGTTGTATCAATCAAGTGAGATTTTCATAAGCACAAGAATTAAAATTAATTATTCAGAAAACTTGAAAAATAGTGTCTTAATTATTTTATTGTTATTTTTTTATAGAAATAAAGAATGCGTACTATTGGTTAGTTAAGTAAGCAAATAAATAATAAAGTAAACATTAATGTTGATATTTATTAACTTGGAAATGTAAGGATAATTAAAGGGTGATTTCGTCCAGATTTAAGTTGATTTGAAGAATTTATGAATCAATGTAGTAGATAAATATAAATTGTAGTGGAAATGCCTCTCCGGTACACACATAAATTTGAACTGCCATTTGGCATTTCGAGATCATGAAACTGAAGCTGAAACCGAAAACGAAATCAAAGTCTAATTTTCTGAAAAATTAGGAAATCCTTTCTATACAAAAAGCTGGGTGGGTTTTGTGATTTTTGAACAATTATTGTACGTACGTAGGTCCTTATTTACTGTAGTTCAAGATATCCATACAAGCAAAATGTATGAAATTGTTGGTTAGGTGTTGATTATGAGAATATTTAAATATATGTGAAACTAAATTAAAAAAAATAAAATTCGCTAATTGGATCAAATTGTTGGACCGGGCCCGACTATGATTTGCTTAATAGACACGGCCGGATTTGCATGGTCATGTGAAATATGTCTTCGTAAAGTGAGTCGACAACATGTCTCATCTAGAAAGTGTCGTTGGATAATTAAGATAAGGAATATATCTGTAAATTTTATTTATGAGGATTGCTATTTGTATTCATAAAATTTTTAAGTACACCTTCTAATAAAAATTACAAAAATGTTATTATAAATTTAGATCTAAATACCCTTTTTTTTAAGCTGTTCGGCACTCCTACTGAACATTATTATAGGTGTTCGGCACCCCTACCGAACATCTATAGTAATGTTCGGTAGGGGTGGCGAACACCCATAGTGATGTTCGGTAGGGTGCTGAACACCACTATGGGTGTTCTGTAACCCAGTGTCAAACAAACTGTTTAAAAAAAAGGGTGTGGGTGTGGAGTGGGGGGAAGGAGGTGGGGTGGGAAGGGAGGAGGAATGTGGCGGTTGTGTTGGGGGAAGGAAGGAGGCACTTGTGTTGGGGGGAGAAGGAAGGTGGCGTGTTGGGGGTGGGGGTGGGGCGGAAGGAAGGAGGTAGTGGAAGGGGGTGGGGTGTACTTGGAAGGAGGAGGATGGGGTGAAGTGTGTTTAGAGTGGGGTGTATTTAGTATTTTTGGAAAATATTGATAAGGGTAGAATAGGAAATTAGTAGGGGGTGTACCTAGTATTTTGAGTGATTGAAAATATTAGGGTGGGGTGTACTTAGTAATTGGGTGTACTAAGCAATTTCATGGATGTAAATAGCAATTCTCTTTATTTATATCACGTTTTAAGTGTTATATATATATATATATATATATATATATACATATCAACAAATCTATACTATTTTTAAACATAATGTAAATGAATTACGTAAATAAATTCTGTACAATAATTTATATTGATGATTAATCAATCACAAATTTTAATGTTATTAGAGGGAGGGGATCTTTCTGTCACTAATAATTCTTTCAATGCCCCATTGGTGGACTATTACGTACGTGTCATAATATAACAATTATCTAAAGGTGCATTAAGAGAATTGAGTAATATAGTGATAGAGAGAAAACAAGTCTTTCACTAGAGTAGACTAAATTTTTGGTTATATTTACCACCACCAATCAAGCACATAGGAAAAAGTAACTTTTTCGTTATTTTTATTTTATTTTACACAATTTTACTGAGAACTACTTCTTTACTTTAAGTTGTTAATATCTAAATAAAGCCTAGAGAACACATTTTAGAATTGACAAAAGAGTAATGATATGAATATCTAAAGAGTATTAAATTTTTTGCACCAAATAATGTGTCAACTACGTAAACGTGGCGCTGAGTCAGAAAAAGCGTTAGTAGACAAGTGGATTTTAAGCCAATCCTCTACCCTTCCAAACCCAGTCAGCACCACCTTCCCCTTTTGTCTTTATTTCATCTCCTTATCTAGTATTCTAGTCAGCACGACATTTATTCTTCATTTTTATTTTATTCCTCCATCATTGACTTGATTAATCCTTTTTGTTCTTATCAAAATCAAAGAATTTACTTTTAATTTTTTTAATTGATTACATTAAATTTTGATCAATATTTTAATAAATTTATTTATTTTTATAAAATTATAAAAGGGTACTATATAGTATTTTTAATAAATGAGATTTTATTTTCTTAAATTTTAATTTAATTTAATTTTATATTCACTTTTAAAAATAAAGCGTGAACTTTTTATCGGAACGGAGGGATTTATTTTCTTTATCTCTCTCTCTCTCTCTCACTCTCTTTCTTATTATTTGATTCAATCATTACAAAATCACATAAAAGATCACCAATCATGAAACGAACCATCATCGATCCAAATAGTTTGTTTGCCTTGTCCTTTTCTTTCGCTATCAAATTTTTTGAGGGATTGTCTAGACAATAGAAAGTCAGTCGTTTTAGGTCATGTTTGGTGCTGCCTTTGGACAAGTTAAATCTAATTTTTTTAAATTAAGAATTGGGTAAAATTGTGTATTGGTGTTCGCCTTTCAAACATAAATTTTCTAAAATACAACTTTTTAAAATATTAGGGGTTATTTGGTAGTTAGGTAGAGATAACTATTATTATTAATTTTAGTGTTATTAGCGTCCTCGATATTAATCTCTACTTATGTATAGGAGATAATTTTAAAATTAAAAATGTTAATTACGTGTTTTTTTAGTGAGGGTGTTAATAATACCACTCTCTCCCTTGATATTATTAGTGAGAAAAAAGGACCTTATCCGGATAACTCGTGTTAATAGTTCTGACCGACTATTGCGTACTAAATATCATACAATTTGACATATTAATCCTATTTGACATTAATCTTAACTACCAAATGACTCCTAAGTGTTGTAACTTTTTATTGGTAAAAAGTTACATTTTGAGAATACTTCAAATGCAAAAGGAATATCATACACTATTTACCAAATGCATTTAGAAGAAGAAAAAAAAATTGCATTGAAAAAAGTTTCTCTCAAGAAAACTATACCAAACCGGGCCTTAATACTAGTGCAATGTTCTACCCCTACATATAGCTTCACCTTTCCGTACAATATAACCCACCCCCAGGGAGGGAGGAAGAGAGAAAAGATGATTGTAGTGGTTAGTTCAAGTCATGAGTAATGGTAATTGTAGTCCTTAAGAGGTTGCCCAGTGGTAGAGCTGGGACTTCACAATGTGTGAGGTCTCAGGTTCAATCCCTTCTCACGCCCCCTTTACATTATATTAGCTATCACATCAACTAGTATAAAAAAATTAATATTCTTTAAACACTCATAAATGTGTATAAATTTGTCATTGCAGAATGCTGCCTTATTGATTTAATATATATATATATATATATATTTCATTCTTAGAAATAACAAGGAAAAATTACACAAATGAAGGCAACCTTTTCCAAACCCATTCATCTGTTAAAAGACTAAAGCTTGCAAGCATCAACACTAAAAGCCCGTTTGGTCGTACATTTTGATTAAACGTAGGAATGAAATGTAGCTTATTTGTAAAAAATATGTTTCAATGTTGCCAGAAAAAAAACTGTGTTTTAAAATGCTGTCAAAAAAAAACTGTATTTTAAAATAATATTTCATAAACATTTATAAGAAAAAATTTGTATTTAAAAACGTTGCATTTTTAGAATGATGCATCAAACGAACTCTAATATGGAATCAAATCACCATATTATCAGTTTATTTCTAGCTAAAGATATGTTAGGTTGTACCAAAAATAAGATATGTCAGGTTGTACGAAAAATAAGTTATGTCAGGTTGGTGTTAATTAGTTGGTTAGGTGTTGATCTAGGCAATCAAGTTATATTTAATTACTATAAAAATGTTTAGTTGCAACGTATAGAACACAAGCATATAATTTGAACAATACAAACTCTCCGAGATTCAGTGATTATTTTACTGGTTAGAGCCTTACTCTTTCTGTTGTTAGTTTCAAGATTGAATCTCGTTGGAGGGTCATCCCAGCGTCGAATCTCATTGGAAGTCTTTGGCGATTTAGGATATAAAAAAAAGAACAAACAATGCAAGCGCTCTTTGTTTTGTCTCAATTGAAGAGGTATATGTATGACTTTTTCAGTTATTTTGACCAATTTTAAAGTTGATATTTAACATATTTTTATTTTGCTTAAGAAAATAAAATATAAAACTATAACATATGTAAACTATACAAAACGTACTATTTCTATGAAATGAATAGACAAGAAAATTCTTGTAACTTTTTTTTTTCATAAAAACCTTAGTTTGACTAGAAAAGTCGTAGTGTACCTTTTAAAATTGAGACGGATGGAGTAATTGTATATACACTCTCAGTTCCAATTAAAAAATACACTTTTGATTTTTTTGGGTTAATTTAAATAAAGTTTGACGAACAAATTACATAAATTTATTTGTTTTTACAAAGTCATGTAAGTTGCAATATATAATATTCTTAATGTAGTTTTAGTGAATGAGATTTATTTCCAAAAATATAATTGAAGTATATCAAATTTTAATTCGATTTAGTCATTTGTTGATTTTTAAAAATAGAAAGTGGAGACTTTGGACAAAACGGAGGGAGTACTACATCATATCCCCCTCCGTTCCAGTCAAAAAGTCCACTATTCTATTTTGTGATGCTCCACTTAAAAAGTTCACTTAAAGCAATTATGCCTATAATCCCCATAAAATTTTTCAGTTTAAACTCCAAATAAGTTATAAGCATCTCGATTACACTCAAATATATTTATAACTACTTATATATCAATTAATTATAAATTTTTAAATGTGGACTTTTTAATATATCCAAAATTACACACATATAATGAATATCAATCTTTGAAGCTGCTTTTTGGTGGCTTCACTAAGTATAATCATGTTGGATTGGAGAAAGTCAACAGATCAAATGACAGTTAGCAAGTCATTTTCAGTTACTTATACTGATTGGATATTAAGCAATGGAAAATCAAAAGCATATCAGAACAAGAGATATCATAACTACTTTACCAATGATCATAGTTCCATCATAAATATGTTGTCAATTTTTAGGATACTTATCAAACATTCATATATTATTACGATACAAATTGATCAAAATCTATTGACCCTTTGTTTCAATTGGAGTCAAATAAGACTGATGGATGATGTATTAATCAAGTGTTCCTTTCCCGAAAAGATATACTCTCTCTGTCACGCCCCAAACCCACAGTCGGACTAATGGGCCAGGGGTGACCGGCCGCGGCCCATTAAAATGGTTTTGGGTTCCACAAGGCCTTCCAACACAATTGCGCAGCTCAAATCTAACTATTCTTTAATAAAAACTAAACCACAAACAATGAGATCCATAATTCTATTTAACCATTCAAGTCCAAATGAAGTTTCCAAAATCACAATTATTTAGGGAGTCAACAGCTCCTTACAAAAAACCAATTCCAATTGCGCAAAACAGAAATCAAACTAAAACAAAAAACTCTCGAGTCATCCACTGAGTGGTCCCAAGTCATCACCAACATTAACGATCTGCAAAATGATAAGGGGTAAGCTCACAGCTCAGTAAGGTACTAACAACGCTATTTAGAGAATCAAATACGTATTTCGAAAACAATAATTCCATAAAAAGTCATAAGAAGCATTTCAAATCACATTTTCATAAATGACATTTAAAATGTTGTTGAACAAACATTTACTTTGAAACAAGTCAATGACACTACCATCCCATACCGGTAATATAACCAACCGTTTCGTCAAAAGAAATTCATTAAGTTCAAACAATAATTTTCAAAAGACTTTCGAAATCAAAAGTTGGTCGAAACTAGTCGATTACACCACCGTCCCATACCAGTAGCATGACCCACTACTCTGCTAAACAATTTCAATAAAGTTTTATGGTCTTTGTTGACTACGGCTACAGTACAACCCTGTAACACGATGTCGATAATTGTCGTAATACAACCCTGTGACGCGGTTCGATAATGTCGCAGTACAACCCTGTGACGCGATTCGATAATTGTCGCAGTACAACCCTGTGACGCGGTTCGATAATTTCAGAGTTCGATATGTCTACCTAACTAGTAGAGTAGACGGTTCAGAAGTTTCAATACATAGTCAGACCATCGATTTCTAAAAGTTTCATAGTTCACAATTCTGTAACAAAATTTCAATGTCAATAAACAATAACAAAAATTCAGAAATCAAATTCATTTCAGAGGCTCATATGTTTGATCCTTATTTTGAGATATTTCAATACGTCACATTTTCAATAAATATAAAATTAATTTCATAGGCTCATTTGAAACAAAACGATGTAACAAAGCATTTTATTTTTCGACAAAAACTAAGGGATTTAAAATGAACTAGATAGAGTGAAAAGTCCCTTACCTCGAATTCGACACAAGCTAGACAAAAGTCAAATTGGTACTTCCTCCCAACCGCTATCGACGGCACCTAGTTCCAAAGACAACAATATCCTCTTTTTAAAATTTAAAACATAATACAATAAGGGTTTGCTAAATATTTTGAGACCTAGGAGGGCCTGTTCATCAATTTCTAAAACTTAAAGGTAGTTCTCAACCTTTCGTTAGTCTAGACTTCCAAGTATATGAATTTCAGGGACTAACTTAATAGCATCTAAATTGGAAGAAGTCAAATGTGGATAACTAAGACATGGAGAGGGTAAAATGTAAGTTTGGTCATCTCCTTCACCAAAACAAACCCAGCAGCGTGCTGGTTTGTTTCAAACTTGTTTTTTTTGTTTTCCGACCGAAACCTCCTCAAACCCAAACCAATAGATTTCCTTTTCCATTAACAAATACCATGGATTATATACCCCCAAAATTCCTACTCCAACGGTAAGTCTACTAATTTAATTATAGTCAAAGTATACCTATATATATATATATTTATATATATATATATACCTATATATATATGTATATATGTATGTATTTCGATATTATACCCAACAAGCATACTGTTCAATCCCAAAAAGACTCACCGTCAAATAAAAATCGAGTAGCTCGAGCTCCCTTTTATTCTGCACGCCAGCAACAAGCCAACTAATTCCTCAATTCTTCCGCACAATCTCCCTCAACCCGAAGACTCTGCTTCTCTTCCCTGTTTGTTTTGAGTTTTTTTTTTTTTTTGTTAAAGAACCCAGCTTAAAAGTTCACCAGAGCTCTTATAGTATGTGCGCCGACCTTTCCTCTTTCTACCGGTAGACTCCCAATTACTAAGGAATTGTAAAACGACTCTCCCTCCATAGCCGTTCACTTCTCTCTCTCTTCCCACGCAGAGTAATAGTTGCCCCTTCCTTACCCAACGGTTAGCATTTTGGTTACTATTATAACTATTAAAATTATTATCAATAGTATTTATTCTTTTTTTTTTAATTTTGTTTATTCTACTATTTCCTTTTCTTTAACTAGAACTCACAATTCTAATGTGAGCTAGAGAGCCCAATTTCACTTAATAGACAAATATTATACCCAACTAAAGTTAAGCACAAGGTAATCAAGTCAGCCCAATCCAAATTAAAATACAACATTATATTATTATTATTATTATTATTATTATTATTCACAATTTTTTTTCGGGTTGTCACACACTACGTCCCGCAATTATTGTCCTGATTTTCTTTTTCGTCTGTCCAAAAAAAATTGTCTAATTTTAAAATTTTCTTTTAAAATATTATTTTTACTATTTTACCCTTTCTTTCGGTCCACTTTAAAAAAAATTTATTCACTCTAATCCACCTTTTTTTTTCTTAACCGCTAAAAAACACTTTTATAAAATATCCTCTTTCCCTTCTCTCTTTTTTCCCTCTCTACCCGTGCTCCCTTGCCCCACTTCCTCTTCCCCCTTTCTTTTCCTCTTCTCCTACCCCCTTTTCATTTTCTCTCCTCTGCTCACCTCATCCACTCCACTAGTGCGCGCGCACGCACACATATTCTTTTAGCTTTTTTTCTTTTATTTTCTCCTTTTCTTCTCCTTCTTTGCTTCATTTCTCTCTCACGCAATCTTTTCATCCTCCACTCCAAAAATAAAACTCATTAAACTACTATTTATACCCTCTTACGGCTTACGGTGTCGAGCTATTAACATACTAGAGAGAGAAATTGAATCTTTAATACGAATCGAGAAGATGACAAATTTAATCTGAGAAAGTGGCACTGCATCCCGATGCCCAATTATTGCATCTTAAATTTAATTTTGACGCCCAATTATTGCATCCCGATGCCCAAATTAATCGAGAAAGTGGCAGTGCATCCCGATGCTCAATTATTGCATCCCGATGACTAATTATTGAATCTCAAATTTAATCATGATTCCTAATTTTTGCATTCCGATGCCCAAATTAATCTTAGAAAGTGACACTGCATCCCGATGCTCAATTGTTGCATCTCAAATTTAATCCTGATGGCCAATTTTTACATCCTGATGCCAAAATTAATCTGAGAAAGTGGCATTGTATCCCGATGTCTAATTGTTGCATGCCGATGCCCAATTGTTGCATCTCAAATTTAATTTCGATGCCTAATTTTTGCATCTCGATGCCCAAATTAATCTGAGAAAGTGGCACTGCGTCCCGATGCCCAATTGTTACATCTCAAATTTAATCCTGATGCCCAAATTAATCTGAGAAAGTGGCAATGCATCCCGATGCCCAATTATTGAATCTCAAATTTAATCCCGATGCCCAAATTAATCTGAGAAAGTGGCACTGCATCCCAATGCCCAATTGTTGCATCCCGATGCTTAATTGTTGCATCTCAAATTTAATCTCGATGCCTAATTTTTGCATCCTGATGCCCAAATTAATCTGAAAATGTGGCACTGCATCCTGATGTCTAATTGTTGCATCCCGATGCCCAATTATTGCATCTCAAATTTAATCTCGATGCCTAATTTTTACATCTCAAATTAAATTTCGATGCCCAATTATTACATCCCGATGTCTTGGGATGCATGATGCGCGCGTATTTTAGTTTCATTAAAGGTATTATTGTCTTTTCAACCAAAAAATAATTTTTTTCGATTTAAAAATAAAACAGTGGACTGGGGCGAATTGAAATATTGACAAAAGGACCGGCTTGTAATTCACTCTATTAATAATCAAGTCAATTACTCCCTCCGTCTCTAAATTATTGTCTTCCTTTCCTTTTTTTTCTGTCCTAAAATAATTGTCTTATTTGAAAACTTTTCTTTTTAAGACATCATTTTTATCATTTTACCCTTAATTTTTTTCCTACTTTAATTATGAGTCACATACACATAAGCATTAAAGGAAATTATATATTATATTAATATTAATAATCAAGTCAATTATTTTTTCTTAATCCGTATGTCAGGTTAAACAAGACAATAATTAAAAGATGAAGAGAGTATTTTTTTTAATTAATGTGCCGAATTATACTGGACAATAATTTTAGAAGGGAGGAAGTACATTTGTATCATCAATAAGTCGTTTTTCAATAGTCAATAGCTTAATAACCAACTTTATTTCACAATGAATAGCAATGAATAACTCAAATACTAATACTAAGACCAAAGGTTTCAACTGTATCTGGATTTTGCCCCCTTTTATTCATGATAGCCTATCCTACCTACTACAAAACACTAAGTTCAAATAAAAAATTTAATAATCGCTCTATTTTGGATAAATATTTCTCATTAACAAAGCACAAAAATTAATAAATATAATTAAGGATGAGCCGTAAAATGTGTTCTAACGATAATAATTATAGCATTAATTGAGTTTTACTATTTTAAATAAGTGAGTTTCTCTAAGAGCCTGTTTGTTCGTGCGTTTTGGTTAAAACGTAGGGTTAAAATGCAGCTTATTCCTTAACTTAGCGTTTCAATGCTACGGTAGAAAAAACTGCGTTTTCAAAACGCAGTTGCGTTTTAAAACGCTGAAATTCCTAGTTTTTTCCGAAAACGCAGATTTTAAAACGCAATAGGGAATAAAAAGTTTTGTTTTGACATAATATTTCAAACATATTTATAAAGAAAAAAACCACGTTTTAAATAATCTGCGTTTTAGAAACGCTGTTTTTTCAAAACACTATTTTTTAAACGCTACACCAAACGGACTTTAAGATGTGATATGTTAATAGGATAAAGTTAACAAAGGAAACATAACCATCTTGGTTTGAGTTAATTATGACTAGATCATATTCTTGTCATCATTAAAACACTACGGTTTTTAAAACGTTGCGTTTTTAAAACACTGCGTTTTGTAAACGCTGTACCAAACGGGCCCAAAAAAAGCCACGTTTTAAATAATCTGCGTTTTAGAAACGCTGCGTTTTTAAAACACTGCGTTTTGAAAACGCTACACCAAACGGGCTCTTAATCAAAGGGTCCTTTTCCTTTTCACTGAATAATTAAAAAAGTGCATTTTCAAAGGGTCCTTTTCCTTTTCACTGAATAATTAAAAAAGTGCATTTTTTTCTAATCACCATTAATAAAGTAATTTCCACTTGTTAACAAATTAAAAGCAGTGACAATGGGATAATAATATAGAATTTTCAGTTATACTGATTGGATATTAAGCAATGGAAAATCAAAAGCATATCAGAACAAGAGATAACCTAACTATAGACCCTTTGTTTTAATCGGATTCATTTCGATTTGAGATGAAGCATTTTGGAGTATCAAATAAGACTGATTGATGATGTTTTAATCGAGTGTTCATTTCTCGAAACAACTTTGATAGATTTATAACTATTGTTATAACTATATTTTAATAAAGGATAAAGTTATTTTTCTCCAAAATACATTTATCTTTCATTAAAACTTAATTGTTACAATAATTATAAACTTAGCATTTTCCTTCCCGAAAAGATATACATTTGTATCAGCAATAAGTCAGATTTTCCATAGTCAATAGTTTAATAACCAACTTTATTTCACAATAAATAGCAATAAGTAACCTCCAATACATAGACCAAAGGTTTCAACTTTATCTAGATTTTGCGCCCCTCCTATTCATGACATCCTACCCACTACAAAACACTAACTTCAAATAGGAAACTTAATCTATCTATTATCAAAACAGAAATTAATATTGTCACGTGACAACATTAAATTAATTTTTTCTGCCTAAAATAAATACTCCATCCGTCCCTAAATTATTGTCTTCCTTTCCTTTTTCGTCCGTCCCAAAATAATTATTTTGTTTGAAACTTTCCTTTTTAGAACATCACTTTTACTACTTTACCCTTACTTTTTCTTCCTACTTTAATTATGGCTACATACACATGGGTATTAAAGGAAACAACACACTTTTTCAATACTATTCCAATATTAATAATCAAGTCAATTGAGTTTTCTTAATCCGTGTGCCGGGTCAACCCAGACAATAATTTAGGGACGGAGGGAGTATTACTTTTTCTGTTTTGAATAAATATTTTTAGTGGATAAAACACAAAAATTAAGAAACATAATTAATGATGTACTGTAAAATGTGTTCTGACTATAATACCTATGAACATTAATTGAGTTCAACTACTTTAAATAATTGAGTTCGTTTGAGATGTATTATATTAAATGAAGCATTAAGGGCATATTAGGAAGAATTTTAGAAAATATGTAGATCAAAAATCTTTAGGAATATTAGTTGGAACATTTCAAAATAAAAAGTAGAAACATTTATCCGAAACGGAAGGAGTATTTATTGTTTACCTAATTCTTACTCTCTTTCCATCTCTCTACTAATTTTGCTCTAATCTCTCGCTATTTTAAAAACTCTATTAATTATATATTTTCAATATTTTGACCTACCCATCGCTTTCAACTTACACTATTGCATCACTAATTTGTACATATCTATAATATAAATATTTATTTAATCAACATGACTTTTTCTATCATTTTCAAAACTATATATATATTGTAAACTCTACAAAAATAAGAAACAATTTATATTACAATTTTTATATTATTAAAATCATGCATCGAATGGATACTAACTAGTGCTCCCTCTGTCCCGGGTAAATGTTACTCGCTCACAAAGCACAGGAAATTAAAAAAACGTAATTCATGATGGACTATAAAATGTGTTCTAATGATATTACTTATAGCATTAATTGAGTTTCACTATTATAAATAGGAAAATCTTCACATATGGCTTAAAACCCTCCTCTATCTTTTATGGCCTAACTTATTCTAAAAGGTGTTTCATAACCTTGATTTTTTTATTTAAAAACCCTTAATACCCTTCTTTTTTAACGACTCGAAGAGTCATTTGAACGACTCACATCACATGGTCATCCGAACAACTCATTGAGTCATTCAATGACTTAGAGGTTGTTCAAATGACTCAACGACCATTGAAACACTCTAGCTAGGGTTTGAGAAAGAGAGAGAATGATTGAGAGAGAGAGAGAGAGACTGAGTTGGGTTAGAGAAATGTACCTCAAGTAAAAATGAAGGCGGATTGGTAACGGAGGAGGAAGGCGTCGGAGACAGAGGAGGAGGGTGTCGGAGACAGAGGATGCGAGAGGAGGGCGTGCAAAGGGGATGGAGGAGCAGGGTGTGTGCTCGAGATGAATGTGAGGGATGAAGGGATAGGAAGAGCGGTTGTTGGTTTTAAGGGTCTTGAGGGTATTTTAAGTAGTTTGTAACAATTATTGGTCAAAGGCCATAAAATATAATTGATCGGGTAATAAGACTATACTTGATATATACCACATTCTAAATAAGTGGGTTTATGTAGGTAGGGGTGGCAATTCGTGTCATCGTGTCGTGTTCGTGCTACACTATCGTGTTTTCGTGTTATCTATCTTATTTGATTATAAATATAATAATAAACGTTATTTTAACTAAATTTATAATTTTGTGCTTTCGTGTCGTGTTTCATGTCGTGTCGTGTCGTGCCGTGCCTTATCGTGTTTCTTGTCTCTGTAATTCGTGTTTATAATCGTGTCGTGCTGGTTCGTGCAATCGTGTCGTGCCTGCCATTGCCACCCCTATATGTAGGACGTGCTATGTTGATTATAAAGTTAACAAAGGAAACATAACCATGTTGGTTTGAGTTAATTAATTTGTTAACCCTATATCATATTCTTGTCATCATTAGTGACTCAATGAAACCTTATCCACATTAAATAAGACTGATTGGTTGTTAATTAATAAGGAGTAATATTTTAACTTTAAACAAAGGGTCCTTTTCCTTTTCACTTTTCCTTTTCACTGAATAATAAAAAAAAGTGCACTTTTTCTAATCACTATTAACAAAGTAATTTCCACTTTTAAACAAATTAAAAGCAGCGACAATGGGATAATAATGTTGTTATTCAAATGATTTTTTTTTCTTTGGAATTTTGCTAAAAGTGCATTTTTTATAAACTTTTTTTGACAATGTAAATGAAATATAGACCATCATCTACACTTATAATATAATGAAATTAAGAGTTGAACCGAATAGTACATGTCATCCGACGTGATGCCTAAGAAAAGTATTTTGCTCTCTTCACTAAACAACATAAGAAAAAAAAAAAAAACGGTATGCCAAGTTTTTCTTGGGTCTCTCTCTCTCTCAAATGTGAGTTTACTAATTACTCCGTTCTACCCAAAGAATTTACGTTTGAAAAATCTAATTATTAAGTAATATATTATTGTCATTGGAGTTGGTTATAATTACAAAAATGCTTAAGCACAACCAAGATGATTACAACATAAGTGGAGGATAAAGATGAAATATTATGAAAATTGTAATCATAATTTTTTAAAGGAGAAATTGCTGGCCGGTCCACTTTTCCAAATTTTTTTTCTCTCCAGTACACTTTTTTTTTTTAACTGCTAAAAGGTATTTTGAAAATTTTCTTCCTAAAATACCCTCAACAACATCGTTGCTTCAGATTTGAGATTTAAATTGATGTATAAATGATTTCATGTTGTTAATATAGTCTTTCCTCATGTTTGGGTATCAATTTTCATGCATAAAACACGAATTTAATCAAATTTAAATTTTTTGAGTTCATCCCGTTTTTCTTTGTTCTTGAGCTGTTTTGGCCACTTAAATCTCTGTTTTAAGCTTCGAATTTGTTTAAAATCAATCTCATATTATTATCCTAACTTAGTACTATATTTGTGCATAATTTTTCTACCAAAAAATACTATTTTTGAGCTTCAAATCAAGCTTGACAGTGTTCTGTCCGAAAATAGAGGAAGATGTTCTTGGACTGATTTAATTCGCCAATCGCAGTATGCTGGGCAACGCAACGGGGTTCGACCTTCCCGGTTAGGTCGCATGGGTCGAGGGGACAACGTCCCTCGTGAGGGTTCGGGGGCAACGCCCCCGAAAGGTAAACGAAAATCAAGTTTCCTAAAGTGTGTTGCGATGATCGCGATGCACCAATTGCTACATCGCGATGCATGATGTCTGTATCGCGATGCATGATTTCTGAATCGCGATGCATGATTTCTGAATCGCGATGCATGATGTCTGCATCACGATGAATGATGTCTATATCGCGATGAATAATGTCTGCATCGCGATGATCGATGATGATGGACATGTAATTTTGTGAAGAATCGCGATGCATGATTTTTGAATCGCAATGCATGGTTTCTAAATCGCGATGCATGATGTCTGTATCGGGATGAATGATGTCTGCATCGCGATGATCGATGATGATGGCCATCGCGATGATCTTTTTGGGACATCGCGATGCAAAGAGTTACTGATTTGCGCGTGTTTTTGTTTCATTAATGGTATAATCGTCTTTTCGCCCCAAAAATGTATTTTTCGGTTTTAAAAAAAGATGACTGGACTGGAGCGATTACAAACTTTTAAAAAGGGACCGGCCGTAATTCACCCTTTTTTAAAAGTAGACTTTTCAAAATAGTATAGTGGACTCTTTGCCAAGAACGTATGGAGTACGTGGCTAAGAATAGCCCATTATCCCATACATTGGGCTGGACGTAATTGGGTCAGTTGAAGAAGTTTACGCAAGTTATGGTTCTCTCTAAACCTGATTCCAGTACACGGGCTCTGTCTCAGATCAAAGCCCATGGGCTCCTATAAGAAACCACCATTTCTACAATCAAAACCAATGTGGTCCTAATGAAAAATATCCCACTCTCGCTGTCTCGAAAGAAAGCCCATAAGCTCCCTTTGAACTTGACTTTGTAGGTCATATGCCTTATCAATTTTTTTGATAATTTTGTGAATGATTGATGTAAATCGTAACATTACACTGTCAAAAATCTAAACAAATATTCGATTACGAGCAGTTGGTGGACTCAAACCTACATATAGGGGTAGTCCATAGTTGGCCTTCTCGATTCTCGACTCTTTCCTACCTCGATATATTTCTAACGATCTCGTGTTTGCTGAAACTTAATACTCCCAAACTTTTTAGGTCTTAAAATTGATAGCTGATCAAATGACCTTAACTCTCGCTTCTAGACCTACAAGTGGAAGATAAAAGTAGGATGGTGCACCTATTGTCGTAGTTAAACATCAAGGTTAGTTGAAATAATCCAATCTGTGATGATTATGTGTTAGAGTCTGTTTGGTCATGTGTTTTGGCCAAAACACATAAATAAAACGGAGATTATTTGCAAAAATTGTGTTTCAATGATAGCGACAGAAAAAACAGCGTTTTCAAAATGCAGCTGTGGTTTAAAACGTTGAAAATCCCAGCTTTTTTCCAAAATGCAGGTTTTAAAAAGCTACTAGGAAAAAAAAAGTTGTGTTTTGAAGTAATATCCTAAACACACTATTAATAAAAAAAGCTACGTTTTGAAAAATCTGTGTTTTAAAAATATTACGTTTTTAAAACACTGCACCAAACGGCTCTTAATGCCATAAGCTAAATTTAGAATAGTGGGATGTGGTTGTTGTAACCACAATATTTTCACATACGTTCAAATTAATACTCGATCTACCGGTGGAAGACCCGCCTTCAAATGGATAATCCTACTAAGACAAAATATTTTTAAATAAAAAATAATACTCCATCCGTCCCAAAATTATTGTCTTGCTTTCCTTTTTCGTCTGTCCAAAAAAAATTATCTTGTTTAAAAGTTTTTTTTTAGGATATTATTTTTATCATTTGACACTTACTTTTTCTTGATGCTTTAATTATGGGTCACATACACATGGTTTTTAAAGAAATTAAAACTACACATTATACCAATATTAATAATCAAGTTAATTGTTTTTCATTAATCTATATGCCGGATCAAATAGGTCACCAGTTTTGGGATGGAGGGAGTATTAATTAGTGTTATAATTAAGGACATAACACATAAATGAAAATCAAATGAGAGAGTAACTGCAAAGTATATTGGTCTTCATCAGATGATGACATAATGATATTCACCCATAACTGTTTTATGGGCCAAATGCTATATAGGTGTTTGGTATTGATGCCTTGCCTGCCCTGTTTTCTACTTTCTAGTACATAGAAAAGAAAAAAAATTGGTTCTTATTCTTTGTTGCTATACTTGGAACCTGTTATTCTCCTTCACTCTGCATCATGTGTTTCACACAGACAGCTTTGTTTTTTTCATTAGAAAAAAGCATATGTCTTATGTTTGAGTTGGCTACAACTACAAGGCATGCATGTAACCTCATGGGTCTATGAGTCTATCTATTTTCCTTTTTTGCCCTTATAGGTGATATAAATAAGTGAGATCTACTTTGAAATTAGTAACTAGTACTGCTATAACAGCATTTGTCTTTGAATATGATTGCAACTCCTTTCTTTTTCATTTTTTTTTTTTTGGAATTGTCTTTCATGAGTATAAGGTAAGTGTCAACCTCCGAAACTAAATCGAATCGATGAGTTTGGTTCGATTTTGAGTAAGATCGATTCGGTCACAATTCTAAAAATTTATTAATCA
This sequence comes from Platycodon grandiflorus, assembly GCA_016624345.1. Taxonomy (NCBI): domain Eukaryota; kingdom Viridiplantae; phylum Streptophyta; class Magnoliopsida; order Asterales; family Campanulaceae; genus Platycodon; species Platycodon grandiflorus. The sequence continues at coordinate 39,365,725 of CM028368.1, forward strand.
AGTTGTTTGGTTTGATTTGTGATATTTGGTGTTAATCCAAACCAAATCAGACTAAACCGAGTCAAATTACCTCTCTCTTGCTATATATATATATATATATATATATATATATATATGTGTGTGTGTGTGTGTGTGTGTGTGTATGTGTGTAGTTTACGCACCTTAACATTTTTTTTTTGTCTTAAGGGGGCGTGAAAAAGAATTTCGGGCCATGGATTAAGAGAGATCAGATCACCTGTGCCACAGATGTGCTACAAAGTTGAAATTATCACATGAGACTTAGACTTTGTTGAGCCTATGTAATAGTTTAACTGACACTGGTGATATAAACTCGAATGAAGAGGGTATAAATAAAAAGAAAACAAAAAGAGATACCGTCACCCATACGTCAACGGTGTCAATAAGGGAATAATTCAGAGATCAATACACTGAAAAGGAGGAGGGCTTCTTGGAGAATAGAGCCAAATTTAAAGCTCCCAAATCAATAATTATACTCGATGTGAGGGCTTCTTAGATGATTTTCTTTGGCACAAATAAGTCACAAAATAATTTACGGATCCGTCATTAATTAATAAAAAAAATTAATTAAAAATTAATAATAAAATTTTTATGATCAAATTTTTGTAACTTCTTTGTACCTAAAATATTATCCTCTATTTTTTTTTTACTCTATTTCTTTTGTAATTGAGCAAAAGTGGGTCACACAATTAAATGTCAACACCCTATTGACTCACTGTAACTCTGTAAGATCACATGCAGGTCAAATGGACTTTTGTTATCACATGCCAACAATAGAGTGTCTCTAATATGTTTTTCCTTGGGCCGTTTGATAGTTAGAATATATAATTAATAAGATGTTAGGTAAATTTTTGCGTTCTAGATTATTATTCCACGCTACTCGGTTTAATTCTCTTGTTATTAATACTAGGTAAAAGATGATATTATTAATCTTTGTATTATTAATAATAATATTTATACCAAATCACACCTTATGGTGTTACACCTTCCTTGTTAAAGCAAGTTACATATTTTATTGATACGGCTTAATACAAATATTTTTTTTTATTTGTATTTTTCTAATTGTAAAAAAAAAATAATGAATCCATTGATTTAACACCACCGGAGGATAACTTGTACGTACCCCTTTCGTCCCAAAATACGTGTTCATTGAAAATTTACTGCTAAAATTGAGTAACTATTGAGTGCAGTGGTGATATCGCTGATATAATATCACCATCTAATAATAATACAACAAGTTAATAGCTTTATTTATAATCTTGCTACTTACATCAACAAGATTGCTAATAAAAAGTGCCAATTTTTTAATCTAGCTTTTTTTTAAAATTATTTTTACCATTTTATTTTTGAGTTGATTTATACTTTAATTGATGGGCTCCACTCTCATCACTATTCTTGAGAAACATACACTATGCTAATATTTGTTTAAAGTCATTATATTTTCTTAATTTATGTATCAGATCAAACATGATATTTTTTTTAAAACAAAGGGACAACATTTTTGGATTATACTCAATATTTTTCTATTTTACTTTTCTCAAAGGCCTTTTACATACATTTTGAAATATGTAAATTTCTAGTATTTCCTTTTTTAGGCTAATTGGCTGAGTTCATTATAAGTATGGCATCAAATCAAATCACATAGTTGAGAATGGTGATTTGGTAAATCTACATCTTTTATGATCAATACACTCATCCACCCCGTAACAACTAACAATAAAGCTGGATTTGATTTGTCTCATATTTATTGCTTAATTTAATGATTATTTCTAAATAATTGCCACGTGATCATATAGTTTTAGAGTTACGTGTCTTCATCAATACAATCATCTATCTAATAAAAATATAAGACACTTAAAAAAAATAAACTTTCACTAAAAAAGACTTTCTTCAATGCAAATATAGGTGGAGTTGATGTAACATTCAGTTGAAAAGACGTGATCATCTACTTCTTGAAGGTAAGATGTTTTTTCATTCACGTCATTTAAAAATAATTAAAAGTTACAATTTTTAAAAAATTTTACAATTAACGTATTATCAAAATTAAATATAAACTAAAAACTTGGCATTTGGTCGTGCGGTTGACTTCTTTCAATTTTTTTCTCTTATTAATTACAAATATGTTAAATATCTATCTAAAAATAAATAAAATAAAATAAAAACTTTTAATTGCATCTCTTCGATTGAAACAGATGTATATATATATATATATATATATATATATATATATATATATATATATATAAGACCATTTGCTGTCTCCAACAAAAATAAATTAAAGTCAAATTGTTTACCTAATGTAGCAACAAGCAAGTGCATAAACAACCACTCCACATGGCCTATCTCTCTCTAGATGGGACACTCCACCATACTTGCAAGCCTAATTCAGACTCTCCCCAACTACAATGAATTACTTGCAATCCATTTTGGCAAAGATAATCAAACTAGGGTAGAAGCATAACAAATGTAGAAAAATGGTTTAATCATAGTGTGAATACTTCAATAATTAATCACTCAATTTATGAAATTTGGAATCTATTTGACTACTATTTATAAGTAATAGAAGGAAATATTTTCAATAAATTTGCATCTTAGCTTCTGAAATGTTTCTCAAAAGTTGTTAATTCTTTTACGATGCGTCAATTATTTGCCCCGAAATAGGCAAAATGTCCCTTAAGCGACTCAAAGAGCATATGTCCTAAGGAAAATGAGTAAAGTGATTTTATGACATTCTTTTTTATTTTTATGGGATGCTATATGACGTTTTAAAAGATCAAATTTAATGAGATGATTGAGTTTTATTAAAACTTTTAATACACAACAATTATCCAAATGTTTTTTACTAACAAACTATAGGAACAAAATTAAATCCCTTCACGAGGGAAAATTACAAACTATGATGAAATTAATTGGTAATTTGATTCTCTTTAATTTAAGTCACGTCTAATTTGAGTTTTGTGTTAATTATATAGCACACACCAAAATTAGAATTATCTAAAACCATAGGAAAAGACAAAGTATTATTCTCCCTTCGTTTCTAAATTATTGTTTTGACTTTTTTGATTCAACTATCTTGGTCCTTCATTGATTTACTTAAAATCATTCTAACTTATTTGGAATCACAAAATATGTCAGCCAATTTATTCTCATAAGTTAGTCGACTGAGTCCACATTGAATCAGTGACTAATAATGACTTAAATATTTTCAAGTGATCAGTTACTGATAATTGGCATAAGTACTGATAATGTATATGACTTATCTCTTATGTTAGTCTACTGATCTTTAGCGGAAGCTTCCTTGATAAGCTTCCGTAGCTATCTTTTGAATTTGTGTCAGTACTTTGCGTGCTTTAAATTTAAACATGCTTTATGTTTAAAATCTTCTGACACACTTTTTATTCTTAGCTTTACTGTGTATTTCAGAATAACAAGATATTTCCTACTTCTTCTGAAATAGCTCATAGCTCGGAGAGAGTTATTCACCCATTTTGACTCACACATCTACAGAATATTTAATATAAAATTAAAAGCTTCCAATGGCCAGAAACTTATCTCTGCCTATATAAAGCCACAAAAGCAACAAATTGAAGAACTTAACCTCAGCATTCGAAGCTCTCAAGCATTTATAACACTTAAAGAATTCTAGAGCTTCTACATTAAAGAGCAAATTACTTAGAGCATTTATTGTTTATTCTCTTCTCTTTGTATTTGTCTTTACTAGTTCAATCATTGTAAAGAATCTCTCCCAACTACTTAGTTTTTGAAGGATCTTTGATTGTAACACACAAGATTGATTTGTTCCTGTTAAACATTCAATCTCCATATTCACTGGTGTTGTTGTACACTAATCCGTTAGTGGTCATCTGAAATTATTAATATTAGTGCACTTCAAAATTCAAGTTTGACCAACTTGATAGTAGACATAGCAGTTTCGTACTATGAATCACTCGAGAATACATTTTTTTTTCTTTTAGTAAAAGAGGATCAATAGTGGTTCCCTACTTACCCCCTGGTGACTCGAACCCACAACCTATCGGTTGTAGGTGAAGCGTCTTACCAACTACGCTGCACTTACTTGTCACTTTAGTATACATCTCGCTTTCCTTACTTGTGATATTTTGATCAGCTGATCAAAGCTTTAAGCATTGTCAAATTACTTAAAGTCTTAATCAATCAAGTTACTTGTTTATCGGCTGGTTTTTTATCAACAACTGATTATTTTACAAAAACTTATTTTTCGCTACTAAGTTTTTATAAATGTTTTAAAACTTCATAAAAAGATTTTATAAGGTTAGTCACCTCCCCCAGCCTTATCAGTTGCCTAAGTGGACCTACAAACTGGATGTTTTTCAAATAAAAATTTGACGTTTATTATTTTTTAGTTTTTTCAAAATTATAAAACACGTAATTCGTAATATCAAAAAAATATTACCAATTACATATTTTATGATTTTGAAAAAATAAAATAAAAAATATATGTCAAAATTTTTTTAAAAAAATAATCAATTTAAATTACAAATTCAAACATGACAATAATTTAAAAACAATGAGTAATTCACCCGAAATATTTTTATGTTGCGTAGATTCACAAACACTTACAAAATTGGATTGAGCAAGAACTTTTCAACTTAGATCCCGTTTGGTACAGTGTTTTTAAAACACTGATTTTTTAAAATGCAACCTTTCTTATAAATGTGTTTGGGATATTATTTCAAAACGCAATTTTTTTTCCTAGCAGCGTTTTAAAACTTACGTTTTGAGAAAAAACTGAGACTTCCATCATTTTAAAATGCAGCTGTGTTTTAAAAATGCATCTTTTTTTGTCGCAGCATTGAAACATAATTTTTTCAAATAAGCTCCATATTATCTCTGTATTTTGACCAAAACGTATTACCAAGCGGGCTCTTACACTAGCATAACAATCAAAAAGAAAATTAAAATGAAAAGTTCAATAATTATACTTCTTATTACAAGAGGATCAATTAAAAAAAATTTACAAGAGGATCAATTATTTTTATTTTTTTAAAAATTACTACTCTTACTTATTTTATTTGACAAGTTAAACTTTTTAAAAAGGTAGTTTTTTTACCCATTTGTATCTTTTCGAATAAAATATTGAGGAAAGAGACTAATTCTTTTTTCTTGAGACGGATGGATTTAGAAAAAACATTATTTTAACATTTATTGCAACACAATCTGATTCGGTAAATGACAAAAGAAAAGTAAAAAAGACTAAAAAGATAAATAAGAGAATGAAGAGGATACGGACCGAACCCCTTCCCAAGTTCCCATATTCTTAGCTTGTCAATAAAGACAAATATCCCATAAATACGTTCATCATGGAGCCTCTATTTTGACAGTATAATTAATTATTTTCCAGCATAGCACGAGTCCCCCGTAGATTTTGCCTTAACTACTCCTTAGGCCCTTTCATTTGACAATCTATACCCCCTTTAACATTCTTTTCTTACTTTGTTATGCAAAATTTGTTGACATAGTCGTGTATATATGGTTTCGCAAACACCTACGTCACTTTCTAAATAATGTCATTAGTTGAAAACTCTATTGTAGAAGGACTTGAAAAATACTATAATTATAGTGCTTGGGGCATTTAGCATCATCAAATAAAGTGTTGTACAAAGAGGAGGGATCCCAAAAAGTGACAACGTTAGTAGAGAAAATTATGTGAGAATTTGAAGTTGTTAGACACATCCCTAGAGTGAATTTGAATTCAACTCTAAATAGCACTTGAAAGACTCCTCTAAATGGGAGAAATTTAAAATTGATTTCAAAAGTGCAAAGTTCGATAAAGAAGAGGCAGGAGTAGGTACTATAGTCAAGGACACATACCAAGAGATGTAATTAAATTATCTAAAATGAATAAGTCATCAATTGAGAAGGTTTCTGGTTAAATCCTTTGTTGGTTCTCACACAAGGCTAAAGGGTAACAAATTTGTTTATGTACAATATAGTCGAACTAATGAAGCCTTGATTGGAATATTTCATGTAAATGAAAGAACTACTTGATTTTGTTATCCCCCTAGTTCAAGCAAATATAGTTTAGTTGATTGGGTTTGGAGCTCTTGTTGTTCGCTTTTGTTTGAAATGTCATGTTATTTATGCTCCTTACACAACAAATCACCAAAAAAATGACAATGCTATCATTTGCATGTTTACTATGGGTCGATTAGAAAGACAACAGTAGAAAGTGTTTCATGCATAAAGTTTAGGGTTCAAAGGTTTGTACATTGAATCCTTGCTTAGGGTGATCAATAAGAAGGTACTTGTCGAGCATCATATAATTACCACATATAAAAAGAACATCGAAGACTAATCACATATTAATTTATATACAAATATAAAAACCAAAAATACATAGAAAATGATGAAAGGTTTCCTAAATAATTCCCTTTGGTGATCCTACATGGAAATATTCTTTATACATATACATTATTATTGTACATTTAATAATAACACATGGTACAACATAATTATGAATATCCAACTCTAATTACATGCCCATTTGGGGTTGCCCCATCAAACACACTTTCAAACATAGATATAACCATTTCTACTAAGAATATGTATTTATCAAACAATCCATATATAACCACCATGTCCCCTTGACATACGAGGCATTCCTCCGTTACTCATTGATTTCATTAAAGAGTTGTAAGGTGCTTATGTGCCCAACTCAAATATTACAAGGGCGTTCATAATAAATATTCCCTATACATGAGTATATTCACGAGGGAGCGGAGCGCGTGACCGTGTGTCATTTAACTGACGCGTGGACAATGAGTTTAAAATCTTTCCTCCGTCACCTCCCTTAAACCACCCACACATCAACAGCTTCAAAAAGTTCATTCGTCACCTTCACTTTCTCTCTCTAGAAACTAAGAGAGAGAAACCCCCTTTCTGTCTCTCTCAAACTCTTTGTTTCTTTGTCTCTCTAGACTACTACTGTCAATGGCGGGTGTTAAAGTTATCCCGTATTTCTTTTCATGGATGTTGAAGAAATACAATCTTTTTATCTCAGTATTGGTAGCCGCCTTATGTTTTTTAAGCTACCTCGCCGGAAACAGCAGAGCCGGCGGCGGCGGAGTCGCCACCTCCGTTTACTCAACATTTCCATGCAACCCAAGTACAACCAATGCCACCCAGGTCAAAAAAGTCCTCGATTTTCGTGCCCACCACCAAGCAGACGATCTGATCCCTGACGTAAAAGTGGCGCGTGCAAAGCAGTTCCCTGCCTGCGCCGCAAAATTCAGCGAGTACACCCCATGCGAGGACGTTGACCGGTCATTGAAATTCGACCGGGACAGGCTGATATACAGAGAACGGCACTGCCCGGAACGAGGGGAGGTTTTGAAGTGTAGAATTCCGGCGCCACACGGGTACAAGATTCCGCCGCGGTGGCCGGAGAGCCGTGACACGGCGTGGTTTGCGAATGTGCCACATAAGCATTTGACCGTGGAGAAGGCGAATCAGAACTGGGTACATGTCGAAGGGGACCAACTGAGGTTTCCCGGCGGTGGGACCATGTTCCCGCATGGTGCAGACGCTTACATTGATGATATCGGGAAGTTGATCAATCTCCGTGATGGCACTATTAGGACCGCCATTGATACCGGTTGTGGAGTAAGTATACTATTAATTCTAGACAAACTATATTTTTGAAACTATACAAGTTTTAATTAATTACGATACAATTATTTATGCACTCGGAATGTGGATTATCGTGTAATACATACTACTAGACGATGATCATATGTACATGTTTTGAAATGATTTTATAGGTTATACCGTATGATCAATTATCGAAAATGGCTTTCGATACATACATATACCCAATCCACTCGAGAATTTTCGTTGATTGGATTTTTGAAATGTACGATTAAACAAAAATCACAAAATGAATAATACATTAGGAATTGAAAATGTACAACTATATATGTAAAGATCTAAAAAGATTTGGCCAGGCCTACATCTAGTCTTGTTTTCTATATTTATACAAATGTTTATATTATAAATGAAACGTTTGTGATTTATTTTTGATAATTATGGAGTATCTTTTCCTTTTAACTTTGTTTTTAATTAGCTTTGACTTTTGTGTTTGGCTGTTGAATGGTTGATGAGAAAGAATAGGAAAGTAATAATATATTAAGTAGAGAGTATTCAATCTTTTTAGTCAAAACTACTTCTTAATTTGGCTAAATTGAGAAGCTTTCCAAATTTTACAATATGATTTGTTGAAAAATCAAAAAAGATTATCTTGACCATTATTTATTCCTACTAATACATTTTCTTGCCCACTGAAATTTGAATAATCCTTGACAATGTATACATTTTCTTGCCCACTGAAATTTGAATAATCCTTGACAATTGGGTATAATCAATGGGATTTATATTAGTTATTTTTTCATTAAAAATAGTGGATTCTTTAGAGTGGTCCACATGAATTCTTTTCTTACACCTCAAGAATATGGAATTTTTTTAAAAATTAATGAATTTATTATAGGAAATCTCATAACAAGAAAATTCTGCTTTTTTTCTTTTTATTTCCATCGGGGGGGGGGGGGGACCCGATAATGTGTTGGCATAGAAAAGAGTACTTGTTTCTAAGGTCTTGCTTTTGGGTGTAAGGGCGTTATCGAGACTCCATTGATGGAAAGTTTTGGTATTTGGAACTCTCAAAAAACGAAGTAAACTTTTGTCATATTGCTTGTTGTGAAAATTGGACTATAGAAACTTCCCACAAAAACGTTTACTCATAAAGCCTTGGCATTTGCCTTGTTTTGATCATACGTAAACAGAACACTTCTTTTTTCAAAAATATTCAGACAAGAGTCGGAGTCTTATTGGTAACGGACCAAGTTCATGGATTTAAGTGCTGGTCTACAAGTCCCATTTCTTCGTGCTGTTGTTTGCTTCAAAAATATTGGACAAGAGTCGGAGCCTTATTGGTCCTAAGATCCATAGTTATAAAGAAACGTTGTTTGACTGCAAAAATTGACATTAATCAATCCATAGTAAATGAACAACTGTTGTATTATATGTAGATAATCTGTCCATTTCGGATAGATCACAACTTCCTCAGATATGGATGCCATAGCCTTTTGGAGATTACTGGTCCTTGCTTATTTGTTTGATTAAATCTGTAAATGTGTTTTATGTTCTTTATTGTCCTTTTTTTTATTCTATTACAAGACGTGATTCCAACATCTTAACTACTTAATTTACTTTCCCTTCAGTTGGATAGGAATCTCAAATATTTAATAGTGTAACCAAATGACTGATTTGTAGTCTGACCTCACTTTGAAACAGCCAGCACACTTAAAGATTATTAAGGTCTTTTTATGGGATAATACTGTTGATTAGGTATGATTGTACTTATTAAAACTTCTATGATGCAATACCCCTGTTTATTTCTTTCATGAATCATAAGAGTTACAGAAGTAGACAAAACGTCGAAGATAATAAAAAGAAAAATAATACAAGTTACTAAATATTGTACTCCCTCCCTCTCGAGAAAATGTCAGCATTTGAAAAGTCATTTTTTGAAACTGTACTTTTACTTCGGTATATTTCCTTCAAATTGCACTAAAATTACCTGTTTTTGTATGGAACGTTAAAGAAATATCATGTTTCCAAAAAGAAAGAGAGAGAAATTTTAAGTTAGCTTAAATTTGAATATGCGACTTTTTTTTTGGGACAAACTCGAATGAAAAGTATGGCTCTTTTTTTAGGATGAAGAGTATAATTCTTTATGTGTGGAAGATAATTGTTTATTTTTCACAATGAATTAATTTTAGGTTGATAATTTTGCAGGTTGCGAGCTGGGGAGCTTATCTGCTTTCGAGAAACATTGTAACAATGTCATTTGCACCAAGAGATACCCACGAAGCACAAGTTCAGTTTGCTCTTGAAAGAGGAGTCCCTGCACTGATCGGCGTCCTAGCTTCCATTAGGTTACCTTATCCTTCGCGTGCTTTTGATATGGCTCATTGTTCTCGTTGCCTCATTCCATGGGGCCAATATGGTAATTACTTGACCTCGTCCTTGCAATGTCTTTTTCATTTTTTTTTTTTACCTGAAGTTAATGTGGTTATAATTTGTGAGCAGATGGGATGTACTTGATTGAAGTCGACAGGGTTTTACGACCTGGTGGATATTGGATTCTCTCTGGCCCACCAATAAACTGGGAGAGACATTGGAAAGGCTGGGGACGAACAGCTGAAGATTTGAAAGCCGAACAATTTGTGATCGAGAGTGTGGCAAAAAGCCTATGCTGGAAAAAAGTGATACAGAAGGAGGACATTGCCATTTTCCAAAAACCCACTAATCATGTCCACTGTAAGAAAAATCGCAAGATCTTTAAGAAACCGGGCTTCTGTCAGTTGCGAGATCTCGACAGTGCTTGGTAATGCTTGTTTATATCACTTCTATTGATTTTATTGTTTTGAAAGGATGTTTCACCAACTTAATGAATGTGCTTTGCAGGTATACCAAGATGGAGGCATGCTTAACTCCCCTGCCCGAAGTTTCTGATATAAAGGAAACTGCAGGTGGGCAGCTAGCAAGGTGGCCGGAAAGATTAACCGCAGTGCCACCAAGGATTATCAGCGGAACTGTGGAGGGAATTACAGCAGAGATCTTTAGGAAAGACACAGAACTATGGAAGAAGAGAGTATCACATTACAAGACTTTGGATTACCAACTAGCGGAGCCCGGGAGATACCGGAACTTGCTTGATATGAATTCTTACTTGGGAGGCTTTGCAGCTGCACTTGTTGATTATCCAGTGTGGGTTATGAATGTTGTTCCAGTTGAGGCGAAAGTCAATACTCTTGGAGTTGTCTACGAGCGTGGACTGATTGGAACTTACCAGAATTGGTACGCCTCTGTGTTCCTAAATTTATCCGTCCTTTTCTATTCTTGTTTGATTCATATTTGTATAATTCGACCCCTTGACTGAATCATGGTTACATACTATCTCTCTAGGTGTGAGGCCATGTCTACTTATCCAAGAACTTACGATTTCATCCATGCTGATGCTGTGTTTAGCCTCTACAAGGATAGGTAATATGCAATGTTCTATTTATTTTTCTTTTGTCATTGATTTCATTACGACTAGGGCTGTTTATGAAACTGAGCCAGCACGAGCCAGCACGAGCTCGGCTCACTTAAAGCTTCACCTGTGTTGGGTTTACGTCGAGCTCGAAAATAATTTTAAGCTTGAGGTATAAATAACCCAGCTTGGCTTTGCTTGGCTCAAATAAGTGGGTAATCACAAAATATACACAATTCAAGTACAGCTCATTATGTTTTTGACTTGAGCTCAAGCTTGGCTCGTTTATGGCTAGTTTTTTGAAGTCATCAAGTCGAGCCTGAAAACTCATAGCACACCTTGGCTTGAGCCCTATTACGAGTTACGACTATGGACCTGAAGAATTTCTAAGTACTCTTCTTGCATTTTATTTGCTCCACAGATGCGAAGTAGAAGATATTTTGCTGGAAATGGATAGAATATTACGGCCACAAGGTAGTGTGATTATCCGAGATGATGTCGATGTACTGGTCAATGTCAAGAGCATAGTCGACGGACTTCAATGGGAAAGCCGATTGGTTGACCATGAAGGAGGGCCTCATGTTAGAGAAAAGCTTCTAATTGCTATTAAGCAGTACTGGACAGCCCCTGCAGGGGATCAAGAACAAGGCGGCTCAGTAAATGCTTCCTAGAGCTCGTTTTCCTACTGCTCATCCTTCTTACAGTTTTTACTGAATTCTTGGTTCTTTATTTTTTCAAGATTTCAATTTTTTGACCCCTCCCCCCTAATTCCCCGTCTCTCTCGGTTGCCCTAACTGCGATCTGTCAGGTTTATGGTTTAACTTCCATAAGAGGTTTTTCGTTAGTTTTTCTCTCTCATATTGATTGATCCTCATGTAAAGAACAGGCTATATATAATCGGTAAATCTTGATATGGAAATGAAGAATGTGTTTATACAGATTTAAACTTTTTTATGGAGAATTAGAATGGATAATCTGAGGTTAAGAAATTATAGTTTCTCCTCGCTTTGGTTTCATGGTGGTACTAGTACCACTATAAGATGTACAATCTACGAAGCTTAGACTGAAGCCGAAGCAGACTCTTCGAAAATGGTATGCTTCTCTGTTGGTTCACTTGGAAAGGAGAAGTTGTTGCAGTGGTTTGTGGCTTTGTGCTTCAGTAGATAATTTAAGTAGAGTTGGAATTTCACAAAGTGTTCGGTCTCCAATTTACAAAAGAAACCATGTATATAAACCTGCTTACGAGAGAGACAATCCATAAAAGAAATCACGTATACGAATTGATAAAGTTACTTATGAGAGACACTAATCAAGTTAAGCTACAAATTGATAAAGTTACTTACGAGAGACACGAACCGAGTGAAGCCATACTCGTCACAATTTGACACATACATACATAGTAACTTCATTGAATAAGTCAACGGTGTTACATGTTAATTGTGGCTTGTTGTACTGTGACAAGCCCATAGTTGACAAAAATGTGAATATGGATGGCTTCATGGCATGTTTAATTGGAAATCAAACATATAAACCAAAGATGTTCTAAATTAATCAAATTAAATAATATTTTTTTCAAAAAAATACTATTATTTTTAATTATTTTTTTAAAGGTGAAAGGGGACATAGACCTTACCCCAACCATTATTATTATTATTAAAGGTATTGAAAGACTACAATTAAGACTATATGATGCAATGGATTGGCTAGAACAAATTATTTGAACACCCGACCTCTCGGCTGAAAGTAGTAACGTACCAGGGTGGCTCTGGTGTAGGGCTTGAACGCTCAACCTCTCCGTTAAGAAAAGTGAACAGTACTAAATGGGCCTTTGGTAATGCTTGAACAACCCGAGTAATAACGTACCAGGGTGGATCTAGTGTAGGGCTTGAACGCTCAACCTCTTCGTTAAGAATGGGCCTTTGGTGATGCTTGAACAACCCGAGTAATAACGTACCAGGGTAGATCTGGTGTAGGGCTTAAATGGGCCTTTGGTAATGCTTGAATAACAACGGTGTCTCTAGTGAAACTTGAATACCCGACTTTTTTTAAGTATCAGACTGTTGTCTCTGGTGAGTCTTAAACCCTCGACCTCCACGTTAAGAGAAGTGAGCAGTAACAATTGAGCAAAAACTCGTCGATAAATTAAATAATAATTAAAAATAGAAAAACCTCTATTTATTCAGCTCCCATCTCGTCTTTAAAGGAACAAAGCCTAGATAGAATGGGGATTGTTTTAGGGATAATCATAACTCTACTAGTTATATTGATCAGCCATGGAGTAGATAGGCGGAAGAACCCCAAATACTGAGGGGTGTTGCCTCTTGGTTCAATGGGTTGGCCTCTTATTGGAATTTCCCCTTACTAGTTACAAGTTTGTATGATATCCCTCCTTTCATCAAAAAGAGAATGGCAAGGTTAGTAATTGAGATCATTATGCCATTAGGATAAATTACATTTACATTAATTGTTTGTGTGTTGTGAAAATGTTTCTTTCCAACAAGATAGTGTAAAGAGTATTGTTTCTTAAACTAAACCACTAACGATATGATTGTTTTTCATGTTTTTTCTTGCCTAGGCAAGGACGGACTTACAGTTTCTTTGATTTTATTCCGAACCATGATATAATTGGGTAGTTGTCCCTCCTCGATACCTAGATCTCTCCTTCCTCCACGAGACTTAAACATGAATTTTATTCATTAAGTCAACCTTTAGTCTTGAATTTGATTTAGCCACATGTATAAATTTATTTCCTTCTTAAATGTGAGTCCTGTTAGATTTTCTTCTTTAACCTCTAACATTGTCATTGATAATTAGAGACGGAAAAATTAGCCCAGTCCAATGGGGCTGGCCCAGTCAGCCCGATATTTGTATGGGCTAAAGTTTAATTTTTGGAGGCCCAAAAAAATGCGGACCTTTTTGGCCCAGTCCAGTAGGCCCGACGGTTCAATTGGGCTTGAATAAAAAAAAACCCGGGGCTTTTGGGCTAGGCCTGGCCCGCACTATTTTATTATTATTTATTTATTTTCACTCAAAAAATAATTCTAACTTCTTCAATAATTAAAGCAATAATTAAAGACCATTCTATTTTAAAGCTAACTAGAATGATCCAGTTAGCTTTATTGTTTGATATTATAATTTATACATGCTGTAATGCAATCTCAGACATTGAAACAACATTTTTCAATTTGATTATTGCTTTATTGTTTAATTATTGCTTTAACTGACCAATAAAGTTAACTTCTTAAATAATTAAAGCTCCGAACAATTCTAGTATAATATTTATTTTTATTTTAATTAATGTTTGATACAGTGATTACATTATTTTACCTTCAGTAGTTAGCAGTTAGGAAAAACAATAAATCATAGTATTACTTTTGTTTAGTAAGTAACTTAAAATTTCATTTGACAATTGACATCACCATTGTTTTTTTTAGTTTATTTATTTTTTCAATAAAGACTTTTTAGCCCGGCGACCCGATGGACTTTGATGGGTTGGGCTAGACTTTACTTTTTTTCGGCCCTAGTAAAATTGGGGTTTGGTCCAGTCCGACCCGATATTAAGTATTAGCTCGATGGATTTGCACTGAATCAACCCAATCCAGTCCATTGCCAGCAATGTTAATCGATTTAGCCTTCCTTCTCTGCCATTATTTGATATGAAATCATCAACTTGACCATAATACGGGTAATCATGTGGTATAACATTTGTACTTGCATATTTCACTTACAATAACAAGTCAAGCGAGTCATAGGCCCATAGTTTCCGTACCATCATGGCCCATACAAAGAGTACAAGACAGCATGCTCGGACATTATGCAGTCATAAATAGGATCATCTATTCTAAAAATATATTAAATTTTTTATTTTAACCAAAATTTTAACTGTTAAATCTTCGTCACATTATATAATTGATCCTTTTGAAATAGAAGTCAAACTATAAGATTTTCTATTCCAATAGGATCCTCTACATAAGTACCTCAAGAACTTGATGGCACTTTTTTGCCTGTACTTTCAGCAATTTTTACATTTTGCCACTATTATATTTTGAGCAAAATTGTCATTGTAGTTTTAAAGGAAAATTCAATCTCGCCATCATTTTTAATTGTCATCGAATTTCTAACGGATTTAATTTCAGTCGTCTCACTTAAAGTTTTTCATACTGTTGAGAGATCCTTGATGATAGCTAGTGTTAGAAAATAAACCATTTTTTATTTTTAAATTATTAGGGACTCTTTTTTTAGGGTTAAAAATAGATGATATTTTATGAACATAAAAAGATAGAAAGAATGCAATATAAACATAAAAACAAAAAGGAAAAGATATATTGTCTAAATAAAAAATAATAGAGAAATATTTAAATTAATTACTCTATACATTTTGTCTTATTGTATCATAATATAATAAAAAATGTAATAAAGAAAATAAAAGAATATGCTAAGTTTAAAAGAAATCTAGTCAATTAACTAAATTAGAAAGAAAAAAAATCTAGTTGTCAACACGCATTTTGTTGAATGTAATTTAATTCTTGTAAAGAGAATTAACTAGAAATTTGTAAACTTAGAGCCCGTTTGTTCGCGCATTTTGGCCAAAATACAGGGTTAAAAAGCAGCTTATTCCTTAATTTAGCGTTTCAATGCTGCGGTAAAAAAAACTACGTTTTCAAAACGCAGTTGCGTTTTAAAACGCAGGAATTCCTAGTTTTTTCCCAAAACGCAGATTTTAAAACGCAGTAGGGAATAAAAAGCAGCGTTTTGACATAATATCCCAAACGCATTTATAAAGGAAAAAGTCGCGTTTTAAATAATCTGCATTTTAGAAACGCTACGTTTTTAAAATACTGCGTTTTCAAAACGCTACACCAAACGGACTCTTATTCTTATATTAATGTTTTTTAAAATCATGTTGTAATTGAAATTATAAATATAAGATTACCAGAAAAATAAAAGTTTTAATTCAACATATAATAGCCAGCAAAAAAATTATGTGATGTTAAAAACTCTTCTTATCATGAATAATTCTTTTTTATAAGAATCATTTTTTAATAATTTTTTATTTTTTATTTAATAACTCATGTTAGTATTACTTTAAAATAAAATTTTGTTTAATAATTTTTAGTTAGAAAATTGATGTCTGCCAATAATAATACATTAAATCCCTTTAACTACTACCATAAATGAACTTTCAATCTATTTACAAAACTTTAGGCGAAGCGATTGAAATGAATTCTATGATAGTTAGAGATAAATGACAAAATTACGAACTTTACATAATTTAAAAATGTGTTAAAGTACAACTGCAAATCTGACCGTTTTGCTGAAGTTGATGTAAAACCTTGTTAGCCTAGTTGAGAGTTAAAGAGAAAAGCTACTTTTTTAAATGACAAGTGAATATCTTTCTTCTTGGGCTAGTCATGGCGCTAGGAGGAACTGCAAATGTATACGTCCAATGACAATTTTTTATCCATTCCACTAGCTCATCCATTTTACCCATTAATTAAAAATAATTTATTAGGTTAGCCATTTAAATACCGACTATTATAATAGATTTTAAATGGATAACCTCATAAGTACCTAACACTATAACGGGAATTTATTAGGAATTGTAAAATAACAAATTTTTGGCCTGTGACAATATAAACGAAACTGAGAGAGTATAGTATAAAGTTTAGGTTTCATAATATTTGGTTGCCTAAACTTGTGTACTTATTTGTTTGGTCATACTTTTTTTTTTTTTTTCTGGTCCTTCTTCTTGTTTAAAGATATTACTTAATCCCTTTACCCCGTTACCGTCATGTTATCTTCCTAACATCTAGACGTATTCCCGCCCCTCCCGCCTCCCCAACGGTGTATATTGAAATAGTTTTTCCCCTTCTCTCTGTACATGCATGTGTTTTGGGCTCCCCTCTCGCCATGTTGTTTCTCTTAGAGGCATAAAATAGTGCTTTTGGTGTTTGACACATTTGATTGTGTGACACATCTTTTGGATGGAAGTGGTGTTGCATGGTTGAGATGGTTCCCAACCCCCATCTTTGAAACAAATCTTTGTAAAGCATCTTAATGAAATAAGATAATCGTAGGTTGATAAATAAGTATCACCATGAAGGAAATGATTGGTGAGTTGTGGTAACTTTTTTTAGTGGGAGATATTGGTAGTGTGATGATTTGGGTGGTCTATTTTCAAATGTGGAGGCCTTTTTTATGTTTGATTGGTTGGTTATAGTGTAGAAGGTTGTATGTTGTGATATCCGCAGTCCTAGAGGCAGAGATACAATATGTATTCAATTTTTATTAGTTCATGGAAAGTGTGTACTATGGTCTTCTTTGGAGTGACACTTTCTGATGTCAATCCAAGATTGTTGACAAAGGAAAACCAACCACGAACACGTATTGAAACAGAAAACAACGAATTGAAACGAAAGATAAGGAACTTCCCTCAACCCTAGGGCGGATTTAATCCCTAGAACCTTGGGGTCCAACTTTGACCCACTAATCGCAATTGATTATGAACCAAGACTACGTAACACCATAAGCCTGCAGCTCAACAAACTTGATAAGTTCAAAGGTTTGAGAATTCTAGTCCAAAAAATCTTTCAAAAACTCACAATATAGTGAAAACTCAATTCAATTTAATCATATCAAAAGTTATCAATCTAATACATAAGACCACCTTTATATAGGCTGGAAACAAACCTACTAACCCTAAAAGTCGTTTAAAATTGAATCCCAAAGAAATACGACGAAAACTACTTTAAAACACCCAAAATTGCGAAAATACAAAAATCCTGTAATCGGTACGCTAGGGAGCACGTTGGTTGCGCTAAGGCGCGCGGCTCTCAGTACTTTTGCTATGAAACGTCCAAACTTCAGCAAAAAACATCAATTTCTGAACAAGGTGACTGGCACGGCTGCGCCTAATAATTGGCGCGAGCGCACGAAGGCAAAAATGAACTGGACTGATTCTGGGGTGAGCGCTCCGAGTCAGATGAATTTTTGGACAAATTTTCATGCTTAATTGACCCTCCAACATGCAAACGAACCTCCCTTCTTTGCCTTGAACATCCTTGCTTGTTGTTTGGAGCCAAAGACACTAAGAATGCACATGAACTCTTTCTTGGATCGTCCTCGAATGAATGGGCCCCCATATCATTAATGAGTTGCTTGAATTGGGCTTCGATCCTTGGTGCGATCCGTGGTTCTCATCATTCCCCCTCTCTTCGAAAGAATTCATCCTCGAATCACCTACATCAAAAGGACGCAAATCAGCAATAGAAAAATATGCACTCACATAAGCCTTACCAATCAAATCCAATTTGAAGACATTGCCAAACACATGCTCCACCATGATCCTTGCTTCATCCTAAAATGGAAACTCAACTATAGAACTCAAAGAAAGATGATCAAATGTATTAGGAGAAAACAAATCATCATTAAAGAAGAGCACATCCTAGGCATGCGAGGTAGGCCAACAATGTTATGAAACAAATAATCCTCCACATGCTTAGGAGACTTAATACATCCAAATTCCCCATAATTTCCAAGTATTCCACAAAAGTTATCAACATTAAAAAATTTTTTCCCAAAACCCAACAACTTTGTTCCAAAGGTAGAAGTTCAAACAAACCTATGAGATATTGTAGTGATTACAACAATCTCATTACTCGGATGATATCCCCACTTGAACCTCATAACCCTCTTGCTTAATTCGGGAAACACATTAATAAAAACCTGCAGAGAAGAAGCAACACATGGAAGAGAAAATTGAGGTGACATGTTAGCATAACAATATTTCTCCATAGGGATGAGAAATTCCTCACTATGTTTTTTCACCAACTCCCTCACAACCTGACTAGGTTTAGCATATAAGATTGGTTGCACTCTTTCATTGCCCTTTGGCTTTTCAATTATTTATTTTCCTTCTTCAATCTCTCGTGTTTCCACCTTCTTATTTTCTTCCTTTTCTCTCTTTCTTTCCTCTCCACTCGAGTTTTCTCTTAATTCTTTCCCACCACACTCTTTATTTTTTCCCTCATTCTCACTAACCTCACACTCCTTGTTCACATGCTCACTATCTCTACTTTTCCTCTCATTTTGCCTGGCTATCTCTTGATTAACACTCTCTTCTTTAACCGGCCTCTCATTATTTTCCCTCAAACTTTCCTTTTTCTTGGCTTCCTCTTTATCCTTCTCCTCACTAACTGAACCCTCAAATTCCTTTTTGTCAACATCTTCACCCTTTGAGGTCTCCCCATAAGATGTGGTAGGCACAACACTAGGACTTTTGCTTTCCTCCACCTTGGGCCTACTAGGGGTTTAAGAAGAAGAAGAAGAAGAATTAACTTCATGAGTAAAAGTACCTCTCCTCTTAAGTTGCTTCTCAACTTTGATGGCGGCATGCATTACCTCCTCTATATCGACATACTCCCTCAATTCCACCACATGGACAATCTCCCTATTCAACCTACTAATAAATCTATGTATGGTGGCCTCATCATCCTCATCGATATTAGCTCGAACAAGAGCCATCTCCATTGCCCCATAATATTCTTCCATTGACATACTATCTTGAAATAAATTTTGAAGTTCTTTTAATAGATCACGATGGTAGTAGTTAGGGACAAACCTTTTATGCATGACCCTTTTTCATCTCTTTCCATGTCTCTATAGGCCTATCACCCACTCTCCTCAGTCGTCATAAGCTACTTCCATCACACAAGTGCATAATCAGTGAATTCTAAACTAGTAAGTTTCACCTTTTGTGCCTCCATGTATTAGTTACAACCAAAATTCATCTCGACTTTACAAACCCACTCCAAATAAGCATCGAGATCTTCCTTATCTTGGAAATGAGGAACCTTCATCTTGATATTGGTTATATATCCTCTCTTCCCCACGCCTCATATAACACCGACCACCCTCATTCTCATCCTCTCCCCAAGCATCCTCCAAAAGATCACCCCTCCTAGCTTGAAATTATGGTTGAGCTATTTGAGATGGTTCATTCATTCTCCCCTCCAACCTAGCCATTCTTGAAGTTAGGTCCTCCATCATCTTTAACATGCGCTCCTTAGGGTTTTGTGGCAAAACCCTACCTAGCCTATCTTCCCCCTTTGCATAAGAATTTCTTGGTTATTATTACTATATCGTGACATCACAAAAGTTCACAACACACAAAACTCACCAATCTCTTGTGTATAAACTCTCTCACTCACAATTTCTTGAAGAGATTCTCTTACCCACGAAATTATCAATGTGGAGTACAAGTTTTTGAAAACGCTACAACTTGAAACTCAAACAATGCAATCTAGGATTTAAATTTTTGTGGCAAAATTTTCAGAGTGAGAAACAAGTCCACAATGAAAGCAAGAAAAGAATGGAATTTAATAGACGAACAAGATGATGATATGATATGTCAAGTATTCCAGCAATTTCTCAAATAGAGTAATCAATAATGATGATGAAACTTTTTCTAATCCAATTATGAATTTCACAATTTTCGGACCCCCTTTCTTTTTTTCTTTTTTTGAAATAAGTTTCAAGCCTCTTTTTGTTTAGCTTGATGCACAACTTTTGATTCAACAATTTCTCTCTCTCCTTTTTTTTTTTTTTTTTTGTCTATGTGGTAATTTTTATTTTATTTATTTATTTATTTATTTTGACTTTAGGGATAGGATAAACAAGATAACACAAGATTACTAGAATAACACTCAATTTTGCTGGAAGATATTCTCTTATGGAGAAAACAAAGAACAACAAATTTGATGATAACATGGATAGATGAAGAACGAAAAATTTAGATTTGATAACAATGGAATAGAAAAGAAGGATATAATGAATTGGTTGGTTAACTATTTGTTGCATTGATAACAATGATGTGAATCCAAGATCGTTGACAAAGGAAAACCAACCACGAATACTTATTGAAATAGAAAACAACGAATTGAAACGAAAGATAGTGAAATCTCAAAAGCTCACAATATAGTGAAAACTCAATTCAATTTAATCATATCAAAAGTTATCAATCTAATGCATAAGACGACCTTTATATATGCTGGAAACAAACCTACGTTACTAAAAGTCATTTAAAATCGAATCCCAAAGAAATAGGACGAAAACCTACTTTAAAACACTCAAAATCGCGAAAATACAAAAATCTCGTAATTGGCACGCTAGGGCGCGTTGATTGCGCTAAGGTGCGCGACTCTTAGTACTTCTACTCTGAAAACGTCCAAACTTCAGAAAAAAAAATCAATTTCTGAACAAGGTGATTGGCACGAGCGCACGAAGGCAAAAATGAACTGGACTGATTCTGGCACTAGCCACGGTGCGAGTGCTCCGAGTCTGATGAATTTTTGGACACATTTTTGTTCTTATTTAACCTTCCAACATGAAAATGAACCTCCCTTCTTTGCCTTGAACATCCTTGCTTGTTGTTTGGAGTCCAAAGACACTAAGAATACACACGAACTCTTTCTTGGATCGTCCTCGAATGAATGGGCCCCCATCTATCCTCAATGAGTTGCTTGAATTGGGCTTCGATCCTTGGTGCGATCCGTGGTTCTCATCACTTTCTTTTGATCATACATAGCGCGTGAGCAAAGTTCCAGAAGCATTGTGTTTATTACATTCGTCCCGATCAAGTAAGTTCTCCTTCTGATTGTGACACTAGAGATGACATATTATCCCCGTCAGTGTTTTTGCAACGAACTAATATCTCCATAGTTGGGTAGGTGGTTTAGGATCAATTATGTTCTTTATTTATTTAAATTTTAATGTCATTATAAAAAAAATGGTGAATTTTTAAGATTAGTTGGTAGTCTATGTTAACCTATTTATGCTTTTGAAGTTAGCAAGCATGACTTCTTCAGAGTGCCTTTTTTTAATCAATCTTTGAGTGAAATATAAAGTGAATTTCCAGTGTAATTCATGGTGTCTTCCAACTCATGTCCTTATTTCGAGCCCCTATCTCAATAATATTATCATAATGAGTAGGGCTATTAATATTCCCACTTTTTCTAAATACACCATCCCCTAAATTTTGAACCTCTCTTAATACTAAATACATCCACCTTTATTTCCCTATTTTACCTCTTTTAATACACACACATTCGCTCTCCTTCCCTTTTCCCTTTCCACCTGTCCACCACCCTCCAACCCCTCCTAATCGAATTGAAGACAGAAAGAAACTAGGGTTGTGGGTGTCACGCCCCAAACCCACAGTCTGACCAATGGGCCAAGGGTGACCGACTGCGGCCCACTAAAATGGTTTTGGGTTCCGCAAGGCCTTCCAATACAATTGCGTAGCTCAAATCTAACTACTTCTTAATAAAAACTTAACCGCAAACAATGAGGCCCATAATCCTATTTAATCAATCAAGTCCAAAAGAAGTTACCAAAACCACAATTATTTAGGAAGTCAACAGCTCCTTACAAAAACAAAGCCTAATTCCGCGAAACAGAAATCAACTAAATTAGAAAACTCTCGAGCCATCCACTGAGTGGTCCCAAGCTGTCACCGACATTAACGATCTGTAAAATGATAAGGGGTGAGCTCACAGCTCAGCAAGGTACTAACAACGCTATCTAAAGGATCAAGCACGTATTTCGAAAACAATAATTCTATAAAAAGTGATAAGAAGCATTTCAAATCACATTTTCATAAATGACATTTAAAATGTTGTTGAGCAAACATTTACTTTGAAACAAGTCAATGACACTACCGTCCCATACCGGTAATATAACCAACCGTTTCGTTAAAAGAAATTCACTAAGTTCAAACAATAATTTTCAAAAGACTTTCAAAATCAAAAGTTGGTCGAAGCTAGTCGATTACACCACCGTCCCATACCAGTGGCATGACCCACTACTCCGCTAAACAATTTCAATAAAGTTTCATGGTCTTTGTTGACTACGGCTACAGTACAACCCTGTAACACGATGTCGATAATTGTCGCAGTACAACCCTGTGACGCGGTTCGATAATTTCAGAGTTCGATATGTCTACCTAGCTAGTAGAGTAGACGGTTCAGAAGTTTCAATACATAGTCAGACCATCGATTTCTAAAAGTTTCATAGTTCACAATTCTGTAACAAAATTTCAATGTCAATAAACAATAACAAAAATTCAGAAATCAAATTCATTTCATAGGCTCATATGCTTGATCCTTATTTTGGGGATATTTTAATACATCACATTTTTGATAAAATATAAAATCAATTTCATAGGCTCATTTGAAACAAAACGATGAAATAAAGCATTTTATTTTTCGATAAAAACTAAGGGATTAAAAACAAACTAGATAGAGTGGAAAGTCCCTTACCTCGAATTCGACACAAGCTAGACAAAAGTCAAATTGGTACTTCTTCCCAGTCGCTATCAACGGCACCTAATTCCAAAGACAACAATATCCTCTTTTAAAATCAAAACATAATACAATAAGGGTTTTCTAAACATTTTGAAATCTAGGAGGGCCTGTTCGCCAAATTCCAGAACCTTAAGGGTAGTTCTCAACCTTTTCATTAGTCTAGGCTTGAAAGTATAGAGTTCCAGGGGCTAACTTAACAACATCTAAACAGAGAGGATTCAAATGTCGAAAATTATAGACATGGAGGGGTTAATTGCAAGTTTAGTCATCTTCTTCCCCAAAACAATACCAGCAACGCTACTGCTGCTCCACCGCATATGATATGTATTTTTTCTTCTTCCTTTTCCATCCATTCCTTCCATTTAAACTTTCTTTCATCATTAATCTCATCAGACCAACTAACTGGCATAATCCATAATCTCCATATAGCTTTTTTTTTTTTTTTTCCTTTTTTTTTCTCTTTCCAATAAACTTTCTGTACAACCAAATTGATCAAGTCACTTAATAATTTAATCTATAGGTCTTCACATGATATTATCAGTATTCAATCTTACATACGAATTTATACATTCTGGTATAGAAAAAAAAAAACTCCGAATAAAAGTATACTACTTACTTGATCAACGATTCCGATCCTAAATTTTCTCCAACGACGAGTCCGCGAATGGCCTCTACTCCTTCGTCTCTCTTTATCAAAGTTCTCTCAATCTCTTCGCTCACTTTTCCGGTAGAACAACAACGATGCAACCCACAGTTGGCCAGTCCCTTTTATACTTCCTCAGCTTGTCGTTCTCTCTCCCAAAACGCCTTCCCCTCCAACGGCCTCTCCCCTTCATAACGCACAGTTGCCGGTATTATTACCATGATTTTGACTTTTTTTTATTTATTAACTAAAAGCCAAACAATTCTAATGAGAGTTAAAAATAGAGGGCCAATAATTCTAATATCTAGTGGTAAAGCCCAACTCCAAAATATAGAACCAAAAATTATACCCAATCAAAGTTTGGCCCAAAGTACCTCAAGTCAGCCCAATCTAATTAAAATTATCACTACTAAACATTATATTATTAATTTTTATAAAAATTTATTATTAGCAGATTTTTATCTTATTTTATTTATTTTTTTGGGCTATTACACTCTCCCCCCTTACAGAAATTTGGTCCTCTAAATTTTTCTTATGTTATTCAAATTATGCATCTCGAAATGACTACCATATTCATACGATATCCAATACTTAAAAACACACGTAAACGATTATCTCATCACAACGAAAACTAGAGAAACTCGTAAGCCTTACCCGAAGTTGTGTTGTGTGGGGTTTGTGCAGCTTGAGAATACAATGAGAAAACTCTTCCTTGTGCTGGCACTTTCGAGTGGGTCCCTCGGCCCTGGTTTTCACTTGTCGTTTTGGTTCCCAAAGGTGCCCCAGACGTTTGAGCTCCCTTTCTTTGTGGACATGTTGCAATTTTATGCCCCATCTGGCCACATTGGAAACATGCCCCTGTATTCCATCGACACTCATTATCAAGGTGATTCCCACCACACCTGCCATACTTGGTACTATTCCCTTGTCCTTTGTCAGCATTTGCCTGAGTGGAGTGTCGTTTCACATGCACCTCACGACTTGACTCACCGGATACTATGGATTGGTTATTTCTCTTTCGATTGGTGGTGTCGCTTGTTATCTGAATATCATCAAGGCTTTTTTCTACCAACATGGATTTGTTTTAAACCTCTCGATATGTAGTTAACTCAAATGGGACTACCGCCTTCCTAATCTCGGGCTTTAGTCCATCCTCAAATTTTCTAGCACGACTTTCCTCATTTGCGACTAGGTTCGGTGCAAACTTAAATAACTTGGCAAACTCTGCTTCATACTCCGCCACAGTACGTTCCCCTTGTTCTAACTTAATGAAATCTCGAACTTGTTGTTGGCGCACGCTTCTAGGAAAGTACTTCTCGAAAAAGTCAGTTTTGAATTTCTCCCACGTATAAGGTTCGGCGTGTTGCTCATGCTTGCGCTTCTCCATAAGCCACCAATCATACGCTCCCTCACGAAGCATGAAAGTAGCGTGCTTTACCTTTTCATTATCCCCACAGTTTAGAAGAGCGAACGTCTTCTCCATTTCTTGAATCCAACTCTCCGTAACCAAAGGATCGATCGACCCTTCAAATGCCGGAGGCTCCAACCTCTTGAAGTCATCAATCGAACTTTGCCCTTGCCGAGTTCCCTCACCCTGTTGTTGTTGTCATTCTACTACTCCGATAAGCATTTGCATTAGTTGCATCATACCAGGGTGTTCGTGTTGTCCATGGTTACCCTCCTCGTTTTCCATTTGAATCTACACACGATAGCCACTAGCTACGCATAGGTGATAATACATAGACAAATGCTATATTACTAAGACAAAATGATTCTAACGATTCCCAATCCCCGCTTGATCATAACCTAAGCTCTGATACCACTCTGTCACGCCCCAAACCCACAGTCTGACCAATGGGCCAGGGGTGACCGACCGCGGCCCACTAAAATGGTTTTGGGTTCCGCAAGGCCTTCCAATACAATTGCGCAGCTCAAATCTAACTACTTCTTAATAAAAACTAAACCGCAAACAATGAGGCCAATAATCCTATTTAACCAATCAAGTCCAAAAGAAGTTACCAAAACCACAATTATTTAGGGAATCAACAGCTCCTTACAAAAACCAAGTCTAATTGCGCGAAACAGAAATCAACTAAATTAGAAAACTTTTGAGCCATCCAATGAGTGGTCCCAAGCCATCACCGACATTAACGATCTGCAAAATGATAAGGGGTGAGCTCACAGCTCAGCAAGGTACTAACAACGCTATCTAGAGGATCAAGCACGTATTTCGAAAAAAAATAATTCCATAAAAAGTGATAAGAAGCATTTCAAATCACATTTTCATAAATGACATTTAAAATGTTGTTGAGAAAACATTTACTTTGAAACAAGTTAATGACACTACCGTCCCATACCGGTAATATAACCAACCGTTTCTTCAAGAAATTCACTAAGTTCAAACAATAATTTTCAAAAGACTTTTGAAATCAAAAGTTGGTCGAAGCTAGTCGATTACACCACCGTCCCATACCAGTGGCATGACCCACTACTCCGCTAAACAATTTCAATAAAGTTTCATGGTCTTTATTGACTACGGCTACAATACAACCCTGTAACACGGTGTCGATAATTGTCGCAGTACAACCCTGTGACGCGGTTCGATAATTTCAGAGTTCGATATGTCTACCTAGCTAGTAGAGTAGACGGTTCAGAAGTTTCAATACATAGTCAGACCATCGATTTCTAAAAGTTTCATAGTTCACAATTCTGTAACAAAATTCCAATGTCAATAAACAATAACAAAAATTCAGAAATCAAATTCATTTCAGAGGCTCATATGCTTGATCCTTATTTTGGGGATATTTCAATACACATTTTCGATAAAATATAAAATCAATTTCATAGGCTCATTTGAAACAAAACGATGTAATAAAGCATTTTATTTTTCGATAAAAACTAAGGGATTAAAAACAAACTAGATAGAGTGGAAAGTCCTTTACCTCAATTTCGACACAAGCTAGACAAAAGTCAAATTGGTACTTCTTCCCAATCGCTATCAACGACACCTAATTCCAAAGACAACAATATCCTCTTTTAAAATTAAAACATAATACAACAAGGGTTTGCTAAACATTTTGAAATCTAGGAGGGCCTGTTCGCCAAATTCTAGAACCTTAGGCGTAGATCTCAACCTTTTCATTAATCTAGGCTTGAAAGTATAGAGTTTCAGGGGCTAACTTAACAACATCTAAACAGAGAGGATTCAAATGTTGAAAATTATAGACATGGAGGGGTTGATTGCAAGTTTAGTCATCTTTCTTCCCCAAAACAATACCCATCAACGCTACTGCTGCTCCACCGTATATGATATATTTTTTTCCTTCTTCCTTTTCCATCCATTCCTTCCAATTAAACTTTCTTTCATCATTAATCTAATCAGACCAACTAACTGGCATAATCCATAATCTCCATATAGCTATTTTTTTTTCCTTTTTTTTTTCTCTTTCCATTAAACTTTTTGTATAACCAAATTGATCAAGTCACTTAATAATTTAATCTATAGGTCTTCACATGATATTATCTCTATTCAATCTTACATACGAATTTATACATTCTGGTATAGAAAAAAAAAAAACTTCGAATAAAAGTATACTACTTACTTGATCGACGATTCCAATCCTAAATTTTCTCCAACGACGAGTCCGCGAATGGCCTCTACTCCTTCGACCCTCTCTATCAAAGTTCTCTCAATCTCTTTGCTCACTTTTTTGCAGTAGAACAACAACGATGCAACCCACAGTTGGCCAGTCCCTTTTATACTTCCTCACTTTGTCGTTCTCTCTCCTAAAACGCCTTCCCCTCCATCGGCCTCTCCCCTTCATAACGCACGGTTGTCGGTATTATTACCATGATTTTGACTTTTTTTTATTTATTAACTAAAAGCCAAAAAATTCTAATGAGAGCCAAAAATAGAGGCCCAATAATTCTAATATCTAGTGGTCAAGCCCAACTCCAAAATATAGAACCAAAAATTATACCCAATCAAAGTTTGGCCCAAAGTACTCAAGTCAGCCCAATCTAATTAAAATTATTACTACTAAACATTATATTATTAATTTTTATAAAAATGTATTATTAGCAGATTTTTTTTTTTTTTGCTATTACACTCTTCCCCCCTTATAGAAATTTGGTCCTCGATATTTTTCTTATGTTATTCAAATTATGCATCTCGAAATGACTACCATATTCATGCGATATTCAATACTTAAAAACAGACGTAAACGATTATCTCATCACAACGAAAACTAGAGAAACTCGTAAGCATTACCCGAAGTTGTGTTGTGTGGGGTTTGTGCAGCTTAAGAATACAATGAGAAAACTCTTCCTTGTGCTGGCACTTTCGAGTGGGTCCCTCGGCCCTGGTTTTCACTTGTCGTTTTGGTTCCCAAAGGTGCCCCAGACGTTTGAGCTCCCTTTCTTTGCGGACACGTTGCAATTTTATGCCCCATCTGGCCACATTGGAAACATGCCCCTGGACAAGTAAGTGCAGCTTAGGTGGTAAGACGCTTCACCTACAACCGATAGGTTGTGGGTTCGAGTCACCAAAGGGGTAAGTGGGGAACCACTATTGATCCCATTTTAAAAAAGAAAAAAAAAAAAAAAGAAACATGCCCCTGTATTCTATCGACACTCCTTATCAAGGTGATTCCCACCACACTTGCCACACTTGGTACTATTCCCTTGTCCTTTGTCAGCATTTACCTGAGTGGAGTGTCGTTTCACCTGCACCTCACGACTTGACTCACCGGATACTACAGATTGGTTATTTCTCTTTTGATTGGTGGTGTCGCTTGTTTTCTGAATATCATCAAGGCTCTTTTCTACCAACATGGATTTGTTTAACACCTCTCGATATGTAGTTAACTCAAATGGGACTACCGCCTTCCTAGTCTCGGGCTTTAGTCCATCCTTAAATTTTCTAGCACGACTTTCCTCATCTGCGACTAGGTTCGGTGCAAACTTAGATAACTTGGCAAACTCTGCTTTATACTCCGCCACAGTACGTTCCCCTTGTTCTAACTTAATGAAATCTTGAACTTGTTGTTGGCGCACGCTTCTAGGAAAGTACTTCTCAAAAAATTCAGTTTTGAATTTCTCCCACGTATAAGGTTTGGCGTGTTGCTCATGCTTGCACTTCTCCATAAGCCACCAGTCATACGCTCCCTCACGAAGCATGAAAGTAGCGTGCTTTACCTTTTCATTACCCCCACAGTTTAGAAAAACAAACGTCTTCTCCATTTCTTGAATCCAACTCTCCGCAACCAAGGATCGGTCGACCCTTCAAATGCCGGAGGCTCCAACTTTGCCCTCGCCGAGTTCCCTCACCCTGTTGTTGTCGTCGTTTTATTACTCTGATAAGCATTTGCATTAGTTGCATCATACCATGGTGTTCGTGTTGTCCTTGGTTACCCTCCTCGTTTTCCATTTGAATCTACACATGATAGCCACTAGTTACACATAGGTGATAATACACAGACAAATGCTATATTAGTAAGACAAAATGATTCTAACGATTCCCAATCCCCGCTAGATCATAACCTAAGCTCTGATACCACTCTATCACGCCCCAAACCCACAGTCTGACCAATGGGCCAGGGGTGACCGACCGCGGCCCACTAAAATAGTTTTGGGTTCCGCAAGGCCTTCCAATACAATTGCGCAGCTCAAATCTAACTACTTCTTTATAAAAACTAAACCGCAAACAATGAGGTCCATAATCCTATTTAACCAATCAAGTCCAAAAGAAGTTACCAAAACCACAATTATTTAGGGAGTCAACAGCTCTTTACAAAAACCAAGTCTAATTGCGCAAAACAGAAATCAACTAAATTAGAAAACTCTCGAGCCATCCAATGAGTGGTCCCAAGCGGTCGCCGACATTAACGATTTGCAAAATGATAAGGGGTGAGCTCATAGCTCAGCAATGTACTAACAACGCTATCTAGAGGATCAAGCACGTATTTCGAAAATAATAATTCCATAAAAAGTGATAAGAAGCATTTCAAATCACATTTTCATAAATGACATTTAAAATGTTGTTGAGCAAACATTTACTTTGAAACAAGTCAATGACACTACCGTCCCATACCGGTAATATAACCAGCCGTTTCGTCAAAAGAAATTCACTAAGTTCAAACAATAATTTTCAAAAGACTTTCGAAATCAAAAGTTGGTCGAAGCTAGTCGATTACACCACCGTCCCATACCAGTGGCGTGACCCACTACTCCGCTAAACAATTTCAATAAAGTTTCATGGTCTTTGTTGACTACGGCTACAGTAAAACCCTGTAACATGGTGTCGATAATTGTCGCAGCACAACCCTGTGACGTAGTTCGATAATGTCGCAGTACAACCCTGTGATGCGGTTCGATAATTGTCGCAGTACAACCTTGTGACGCGGTTCGAAAATTTCAGAGTTCGATATGTCTACCTAGCTAGTAGAGTAGACGGTTCAGAAGTTTCAATACATAGTCAGACCATCGATTTCTAAAAGTTTCATAGTTCACAATTCTGTAACAAAATTCTAATGTCAATAAACAATAACAAAAATTCAGAAATCAAATTCATTTCAGAGGTTCATATGCTTGATCCTTATTTTGGGGATATTTCAATACATCACATTTTTGATAAAATATAAAATCAATTTCATAGACTCATTTGAAACAAAACGATGTAATAAAGCATTTTATTTTTCAATAAAAACTAAGGGATTAAAAACAAACTAGATATAGTGGAAAGTCCCTTAGCTTGAATTCGAGACAAGCTAGACAAAAGTCAAATTGGTACTTCTTCCCAATCATTATCAACTGCACCTAATTCCAAAGACAACAATATCCTCTTTTAAAATTAAAACATAATACAATAAGGGTTTGCTAAACTTTTTGAAATCTAGGAGGGCCTGTTCGCCAAATTCCAGAACCTTAGGGGTAGTTCTCAACCTTTTCATTAGTCTAGGCTTGAAAGTATAGAGTTCCAGGGGCTAACTTAACAACATCTAAACAGAGAGGATTCAAATGTCAAAAATTATAGACATAGAGGGGTTGATTGCAAGTTGAGTCATCTTTTTCCCCAAAACAATACCCAGCAACGCTACTGCTGCTCCACCGCATATGATATATTTTTTTTCTTCTTCCTTTTACATCCATTCGTTCCAATTAAACTTTATTTTATCATTAATCTAATCAGACCAACTAACTGGCATAATCCATAATCTCCATATAGCTATTTTATTTTTTTTTTCCTTTTTTTTTCTCTTTCCAATAAACTTTCTGTACAACCAAATTGATCAAGTCACTTAATAATTTAATCTATAGGTCTTCACATGATATTATCACTATTCAATCTTACATACGAATTTATACATTCTGGTATAGAAAAAAAAAAAACTCCGAATAAAAGTATACTACTTACTTGATCGACGATTCCGATCCTAAATTTTCTCCAACGACGAGTCCGCGAATGGCCTCTACTCCTTCGTCTCTCTCTATCAAAGTTCTCTTAATCTCTTTGCTCACTTTTTCGGTAGAACAACAACGATGCAACCCACAGTTGGCCAGTCCCTTTTATACTTCCTCACCTTGTCGTTCTCTCTCCCAAAACGCCTTCCCCTCCATCGGCCTCTCTCTTTCATAACGCACGGTTGCTGGTATATATTATTACCATGATTTTGACTTTTTTTTTATTTATTAACTAAAAGCCAAACAATTCTAATGAGAGCCAAAAATAGAGGGCCAATAATTCTAATATCTAGTGGTCAAGCCCAACTCCAAAATATAGAACCAAAAATTATACCCAATCAAAGTTTGGCCCAAAGTACTCAAGTCAGCCCAATCTAATTAAAATTATTACTACTAAACATTATATTAGTAATTTTTATAAAAATTTATTATTAGCAAATTTTTATTTAGTTATTTTTTTTTGGGCTATTACAGTGGGAACTTTTGAGAAGACCTCGCAGGCAACTTCTTCGCGCATGATACTCGCACTGTGCATGGGTTTGTTCGGCAATCCACTTGCGGCGCTGGTTCAGGTAAGAGAGAGAATGTCATGGTTTCTGGTTGAGGTATGAGTGAGACTAGGTCGTGTTGGCTTTGGTCTTGTAATCAACTTATCCTTATTTGTTTGAGAATCACAATTCCCAAGCAATATCGACTCATGACTTTTTTGCCTCGTCATCGAAATCACTCCGGTAGAGCTGAACATCACAAGAATGTTCGGCACCATAGACGAACAATACCAACCCAAGAGAATTTCTACCTCAACTAAAGGGCAAAAATGTCTTTTTAAATGTTAATATTTTTATAATAAAAAAATGTATTTAAAGAAAATGAGGTGTTAATATCCCCAATCTAAAAAAAGGTTAATGACACCACTAGTCCCTTAACTATAAATTTATTTACGATTAGTCCCTTAACAAAGATTCGTATCATTTTTGTCCCTAACACTTCAAATTGTCACGCCAGCAGTCCTTTTGATGGATGACGTTAGTAAATTTTCGTTAAGTGGCCCATGTGTCTCCCACGTGAATTTAAGTAAGGGCAAAATTAGAATTTCACTTATCATCTTCTTCAAACCCCAATTCCCAAACATATACACTGATTTGTCAAACACACACACATACACACTAAAAAGAAAAAAAGTTTTAGTCTTTTATGGCTGCAATGACAACGCCAAATCTTTCAACTAAACCTTGTCATAGTCAAAATCGAAGACATCGCAGATTTCAGTGCCATGACACTCAGCATGAACCATGCTCGGAACCCATTACAAATCCCCAACAACATTAATCACAAACCTCCAAATAAACCCCAGGCAAACTTGCGAGCTTCACACGCACTAGCAGCCATGACAAACTCTGTCGAGTTCACCAAATTTTGCAAACCCTAGAATCTGATCCAGATCTGTCCACGATTGGCCCAAAAATCGAATCCCAACTAAGTCCTAGTCGAGATTTATCACTGTCCTAAAAAACCCAAATAAGAATAGCTCAATTTCAAGGCTACAAGACGCGATTTGAAGGTTGCGAAGGCCCTTCCTTTTGCTTGCTTGCGCGTGACAGTACACGAAGGGAGTCGCATTGGTGAGGCTGATGGGTTATACGCTGTACTGGAGTGCCATTGCCATTGCAATTGCTGTATGCGTAGGACTCTCTCTCTCTCTCTCTCACTCACCCATTCCACAATTAGTCCCCTCAAATTAGTGTATGTGTGTGTTTAACAAATTAGTGTTTTGGGGATTAGGGTTTGAAGAAAATGATAAGTGATATTCCAATTTTGCTCATACTCAAATGCACGTGGGAGACACATGTGCCACTTAATGAAAATTTACTAACGACATCCATCAAAAGGATTGCCGGAGTGATAATTTGAAGTATTAGGGATAAAAATGATGTAAATTTTTGTTAATGGACTAATCGTGGATAAGCTTATAGTTAAGGGACTAGTGGTAAAAAAAAGTTCAATCTAGATGGACCAACCTGCCCAATTTTTGGTCCTTGAACTCGCACGTATTAAAAGCTACAATCACGATACCGTTAGACATGCCCAAACGGTTCGAACCGTCGGTTCCGGTTCCGAACCGCCGGTTCTAAAAACCGTCAGACAACAAATCATAACCGAACCGACAAATCACGGTTCCGGTTCCGAACCGGCTAAGCCGATTCCGTTTCCGGTTCCGGTTCCAAACCGTAATTTTTAATTATTTTTTAAATATTTTCTTATAATTTTTTTAAAAAAAGATTTCATCTTAAAACTTTGTACAAAGCATTTTTTGAATTTTTGAAGCTTTGTAAACTTTTCATTTTTGAAATTATAGAGTAAATAAGGTAATTTCAAAATTAAAAATTTAAATTTTGACGATTTTTTACGGTTTGGATCCGGTGGTTCCGGTTCCGGTTCCCGGTTCCAAACCGGCGGTTCACGGTTTTGAAAAATTGGAAACTGAAACCGAACCGTGTAACCGGCGGTTCCGATTCAGGGACAGTTCCGGTTCCTCACAGTTCCGATTTATGCAATTTTTTGGACGGTTTGGTTCGAACCGCCGGTTCCGAACGGGCATGTCCAGATACCGTTTGGGGACTCCACCAATATTTATATGCATCACACGTGGAAATGCGTCGTCCTCCTCACCTGTAGTCTTAGGGCTCTAACACAGAGAAGAGAGAGAAAATTAAAAACCTCAATTACCCTTCAAACGACGTCACACAAATCATGGACGCCGAGGACGAAGCTTCCGGCCAGATGATCGACGAGATCTACGCGAACGGAGGCGAGGAATCGCAGGGTCACAGACCGATTATCAGCGGCGAGCTACTCGACATCGAGGCTTACGCCGCACTGTACAGTGGCAGAACGAAGATTGCCCGGCTAATTTTCTTCGCCGATAAATGCGGCAACGTTTCGATGCAGTTGGAGGCACTACGAATGGCCTACGACGAGATTAAGAAGGGAGAGAATACGCAGTTGTTTAGGGAAGTTGTTCAGAAAATCGACGGAAGGTTAGGACCTAATTATGGGCCGGACTCGGATTGGACCGATTCGGTGGAGCGACGGGCCGAACAGAGGAAAGAGAAGCTTGAGAATGAGCTCAATGCTTATCGGGTACAATTTTTGTAGTATTTATTTTCCTAATTTGTATATATGTGTGTGTATGTATTTGTATAGTTGACATTGTTGAAGTACTTTATTCATGAATTTGTATCAGTTTTAGGAATTGATTTGTTTTGAATCTGCAGGGATATGGATAGATTCACTTTGTTTGATGTTTCATAGTTAACTGTTGTTATGAATAATGAAGGGGTGTTAGGGGATTCTGAGTTTGAGATTAGTGTTAGATATTGGAGTGTTGAGGTGCTAGAGAGAGAGAATATGAGTGTGAGCAGCCATATACTTGAAAGAGCTAGTTGGGGTTTCGAGGGATTTCCTTTGGTGTGGATGAGGGGATGATGATGCTTTAGCTATGGGATCAACCTATTTTATAAAAAATGGTATATCTTGAGAAACTAAGAAGCAATGTTTAATTAATGAGTTTAGCTAGAATGCTAAGATGGATGTGGCATGAAACTATGAAAGAAAAAATAAGGAATGAAAACATCCTGAGATAGTAAAATGTGTTAAAACTTTTCTTAGTTGGAGATAAAATTAGAGAAACTAACTTGAAATGGTTAGGCCATATACAACATAAACCATTTAAAGCACAGGGTAGGAAGTGTGATGATATCAATATCAACAGACATGCTATGGGTAAGGGAAAAGAAAGACCAAAATTCAAGTGGATGAGAATAAACTTAGAAGGATACTAGTAACTGTGGTTTGACCGATGATCTTGAATCGATTTAAACAGAGTAGTGAAAAGGATACCTATAAATGACCCCAAGAATTGGGACAAAGGAAATTGATTACTGAAGTTTGCTTTCATTGTATACAGCTGCCTTTTAGGTGGGATAGAGAATATACATCATCAAGCTTTGTTTATGTTAGCTCATTATCTTAGAATATATTTGGAAGATGGTACTTATCAATAAAATAAAATAAAATTATATATATATATATATATATATATATATATATGTTTCGAAGATGGTAACAAGTTATCCAACTATCACTAACATCTATGACCGACTTTAGGGTTAGTTTCTATTTTTCCAGCGAAATGTGATTTCATGAGAGTTTGAACTTTGATTTTGAGGAGATCATAATCGTTGTTTCATCTTTGAGTAGAAACTTAACCTCGGGATTGTAGCAGAGTGAAGATTTTGTGTACTACTTGGTGTTAGTCAATACTATTTCTTAAGTCCTCAATGATGCTGCTTCCATCATTTATGTGAATAAGTTGTTGCTCATGCTGTAGATTTTTCATCTTAAGTCATCAAGGATGTTGTTTACATCATTATTGTCTATAGTATAGGTTGCATCTCCTGGTGTGAACAATCTGATTATATTCTTGATTTAATCATATAACTTTAAAGGAACTTGATTGTTTTTATATATAAACACTTGTTTATAAGTACGACACTGTTTTCTAGAGCATCAAGAGAGTATATGTTGTTTGGCATCTCTGATATTGCTGAGTTGAGATTCTTCAAGGGAGGATATAGACTATGCAAAGTCTTAAAGCTTACTTCCTCCATCCAGAGAGCACATTTGACGAGTCAAATTTTGTAATACTCCCTCCGTTCCTAAATTATTGTCCTGTTTGACCTTTTACAGTCAAATAGAATGTTTTTCTAATGCAAATTTGACGAATATTATTTTATTTTTTCCAAAATTATATAACACGTAGTTTGTAGTACTTTTTTGAAAAACATCTTGCTTGACCAAAAAAAAGTCAAAGAGGACGATAATTGAGGAACGGAGGGAGTATTTCTTTTGCTTCTCTATATTTTCCTTAAGTTGTACTAAATTTGTATTTGTATTTTATTTTATTTTGTATGCCACGCATGATAAATAGCATATTTTTGAAAAGAAAGAGAAAAAATTGAAAAATATGGAGTTTTGGCCCTTTAATTTAGAAATGCGAACCAAACTTGAGAGTATGACTCTTTTTTAGGATGGAGGGAGTATTAAAATATTGGAGAACTGGCTATAGACATTTTGTATGTGAATATCATTATCAGTTAAAATATTAGAACTTGTTTGTTTTGGGGAATTGCTTTAGTTATTGGCTAGAGGGTAAAAGTAACTTTCCTCGTTTCATAGGAACAATATGTGATGAAATATTGGGATGATATATGTAGAAGTGTTTGGTGTATTCTTTACAAAGTTAGTTTTTTGAATTAGCTATAGTTAGGTTAGGTAGCAACCTAAGACACAATAGTTTAGTAAATGATGAGATTGAATGTGGGTAAAAGAAGTCTGTTATTCAAGTAAAGTAGAGCCAGATGCTAGATAAATTCAGAAACTATCAGCTTAGTTAGCTTTAGAGGGCACATGCAGGTTACCGGTAGCTACAACTAGTGAGGTGGTGGAACAAATTCATGATTACTTTTGCCACTGATGCTTTAAAGAGGTTGCTCCAGTCAACCTAATTAATATTTGCCATGTTTTACCCAATGGCTAACAGATGTCTTGAACTTTTGACAATAGGAGTGCTAGTTTTCAGAATTGTTCTGTGTTTAGATCAAAATACTAGCTACAAACTCCAGCTCTTTAGTCAAATTTGTACTCATAGGGGGCATCATTTCTCGCTGAAGACATTCCACTGGAACCTGTTCTCTGGAAACTGGATATTGGTTTAACTTATTAATCAACAAAGATGGTAAAGAAAGATATGCATTTGCACTGTCCCTAGATACATGTAAAGATATCTTGGCGGTTTGATAGAGGATGTAAAGGATACTGTAGTTGTCTATTTTTTAAATAGAGTAGAATGGTTAGATTTGAGTACAGCCCTTTGGAATGTCGATTTTCTACATTTCTGGAAGACAGGCCGCAATGCTGAACTGTTGGTTGAAAATCAAACCTTTTTCCTAGTTTCCTGTAGTTTTACGTGGTTCCACAATGGGGAAAACTTGTATCCAAGGTGCGCTTGATCCATCATAAGTACATGTAGATATTCTACTCGGATATCTTTCATATATGGTGTTATTCATGTTTCACCACCGGGTGGCATTGTTGGTTATATCTGATTTCATTTTCTATTTTGCAAAAATTGCGCATCATCAAATTGGATACAGTTGGCCCGTGTGCTTTGAAAATTTTTTTTTTGGGTCTTCTCTTTTGACTTTTTTCTTTATGGTTGCAGACAAATTTGATCAAAGAGAGCATAAGGATGGGATACAATGATTTTGGAGATTTTTACTATTCTCATGGTGCCCTTGGGGATGC
This sequence comes from Platycodon grandiflorus, assembly GCA_016624345.1. Classification (NCBI taxonomy): domain Eukaryota; kingdom Viridiplantae; phylum Streptophyta; class Magnoliopsida; order Asterales; family Campanulaceae; genus Platycodon; species Platycodon grandiflorus. Next base: position 39,403,646 of record CM028368.1, read on the forward strand.
ATTTAAAAATTACGTCCGGACACGTGATTATTGTACAACATCAAAGCACATTATTCACATGTGTTTGAATGCAATTTTGGTCAGCATTGAGATGGGTCAGTTCACACATGTTACGAGTTATGTTAGTAAAGCTGAGCAAAATAAAGATTCCATAGATTCCATCACAAACGCAAAACTACATTGTGCTGCTGGACTGGCTCATTTGGAGGCTAAAAAGTACAAGCATGCCGCCAGGAAGGTAGTCGTTTGGTCTCTAGTCTTTTCTCTCATTGTATTTGAACTATGCTTGTACCTTCACTGTTAGACCACAGAAGAAAAGGAAAAAAAAAGAGTTCTGTTCAAGAACTACATTTTAATAATATGCGCCTGCTTACATCTCTAGGAAATTGGAAAAGGATGAGTATACAGTGGTTGTAAGATCAGGAATACTATGATATTTTCAGGAGAGAAAATTTTGCCTTATCTCCCTTCCCCGCTTCCATACCTGATTCTTTACCTTACCTGCCTAGTTAATGATGACAAATTATTTCTTAAAGGAAGAATGTGTCTTTGACTTGCCAACTGATTGAAAATTTTAGGTTGGTTTAATGTCTGCTTACCGATAATGAGGCGCACACTTCCTTTGAAAGGGCAAAGCATGAAATAGAAGAATGAGGAGATCTGGCAGCACTTAGGTTGAGATGTCAGTATCAGTCAAATGCAAGATGATCGCCTAATCCATGGGAATGTATTCAGAAGTCTCTAGCTTTTGGGTTAGGTGAAAGCCTCCAAAAATATTTTGCAGCCTATAAATACGTGAAAAAGACAGGAAATGTAAGGCAAGAAATATAGGAACTTAAGTTTATTTCAAGTTAGATCTCCTTACGATCTTCCTTGTTTACTTGGGAAGAAAACTCTTTCAGTTGGTTCTGTTCATAATATTATCCCTCAATGCCATGCCTAGTTCTCTCCTTGTCTTTTCGCTGGCCACGGCCAACTTGTACATCATTCAGCAAAGAATTAAACCCAATCTGAGCGAACAAAAATCTTCTCAATATTCAAAGTCTCTCTGATGGTTACTGTTTCACATCACAGTGGCTCCTAGAATATCACTTTCCATGCTTATTTCTAATTCATTTGCATTTCATTAAGAGTAAAGTAGACAAATATTCTTTATCAGTGTTGTGTAACCATTGCATGGGAGTTTGTGTGCTAGAGTGCTGTAGCTTGGAGTCAAACCAAGGCTAAGTTCTTGCCTAGTCATTATATTGTAATATGACTGATTCCCAATGGCAGGTTTACCAAGAAATAAAAATAAGAATAGTGCTAGAGCGTCTTTTACTGTAGTGTTTTCTGGATGAGGAATAATCTATACCAAACATCTTTAGCGCCACAAGAAGAGTAATTTTAACTAAAGGTCCTGAGCTGAGTTTTCTTGTGTTTGCCAGATAGGTTATTGTTTGTTCAAATTTGAATCACAATCCGGACTGATGTTCAAAAGGAAAAAAAATGAAAAATAAAACAAGAAGTGCCATTGAAAAGATAATCATGCTTAGTTGTCAGATGTTGTCGGACGCTTGATAAACTGTCATTACCTTTTTTTTTTTTGTTTTCTTGGACATAATATGATTGTATCTTTACTTTATCCGGATTTGATAACCTATTGATCATCTTTCTTATGGTCTAAGTAGAGTGTTTTTATCTGAGGTTGAATATCCAGTTAGAGACTTCGTTGTAGGTATAGATCAAATGCAGCAAATGACGAATGAAAGTGTGCTCATTTTTAACTTTATTTTACTTTGGTTTTATGGCTTACAAAATTGTAAAAATATTTGCAGTTTCTGGAAACACCTCCAGAATTGGGGAACAACTACACAGAAGTGATTGCAGCCCAAGATGTTGCAACATATGGAGGACTTTGTGCGCTTGCAAGTTTTGACCGTGCAGAGCTAAAGGTAAATATGCTGTTTCCCTTCCTTCTAATTGACCTTTTTAAAGATTCCAAGTTACTGTAGTTTGATTTTTATTGGAAACCTGTGTTTGGCAGGCTAAAGTCATAGACAATATTAACTTTCGCAATTTCCTAGAGTTGGTTCCAGAAGTAAGAGAGCTTATCCATGACTTCTACTCGAGGTAAGCGCAATTAATTTTTGCTTTCAGGTAATATAATATAGAGTACCTGTGATCTAGGGGTGTAAGTGGTTCGGTTTAGGCCAAAACCATGAACAAAACCACCCTCAATCATTTCCATCTTTTTCAAACCGAACCGAACCGGCATAGACTTCAAAACCGAACATCGGTTCCACGGTTTAATTATTTAAATACTCCAAAAAAAGACTTTTAAATAGCAAATAAATGCTTTTAACACAAAATAATATAACTAAAAGTCAAAAAAATAACTTTAGGGTCCAGATTTGGCATGCTATATCCAAAGGCTCACAATAGTTGATATAATATAAGATATATATATATATATATATTATATAATAAATAAGTAAATATATTTATCGGTTGGGTTCAATCCCAAAAACCTCAAACCGAACGGAACGGAACGGAACGGTTTTTGAATTCTTGGAACCAAGACTGACCGCATTGGACCAAAACCGAACCAAATTGGCCAGTTTGGTCTGGTTCGGTTCAGCCTTGCACCCCTACTGTGATCTCTCTGCTTTCATGAGCAATCATGAGGAAACCATGCAGATGGACAGTTTGAAGAAGTATCTTTCTTCTTAATATATAGAAATTCAGCAAAAGAATTTGCAAACACAGTTAATCTATTTACCATCATCGATTCCTTTCTTACTTCTGTCATATTCGAATATGTTAATCTGATTTCTACGAGCGAATATATGCCACCTTGGACGAGTTTTTTGAATATTAATTAGAGAATCCCAATGGCGTGTTTGTGCCGATACAATTTAACTGCTGATATGTTTGAATTTGATATAGCTTCATAGTTGTCTTTTTCTTTTTTTGTCCCTGAGGGCAGGTGAGGTGGGGTAGAATTAAGTGTCAGGGGTCAACATAGGGTGCTTTACTCTTAACGTCATTTTCTAACCTTTTAATATCATTTTCGTGTGGAGTTTTGTCAAAATGGGCCAGGCCCAGTTAAGATGTGTCATAAGCTAACTCCAACTTAAGAATGATTATGATTAGAATATTGTCAAGTGTTTACTTGTGTAACAGTCTTCCTCCTGGATTGCAGTCATTATGCTTCTTGTTTGGATTACCTAGGGAATCTCAAAGCAAACCTGTTGCTTGACATCCATTTGCATGACCATGTGGAGACGCTCTACACTCAAATTCGTAACAAAGCGCTCATCCAATATACACACCCATTTGTATCTGTAGATCTGAACATGATGGCGAATGCGTTCAAAACCAGTGTGTCTGGGCTGGAAAAAGAACTTGAAGCTTTGATCACAGACAACCAAATACAGGTATTTCTTGAAGTGGGAAAAAAACCCTCTTTTCTTTTTGTTTTGAACAAGTTTATAGCTAGCTTAGTAAACAGAGTAACTTTGTAATTAGTTTGACCTAGCCTTTTAATATTTCGTATTGAAACATCGACTTTGGTTTGCATTTTCTCTTCTCATTTTTACTAAATCCATTTTCGCGTTTTTCATTTGACCAAATTAATTTTAAATAATCACAAAGCACGCAGAGTTTATTTCTTCCCCATGTTATTCCAGATTACACTTTTTTCACAATAAGAGTAGTTATAGAGATCCAAACTTTTGAACTTGTGGGGTTGTAGTTTAACCAACCACATGCCACCTATCCCTACTTAATTCTCTTATGGTAGAAGCCACACAGCTATGGGCAATCGACAATCAGAGTTATGCACTTGTAGGAAAAGTTATTGTTGTGAAATTATAGGTGCTGCTGTGTTTTTGCAGGCCCGAATCGACTCTCACAACAAAATCCTGTATGCAAGACACGCAGATCAGAGGAATGCAACTTTCCAGCGAGTCCTCCAGACGGGCAATGAGTTTGATAGGGATGTGAGGGCCATGCTGCTGAGGGCCAATCTTATCAAGCATGACTATAACCAGAGGGCATCTAGGAAACTTTGAGAGCGTGTTTGGTTTCGAACAATCAAGGCATCAGGGAGACCTGGCAAAACATGTGGGCAGCTGGTGGTTTTTTTTTATTGAATTGGCTGCAAATAGCTTGAAGCTTGTTACTTGGAAACTAGAAAATAGCTGATTCTTGATTTTAGTGGTTTTAGGATCGGATATTTTTTATTTTCATTAAAAGGTGAAGGAAGGAGCTATTGTGGAAGCTATGTACGGGTTCATGAAAGTATGCCACCACCGAAAGTTGCTGTGGTTTATATATTTAGATTGAGTTTGCAGCTCATAGTATATGTTCTTGCTATTTTTTAATGTTCCTTTTGTTTACACTTGTGTGTATGGGGTTATGTTCCTCGTATGTATTAGTTGTTTTGGTTATTGTTTTTCGTGACATTTGCTTCAAGGTTGTACGTCGGAAAAGAACAATCTTCTTACTACCAGCCTTGTTCCATTGCAGGATAAAAATTTTGTTCCACTTTTATGAAGGACAAGTTTGTGAGTAATTGTGAAATGATCCGTTTTCTTGCATTGGTCACCATATTATAGGAGAGATGACAAGAATATTGCCAAACTCTTATACTGCCTGGTCTTTACTTGTTGATGAATGATGATTGTCCTCTGGTAAAATAGGCATTGAAGAAGCATAAGGTCCATTGGCCCATTGTCAAAAGCCAACTACACATCCAGATACGCATTCCAAAAGCCCAATCAAAAACCCAAGGACCAGAGTCAAGGAGGCTAAGAGTAGTTGAAGAGGGAACATTTATACTGAATATTAGGGGGTTTCTTTATAAATAGGCTAGTCAAATCAAATTCATAAAAGGTCACACTTATTTAAAAATATTTTTTATGACCACTTTTTATTTGAAAATTTTAAAATACCACTACTAAGTCGATTAAACGACTCAAATCGACCCTCAGTCAATTAATCAACTCATGGGTCGATCAATCAATGGGTCGATTAATCGATTATGGTGGATTAATCAATTCCTTGAGTCATTTTGATCGACTCATTCACTAGGTTTGAAAGAGAGAGAAATTGATTCACCGAGTTTGAAAGAGAGAGAAGGTTACCTCAACAGTAGTGACATAGGAGGCGGAGGACGAGGATGACGGCGGAGAATATGGTGGTGAGGGAGGCCGCGGCGAGAAAGGAGAGAGAGGAGGGGGAGACGACGGTCTCTTTTGTGTTGTGAGAGAAAATGAGGTATTTAGGGTTTGAAAGGCTTTAAGGGCATTTTAGGGGGTTATCAAACTTTTTGGTTAAGAGGCCATAAAACATAAAAGTTTGGGTCAAATGGCTATACTTGACTAATACCACGAAATGATATTAGTTGAAACCCAACGGACCAAGGAAGATTGAGAAGGGATTCCATCGATCAAAAGGAAGTGAAACCCGACACACATAGCACACCCGACCTACCTGACATCGGCTATGGCATTGCCCTATTCATACGAGCAAGAGAAGTCGACCACCACGATTCCCACTCAACCTACTACTAAGGGAAGTAAACCATGAATTACTAAACATGGAAAGAGTTGGAGGCGACCCAGACACTATAGAAAGGATCATTGATTATAAAGTAGAGCATTTTATTTTTTCGGTCACCTTTGACGAGCAACTTGTAGTTCTCGGATTTCTGTTTTCGGGTCATAAGTTCCTTTTTACAGATTTGTAAGAATCTAATTTTTTTTTTCTTTCGAATGTCATTTACATTTCAAAGCAAGCATTTAATTTCAATTGTTATTTTTTGACGTACGTACGTCTTACATATAATAAAGTGTTAAATGAGACAAACACAAGCAAAAACCCTATTTTTCACTGTCTGCAGTTGTAGCCAGCCACCTTGGAAGTGTTGGTCAGATATCGCTCCTTAGAGAGTGAGAGTGAGAGAGAGAGAGAGAGGAGACAACATGTTTTTACGCGATTTCTGCATGAATATATCATAGAGTGTGTGTATATATCTATAATTACAGAAAGGATTAGAGAATCACTAACGGTGCATTGACGACAACTAGTGTCAATTGTGGTATTGAGAATGAGCGCATTAAAGATTTGGTGGTCGCAATAACATCTAAACCTCCAAAAATAAATAAAATTTACGAAAAATTGAAAACAAATTTAAAAATACGCAAATTAATTTGTTTAAAATATAATATGCAATAGACAAGTTAATCTATAAAAATTGCAAGATCATTTATCTTTAATAAAATACTCCTAAGTCCTAACAAAAAGTAAAATTTACATGTAGAACAAAAAGAATACTCCCACTACAATTGCTTAATAGTCCCCCTCTCTCTAAATACCCCCCAAAAAAAAAAAAAAAAAACTTATTTACAAAAATACCATTTTATAGAAAGACATTGGTACTCTTGCCCCTCTAAGTACACTCCCAATCTCCTCTTCTTCTTCTTCCCCAATTCCAGCCAAATTGTGTCAATTTCCCATCCCTGTCACCATCCTCTTTAATTTTTTCACTTTGCTGGAAAAATCTCCCTCTGTCACCATCCTTTTTATTTTTTCATGCGTTGCTAGAAAAATCTCGTTCGGTCATAATTGACCGAAGGACGAGATTTTTCTGGCGAGTTTGAGAAGGGAGTGGGTGAGGGAAGGAAAGGGAAGATTTTTCGGCGGGTTTGAGAAGAGAGTGAGTGAGGGAGAGAAAACAAATTGGGAGAGAGAGAGAGGGAGGGTGGGGAAGAGAAACTTTTTTTTTTTTCTTTCCTTCTCTCTTCTTTCTGTCGTGGCTTCTTTCTTCTTTCTGCGGTGGCGGGGGTTGGGATTGGGGTTAAGGTTAGGTTGAAAGAGGGTATGAATTGGGAGAGTTAGGGAATGGGTGCAGTGATAGTGAGTGGGGGTAAAATAGAAAATGTAAAGATGGTGTATTTAGTACTCCCTCCATTCCTAAATTATTGTCTTCTTTTCTTTTTTTGTCTGTCACATAATAATTGTCTTTTTTGAAAACTTTCCTTTTTAGAACATCACTTTTACCATTTTTTTCCTTATTTTTTCCCATACTTTAATTATGGACCACATACACATGGTCATTAAAGAAAATTACACATTATATCAATATTAATAATTAAGTCAATTATTTTTTCTTAATCCGTGTGCCGGGTCAAACAAGACAATAATTAAAGGACGGAGGGAGTAATTAGGTTGGTGTAAAATTAGTATTAAAAGAATGAGTGTATTTAGAGAAAAATGAGGTATTAATAATAGCCTTAAAGTGACCACAGTGGTGTCCCAAAACCACTCTATAAAACTTAGTTTAGAGATATTTAACTACCCTGGAGCCTACAGTGGTGTTCCAAAATCACCCTCAAAATCTTCTAAATCACTCTCTACCGGTAGAGAGTAGTTTAGAAGAAATAGTAACTTTCATTTTGTCTTTCTCACTCTTCCAACGACTTCTTTTACCATTTTATCCTTATTTTTTTCTCTATACTTTAATTATGGGCCGCATACACATAGATATTAATAAAAAAATTACACAATATACCAATATTAATAATCAAGTTAATTATTTTTTTTTATTAATTTATGTATCGCGTCAAACAAGATAATAATTTAGGGACGGAAGGAGTATTTTTTATAGAATATATATTTAAAATATAAAATATTTTATTTCGATGTGGTGGGAAAATAGAAATAAAATAGAGGGAAAATAGAATGGTAGTTAGGTTTGTTAGTTGAGATGATAGATATTTAATTTTTAGAAGGTTATATATAGAATGAAGTAAATTTATTTTTAGAGTGTTGAAAAAGTAAAACTAAAAGGTGTTTAGAATATAATATAAGGGAGTTATCTTCCTCTCACCCATTGTCAATACTAGTACTAATATTTTACTTAGGAGCCGTTTGATAGTCAGGATTAAGGTCGGATAGGATTGATAAATCGAATTGTCAGATGTTTGGTACGCAATAGGCAGTCAGAACTATTAACACGAATTATCCGAATAAGGTCCTTATCCCCTCACTAATAAAATCAAGGGAAAGGATAGTATTATTAGCACCCTTACACAAAAAAAATACATGGTTAATATTTTTAATTCTAAAATTACTTCCTATATATAAGTAGGGATTAATAGCGAACACGCTAATAACACCAAAATTAATAATAATGTTTATCCTTACCTAACTACCAAACAATCCCTTACTTTTTTACACATCTACTTTACACGACAGTAAATCATTGTGCACATCATTACTCCCGTGTCCTGCCCTCAATAACAAAATGAAAAAGGAGGAGGCAAACAGCTATTGAGACAAACTACAAGGGGACAAATTGTTTATTTTAAAGTTTCTCTCTCCATCCCTTTCCCAAATCCCCATTTCCTCTTTGCATCTCCCTTAAGCAAACTCGAACAGATCTTCACTTCACTTCACTCTCTCTCACACACACAACACCCAAAACACGCAGTACAGTGCTCATCTCTTTTTTTTTTCTTTCACACACAACACCCTAAAACAGACAGTAACTAGCCAACTACTATGAAATCAGTCAGATCTTGAATTGGAATTGTGTTACAGATTAGATAAATGGGGCATCTCAACCTCCCATCATCAAAACAACGCAACAACGGCGGCGGTGGCGGAGGTCCGATAAACCCCAAACAATGGCGCCTTCTCGACTTCATCTCCTTCCTATTCTTCGCTGCCGTCCTCTTGTTCTTCCTTCTTGTCTTCACTCCCCTAGGTGATTCCCTCGCCGCCTCCGGCAGCCAGGCTTTGCTCCGCTCCACCGCTTCCGATCCGAAACAGCGCCACACTCTACTCGCCCTAGTCGAATCGGGTCGACACCCGGTTATTGAATCATGTCCTGCGGATACGGTTGATTACATGCCGTGTGAGGATCCGACCCGGAACAGTCAGCTAAGTAGGGAGATGAATTATTACAGAGAAAGGCATTGTCCGTTACCCGAGGAGACGCCGTTGTGCTTGATCCCGCCTCCGAATGGGTATCACATTCCAATCCAGTGGCCTGAGAGCTTGCACAAGGTAGTTAATTACAAGTGGTAGTTTGATTTTCCAAAGTTGACACTTCTTTTACTATAAAAGCATGGGATCGTGGTACTTTTTCGTGCAGTTTATAATGGTTATAGTTTATTATCTGTAGTTTTGTTTTCCTTGAAATGTTAAAGGAGGAATCCTTTGTGGGACAGAAACGGAAGGAGTGTATTGCATAGGGATTTAAACTGAAAATATGAAAAGTTGTGTGTTGGAACTTGAAATTTAGTGTCTTTGGTGGTTGATTTGTTGAAATATATAAGTGGGGTAGTTGAACTTTTGATTGAGTTGAAACAGTTTGGTTGGTTTTGAAGACGATGAGAACATTTGGTTTTAATACAAGTTTGGTTTGTCTCGTGATTGATAATATGTTATGTTATGTTAAATTCTTGGCTTTAAAGAATGTATGGCATTGGCATTGAAATTTGGAACCTCTGCCTTTTTTTAGGATTGACTGTGTCTGTGACAACCTAGCTGATATTGTTTTCAAATTACGCTGAGGAACGTCCTTTGCTTGTTGCATTTTGGAATGATATTGATTATGCTAGTAACCTATACCAGTTCAAAACATTGAAGTCCATTTTCTTAGATTGTTGTAAGTTGCAACAAATATGAGTTCAATGTTTCAAAGCATGATATAAATTGTTGGGTCCTGTCCCTGTAAAAGATTTAACCCAAAATTGAAGCTTGACCATCTCTATTTCAGACTGGTTAAGAGTATCAGGTGTTGTGATTACGGACCCTCGTGGACCAAATTTCATATAGGACAGAGTTAGGAGACTTGCACTTGGCCTACTAGTGCTTAGAGAAAGGAGGAAGGGATGGAAGGTGGGGGGTGAAGAATGCCAACCCTTGCCAATCGACCATGCCTGCTGACCACTACAGCTCAAACTTTTCGTTCTTGTTACTATTAAGCTCTAATTTATTATGGTGAATAACATCAATATTTATTAGAGTATAAGACTAAGAGAAAACCTTAATTGATTAAAATACCAGCTGAACCCTAAAACTAGACTGTACTCGGATATACCAAAATACTTCTAACAACTACTAATCTCCCATTATCCTTACTAGATATAGTACAATCATTTTATCCTTTAATAATGGTATGAAAAATACCTTTTGGCAATATTATACACCAATTTTTTCCACGTGAAATCTTCATTTGTCAAATTCGTGCATAAGCATTTAACCCAAAATTGCTCTACCACAATTTTTCAGTCACATGCTAGCTGTCAACTCTATTCTGGCATAACAAAGGTGGATACCCTGGATTAGGAAAAATAATGAAGCTTGAGTTTTTTAATATTAGCAACTTGTCAACTTTTGTCTTATATATAGTGTGAAGTAGTGAGGCATTAATCTTCATCCATCCAGTTCATTTTTGGAGGCTAAATACTATGGCAATCACTTTATTTCATATTTAGAAATAAACGGCTTGTGATAGTAATTCTATTCTTCTTCACGGTGTGCAGATATGGCACGAAAACATGCCCTACAATAAACTTGCTGACAGGAAAGGTCACCAGGGATGGATGAAAAAAGAAGGCCCGTATTTCATCTTTCCTGGTGGTGGTACAATGTTTCCAGATGGAGCAGTACAATATATTGAGAAGCTTAAACAGTATATTCCTATTGCTGGTGGAGTCCTGAGAACAGCTCTTGACATGGGATGTGGGGTAAGAACTAATGCAGAACTTTTCATTTATCCATTTATCTTTACTTGAAGAATGTGGATGACCATATTACTCAATACCTTTTCAGGTTGCAAGTTTTGGAGGCTACCTACTAGCTGAGGGCATTTTACCCCTCTCTTTTGCTCCAAGAGATTCACATAAAGCACAAATACAGTTTGCTTTGGAAAGAGGAGTACCAGCATTTGTTGCAATGCTTGGCACTCGAAGGCTTCCATTTGCTGCGTATTCATTTGACTTGGTGCACTGCTCCCGTTGTTTGATACCCTTTACGGCATACAGTTAGTCTTCTAGCTTGTGGATTTCCTTGTTATATGTGTCATCTCCTGCATAGGTTCTGAAAACAGAGGAATTATCACTTTGCAGATGCAACATATTTTATTGAAGTTGATCGGCTACTTCGTCCTGGAGGATACCTGGTCATCTCTGGTCCCCCCGTACAGTGGCCTAAGCAAGATAAAGAATGGGCAGATCTCCAGGCAGTTGCAAGGGCGTTGTGTTATGAGTTGATTGTTGTGGATGGTAACACCGTCATCTGGAAAAAGCCTAGTGGGGATTCATGTCTCCCTAACCAAAATGAATTTGGCTTTGAATTATGTGACGAGACTGATAACCCAAGTTCTGCATGGTATTTTCATCCAATGCCCTCTCTCTCTCTCTCTCTCTCTCTCTCTCTCTCTCTCTCTCTCTCTCTCTCTCTCTCTCTCTCTCTCTTATATATAGAGATATCAATTACTTATATTAGGAAGGAAATTCTCTCTCTCTCTCTCTTTTATATATAGAGATATCAATTACTTATATTAGGAAGGAAATTGTGTTATTGTTGCTGTCATTCTTTGCAACTCTCCCTGTTTTGGAGTTGTGTAACTTGTGGCCTAATTAATTAGCTAAGTAGGCATCACCTGGAAATGCATTTTTGATGCTCTTCTTTACGCTTAACTTTCTACTACTAGACTACTAGTTGCAAATCTGAGATTGGCTATATTACAGGTACGTCAAGCTTAAAAAGTGTGTGAGCCGGACATCATCTATCAAGGGAGATTATGCTATTGGGACAATTCCGAAGTGGCCAGAAAGGCTTACAAAGTCTCCTTCAAGGGCCGCTTTAATGAAAAATGGAATTGATGTGTTTGATGCCGACACACGGCGGTGGTCAAGGAGGGTTGCATATTATAAAAATTCATTGAATTTGAAGCTGGGAACTCCAGCAGTACGAAATGTCATGGACATGAATGCATTTTTTGGTGGCTTTGCTACTGCACTATCTTCAGATCCTGTTTGGGTGATGAACATTGTTCCAGCTCGCAAGCCTTCAACACTTGGTGTCATTTATGATAGAGGCCTTATTGGAGTTTATCATGATTGGTGAGTATTTATTGTGCTACTTTTTCTAAGGTCTGAATTAAAACATGAGCAATGATCATTAAAAAAATAATAATAAATAATATATATATATATATATATATATATTTAAGTTTCAATCAGTAGATTTCTGTTTCGATTAAACTATGTTGAAGTGTTAAGTATCAGTGTATATGGTAAAGCAGTCGAAGATTGCTCTGACGGAAGTTGATGCAATAGCTTTTGAATGCTGTATAGCACGAGGGTTGTTCTTAGTCAGTTGCTTCTTTTTCTTTTCTAACTTTAAATTTTAGTGAAGGATCTTTTCCTATGTTACGTGGATCCTTCATTTTTGCCAAAGTACCCATGTTGACACGACATGGGTGTGGGTGTGGGTGTGGGTGTGGCTGTTTACACTAAATTAGTGCAAAATCTTAAAATTCAGACACCTGGATCCACGCCTGAATCTGATCCTTGTAGCCGAGTCAAGGTAACATAGATCTTTTCTATTTTTCTGATAAGCATGGATGGGGAACAAAAGGGCAGTATACACATCCAGTATATCGAGGAAGTCTAAAACTGATTAAGAGTCCAGAGTAGTCCTATCGTCAAATTTAGAAATCGACGACTGTTCTTTTTCTTTCTTTCTTTTGCAGAGTGGGAGTGGAATGCCCCCTGGCATCTTAGACTTGTCGCCTATGCTAATTTTATCTTTAGTTCTATACATGATGCTGGTATGAAGCAACTCGACAACTTTATGTGCCATGTTAATTGTTGAGTCGCAATGGCGAGTGTAAGACGCTTTTAAACTATTAGGGAAACATTAGGGTCTATAAATAGAACCAGAGCTTATTGGAGTGACGACCATCTCATTTTAGCTTGAAATAATCAAAGCATTTTTCTGCTATATTTGGTCTGTTTCCTGGAAGAATAAATCTGTAACTCCTTAATAATATGATTGCTTGCCTCTTTCTGCTAACTGCTTTTGTTTTCTGCTCCCTTGCACTTGACTTTTGCCTTCTTGGGAGTCTTCAACAAATGCTACAGTAATTTCACCACTGCACAGTTCCGTATTTCATCATGATGTATGGCATAGTTTCCCTTTGCTAATTTTATATCCCTTTAGGTGATTATTTCCTTCACCAGGATTCAAACTGCATTTCCTTTTTGTTTGTTGATCCTTCGTTTATTTTCTGGAGCCTGCTCCTTTTTTTAAGAATGAAAAAATTGGTGTGGTGAGGATTCATTTGCCGAAAAGCTGGAAAAGCCGAAAAATGTTGTAAAATGAAGCTAAATAAATTATCCATTTTATTGTTTTCCTGATTGCTTTCTTTCATTTGATTTTGGTTCTGTAGTGTATTGAATTATGATTTCTTGCGATGATTTCTGTAGGTGTGAACCCTTCTCAAGTTATCCACGCACTTACGATTTCATCCATGTAGCTGGCATTGAGTCGCTCGTTAAAGATTCAGCTTCCGGCAAGAGCAGGTAGAAACATTATGCCACTGGTAGAAGATTTATACCTTCATTATCTTGATTTGTTGTTGCATGTCATGATTTTGATGAACGCACTTTACCGCCTGGAAAAGAAAGGATTTTGAGGACCTCATTTTAAAATTAAACACTGAAAGTTTGACTGTTTAAATCTCTCTTGCTACATTGGATATATAAAAAGCACATCACTAGTCCTCATACAGTATTGGAAGATGAAAATGTGTGGAAATAGGAATACATAAAGAGTTTCCTTGAAATGGTTGATTTTCAGATGTGGAATGTGGACTCTACTTTTGGCGGAGAGAGTATGTCTCAAGATTGATATTATTATTATTATTATTTTGGTAATTTCTTCTACAAAGTTTACCAGTTGTGTATTTAAAAAAAGACCCTTGCCAGCAACAAAAAGAGGTAGAGAGGAGGGTTTATAATGCTAGAATAAGAAATGATCAAAGGAAAAAAAAAAACATAAGACAGCTGAAAAAGAAGCTTCGGTCAGTGTGTATCCAAAAGATATCCAAATGTTTTGACAATGTATATATTCGTCCATAATGCATATTAGAAAAGAAAAGACAGCTTAATATTATGCATTAGCGGAGGTACAGCACATCTTACCTGGAAAAAGAAGGGGGGGGGGTGCGAGTTTATAATTCTACAATAAGAAATGATAAAGGGAAAAAACAAAGATATAGTTGAAGGAGAAGAAAAGCTTCCGACACCCCCAGCACGCCAACGTTGTGGATTATCTTTCATGTTCTTTTGTTAATAAGAAATACTGTGGTTAAAAATTTTGTTATCCAAATAAGCAAATGAAGTATATATAGAATGGGGCATACACTTGACCTCTCCTTGACTTCATTGCAGGTGTAACCTTGTGGATCTGATGGTGGAGATAGACCGATTGTTGCGGCCTGAAGGAACCGTTGTTATTCGAGATTCACCTGAAGTGATTGAAAAAGTTGACCGCATAGCTCGTGCGGTGAGATGGAAATCTAGCATACACGAGAAGGAACCTGAATCACACGGGAGGGAGAAAATTCTGGTAGCAACAAAGAATTTTTGGAAATTACCTTCATCTTCATCCCACTAGCACATCTCTTTGTTCTCTGCAATGTAGGTATAATTTTTTTTCTTACTATTTATTGTTGTCCTTATATATTAACTTATAATATAATGTCAATCGATGCATCAAAGGATGCTGCTTTTCTTTCTTGTTCCTTGTTTGGTTTATAACTTCAACTTACATAAAGAGAAAATAGTTGGTATAGAATGAGGGAAGAAGTGTATAAAAGAGACTTGTGCAGTTCATGTTATAATTCTCACTGGTGACATGGATGTAGCTCTCATTCAATTCCTAGTTCTACTTGTACTAAGTTTAGACCTTAGAACTTTTGGAAGTGAAAAAATCTTTTACTGTATATGAGAGTGAATATTATACTGTGATTTTATCCAAATAATAAACTGAAATTCCACCAAAACTATTTGAAGCTTGTATGAGTTAGAGTCTTTAAGAAGTGATCTTTTAGTGAAGTCTAAGTGTAAGATTTACTAGTTTACAATTGTCTGTCCATTTCTTGTTTCACTGGCTTTGACAAAGTGAAAACAAAGAAAGATATTTTGGTTATAACTTGTTTTGGTTTTCCTACCGAGTCATGTGATAATAAAGGTTGGATCAGTATTTCAACGAGCGTTCATTTTTTAAATTTTCTCGGTCTCAAAATGAGTGTCCGATGTATAAGTTTATTGATTTAACCTTTGACATTTATCATGTCTTGGACTTTGGTATGTGGACATTATGGGTATTAATGTACATGCGCTACTAAGATGGTTCAAAAGTTAATTTTTTTTAATTTTTGCAAAAAACTAAAAATGGACATTATTTAGGGATAGATGAAGTATTTATTAGTCCACTTTTTACACTGGTCGTTCTAACAAGGACATAAGAAGTCTTTTTTTTTTTAATCTTCTAGTATATTGTAAAGTTAACGGTATTTATCAAAATAATATTTATCATACATTATTATAGTATTGGTAGTAAAATTGAACTACAAAAACTATCTATTTAAATAATTTTTTGATCCCTATATTAAACAAATTTTATTAGTTTTGTCCCCATGACAATTTTATTATTATTATTTTTATTTTTTAATGCATATTGTCCTTAAGACTTAGCTTTTGTCAGTAATAAACTACCTGAACTCATGACATAAAGAAAACAACTTATTTTCAAACCTACATTAACTTCACCATATTCAATCTAACAATTCAAATACCAAATCTCTGCTAAAAAACCAACAGTCATATAGTCGGAGTCCTCCTCCATCTTCCATCTTTTTTCCTGTCTCTCACTCACTCACTCACTCACTCACTCATAGACCTTGGATGAACCTCCTGAAGCGTGACGGCAGTGCCAAAACGGGATTCAAGAAGAAGATGTGGGCGACACCATTCAACCTGGTTGCTATGTTTGATTCGAGCATGGAGTCAAGTCACTGAAGCGAAAAATCTATGGCATTTTTGGATCTGTTGTGAATTGGAGCGATTGGGGGGGTATACCTGCAAATTTCGTTGATTTTAGTTGCTGGATTTGTTTATTTTCAAAAGAACAATGCTACACTTACCATCCCAATCAACTGCACTGAATTGCATTAACGGAGTTGTACAGTACAATCCCAAGCATTTTCCCTTTTTGAAATCCAATAAACCCAATGTCTGAAAATAGATTCGAAGCTGGTCCGAAAATGGTTTTTAATTGAAGAAGTTGGTTGGGTTTCTTAGGGCTCTGACCCTTATAAAGGGTGTGTAGTTGAAGATGAGATGAACAGCCATTTTTCAGATTAACTAAGAATCTCCAACGTTAACAGATGGAAGGGACAAACTCTTAGCAGACCATATGCTTCAAAACTGTTAAGGATCAAACTAATAGATTTACTATAAGTTAGGGACCAAAATATCATTTTTACTATTTTAACCTTGATTTAATTTTTAGGGCAAACTACACAAATAGTCCTTGTACTTTTCGGATATTTTGGGAATCGTCCTTACCCAACACCGGTCGTCCCCCTACTGAAATTTCAAACGGAATTGGTCCTTCGTCTAATTTTGTCAACTTTTTGCCGTTAAGTGTCCTCGCGTGCATGTCACTTGATTTTACTGAGGGGTAAATAGTTATTTCATTAGATATAGTACAGGGACTAATTGTGCAATTTGCCCAATAAAAAATTAAAACCACCTTCTTTCCTATTTAGTTTTGATTTGTGGTTTTGAAAAAAAAAATCTTTTTAAAACAATGAGGCCCAATTCACCACTTCCACCATCCAATCCCCAATTCGCCAATCTCCCCAAAC
Source organism: Platycodon grandiflorus (assembly GCA_016624345.1). Lineage (NCBI taxonomy): Eukaryota > Viridiplantae > Streptophyta > Magnoliopsida > Asterales > Campanulaceae > Platycodon > Platycodon grandiflorus. The sequence continues at coordinate 39,420,588 of CM028368.1, forward strand.
CTCTCCCTCAACTTCAACAGGTCTACCAATGCTTTTCCACCACCTCCACAAGCACATGCACCACCAAACCTGTCATCACCACCTGTACCACCACAGCATCCACCCCACGTGCCACCATCACAAGACCACCGATCACCACCAACACTAGAAAAGACGGAGCCTTAAAGGCTATATTCCTCTGGAATGGGCTAGACATGTGGGAAATGTGAGGGACCCGGCAAGGAGGCTAACAAATCCCAGAAAATGAGGATGTAACATGCCAATCCATTTTGGTGGTGGCGAGCTTGAAAGAGTGGGTTTTGGTTGAGGGATAAAATGAGGATGAGAGAGCGAGAGAACAGTTCGAGGCTTTAAATTGGTCAGATTTTTATGTTGGATTGCAAATTCATTTCACCGTTAATGAGCAAAAGGCGACCGTCGTCCTCTATGTCAACGGTGGGACTCCGGCCTCCATCTGAAAGTGATTCAAAATCACCATTAACGATTCCTATTGATTCATCGGTTACAAAACTCTCGACGACGACGAGATCTAGAAAGTTCTCTGAAGCAGAAGCAGAAGCAAAAGGCTTGGATTGAGCAGTAAATGGTGATAGATGATTTGATTTGTTAAATGAGGTGGGAAATGGTGATGGTTGTGAGTTGAAATTGCCACTTTTGGAGAGAGAGAAATAGACACACAAAAGTGGTGCTTGCTTATAGCTAGTGAATTGAAATTGCAACTTTTGAAAATGATGAATTGGGGCATTGAATCACGGCAGTGGTATAGCTTTTGAGTTTTGTCGGGCAATGGTGGAAAGATGTGCTAAAAGAATTACGTTTTTTTTTTTTTTTGATAGAATCTCATAGATAAAATCTCATAATGTCCAAAGTTCTTGAATTTATTACTATAATGCCATTTTCACAAAGGACCCCCATTTTCACAAATGACCCTTGTACTTATTAGAGTTGAATGACAATTTTACCCTTACCAAAAATTACGTGAGATGCACATAAAAACACTTAACGGCTAAAAGTTAATGAAATTGGACAGAAGGACCGATTGTGTTTGACTTGATAAGTACGAGGACAAAAAATTTACAAAAATTAGTTTAGGGACGAATCTCAAAAAATACAAAAAGTACAGGGACCATTTGTTTAGTTTGTCCTAATTTTTATTTTAAATGATATCCCTCGTGGGTTCCATTTAAAACACTCAATATTTTAATATTTATTATAGAGTCAATCAACTTTTTTTTATTCCGTATCTAGTTAACTAAAACTCGTTTTTAAGAATAGGAGTAAGACTTATTTTAGGATGGAGGGAATACTACATTATTTTTGGTCGAAGTCTTATCTAGTTGACTAAACAAAGTCAAAATAGAACTAATTTTTTTGGATTGAAAAGAGATATTAAAAAAATTACTTCCTTTGTTTCTAAAAGGAATTTGTTATTCTTTTCATAACATTTTTTAAAATTATACTTTATACTATATACTTCCTTCGTTTCACCTAAAGAATCCATGTTTGAAAAATCTACTAATTAAAAAATATATACATAGCATTGAAGTTGGTCATAATTACAAAAATATTTGAGTATAGTGAAGATGTTTATAGCATATGTGGAAGGTAAAGAATCAAGTAGACATAATTTTTCAAAATTGACTTTTTAAATGGATAACCCAAAATAAAATAGTGAACTGTGTGCCAAGAATGGGGAGTATTTTTTAAAGTGTTACTTATATCGTTTTATCTCTGATTTGTTTGCTTCTTTAATTAATGGGTCTCACCCCAAGCACAGAACATTGGAAAGTCCAAAACATTCTATATTTATAATAAAATCAATTAATTTTAATTTTTATAAAATGTCAAACGGAATTGATTTTTAGAAATGAAGGAAGTACTTTTTATATGATAAATCAACTTATATCTAACAATTTGAACTTAGAAACACAACTTATCATTTTTATTTTATTTTTAAAGGAAGAAAAGAAGTAGAAGTACTATTAAGACTCCGTTGTTTCACGGAAAATGAATTACAAAAACAAATTCCTGAAAATATTTTCATGACCATTTTTGGTAAAAATCTACCCTTTTTCCCAGTGTTTGGTGGGCACACAAAATCATAATGATATAGCTAAAGTAGAGATAGCATTAAAAACTTGTAACATGAGTTTAAAGAATAGTACACTTTGAGACAATTTCTAAGTTCAACCCAAATTCCATGCAAACCTTTAACGCTGAGGTGGAGATGGTGTGATATTTAATTGGGAAGACATCTTCTACTTCACCTCTAACGCTGAGGTGGAGTTGGGAAGACATCTTCTATTTCTAGAGGGTGACCTAGAGTATGTATGTCTTTTCATCCAATCCATTTACCGTTAATTTTTTTTTTTTTGAATCAGTTACAGTAAGAGTAATTTTTAGTTTTTACTTTTTATAAATAATTATAAAACAATGTCATCGAGCAAGTTTAAAAAAAATCTTCTCTATCTTTTAATTAATTTATTTTTTTACCATATATGAAAGAGGTCTTCTTGTTTAAACATGTCACATAAAAAAAATCAGATGATAACATTAAAGATACTCAAAAAATCATCTTCTAGAATGCAAGAAATTAACTCTTACAAACGCCAAAAAGAAACATATCATTAACACAGGGAAGGAGGAAGAGTCAATAACAAATTTATAGAATTAGAAGGGTTGAAGTAGGAAGATCATAATATATATAAGTAGAATATCAAGAAATTCTTGAGACATCCATGCATGGCTTACATATGATTTCTAGACTAAAGAAGCAATGACAATTTAGAGCATCAGCAGTGGGGGTTTCCCCCCAGGGATAGGGAGGAGTTACTTAAGAAAATGATACGGAGCACTTACTGGGTAAGTCGTTTTCCCAGACTATTTAAAGTTGTTTTTTGTTAGACCCTATTTTTTTAATTTTTACTCCCTCCGTCTCTAAATTATTGTCTGGGTTGACCCGACACACAGATTAAGAAAATTTAATTGACTTGATTATTAATATTAGAATAGTATTGAAAAAGCGTGTTGTTTTCTTTAATGCCCATGTGTATGTGGCCCATAATTAAAGTAGGAAGAAAAAGTAAGGGTAAAATAGTAAAAATAATGTTCTAAAAAGGAAAGTTTTAAACAAGATAATTATTTTAAGATAGACAAAAAAGAAAAGAAAGAAAATAATAAAATATCAAAAATGTTTTTCAAAAATTATTTTCGGTGAAATAAATAATCGTAAAATAGTGACACAGTCCAGGTACAGAACATATGGGCGGGCCCCACGGTCGGTTCTGGACCTCTGGTGGAGTTATACTTATACCAAGTCAATAGCCTCCTAGACTTCACAGGAACAAGTCAATTGGGTTGACGATTCAACAATTCTTTTCATCAGTTCTTTTACTGGCGGCAGAGGTAAAACTACAGTTGTTGTGCAAAGCAGAAATCGACTACTCTTTCGGTACCTAAATTATTGTCTTTTTTATTTTTTGTCTTAAAATAATTTTTTTGTTTGAATTTTTTTTTAATTTTTTTCCTATTTTAATTATAAGTCGCATATATATGAACATTAAAAAAATTATATATTATACCAATATTAATAATCAAGTTAATTATTTTTTTAATTCGTGTATCAGATTAAACAAGACAATAATTAAGGGACGGAGGGAGTATAACTTACTAGCAAAAAATATACTCCCTCCCTCCGTTCCAACTAAGAGTTGTATCGTTTTTAAAACGTAATTTTGTAAAATATCAAATTTTAAAATGTAGATTTTTTTTTATCTATCAACGTTTTAAAATCTATACTATGAAATTTTTTTGAGAATTTTAGTGTTTAAAAAGCGTAGCTGCATTTAGAAAATATAATTTTTTCTGTCGCAACATTAAAACACTATTTTGACTAAAAAGTTCCATTTTATCCTTTCGTTTTGACCAACGATTTTGGCTAAAAAGATCTCCCTTTGAATTTTTTGAGTCAACTTAATTAAAGTTTGATCAATGATTAATATAGATTTATTTAATTTACAAAGTCATAAACTTCATTCCATTTTTTACAAAGGCAAATCACATATTTGGACCACCCAACTATCCACAAAGTTGCAATCTGGTCACCACAACTTTAAAAATATTATTCTGACTACTATACTAACGTTATCATTCAAGCGAGCCTATTGTTTTGTTGGACAAAAAATTGTACACTTTGAGGCAATTTCTCAGTTCAACCCAAATTCCATGAAAAAAAAAAAAAAACAGATTCCATGGCTCTCCATCTAAGTTCTAACGATTGTTCCACCAAAACTCAAATCCAACAAGAATCAGATGATTTTAATTTTTACATATGCAGGAACAAAACTCAAATCCAACAAGAATCAGATGATTTTAATTTTACATGTGCATTAAGCATATGGCGTCAATAATAAAAAAAAAAAAAAAAAAAGAAGAAGAAGCAAAGTCATAGTATTTCGCAATGGATCAGATAAGGTATGCTTTAAATTTGTATCCTCAAAAGCTTTCAACAAGGGGTAAGATCAAGCCAATATTCATCAACAAAATTTAATTTCTAACTACCTAATAATCATCTTCTAGAATGCAAGAAATTAACTCCCACGAACGCCAAAAAAAAAAAAAAAAATACTATCATTAACACAGGAAATGAAGAGTCAATTACAAATCTATGAAATCAGAAGGATTGAAGTAGGAAGATCATATATAATAGAATATCAAGAAATTCTTGAGACATCCGTGGCTCACATATGATTTCTAGAGAAAGAAGCAATGACGATTTAGGTAGGGAGGGAGAGAGGGAGGGTGGGGTGGGGTAGTGGTGGAGCGAGAGACCGTTAGGGAGGAGCGACTTAAGAAAATGATACGGAGCACTCACTAAGTTGTTTTCCCATACTATTATTCACCTTATTTTCCGTTGAATTGTAAGTTATTTTTGTTTTCCCATACTATTTCCTCCGTTCTTAAATTATTTATTATTTTTTTTATCCGTTCTTAAATAATTATTTTGTTTGAAATTTTTATTTTTAAAATAGTATTTTTACTATTTTATCCTTATTTTTTCTTCTTACTATAATTATGGGCCACATATAAATTAACATTAAAAGAAACAATACATTATATTAATATTAATAATTAAGTCAAAAAAAATTTAATTTATGTACCAAAACAAACAAAATAATAATTTAAATAAAAAGAGTATAAAATACCAAAAATATTTCTCAAAAATTATTTTCGGTGAAACAAAGGATTGGAAAATAGTGACACAGTCCAGGTGCTGAACATATGGGCGGGCCCCACGGTCGGTTCTGGTCGAGTTATACCAAGTCGATAGCCTACTAGACTCCTAATCTTCAAGGAAACAAGTCAATCCTGATCTTCAAGGAAACAAGTCAATCGGGTTGACGAATTCAACAAATCTCTTCATCAGTTCTTTTACGGGCGGCAAAGGCAAAACTACAGTTGTGCCAACCAGAAATCTACTTTTTCAATCCCAAATAAATATTTTTAGTGGATAAAATATAATAATTAAAATGTATAATTAATAATGTACTGTAAAAAATGTTTTGACGATAATATCATAAACATTAATTCAGTTTAACTATTTTAAATCATTGAGTTTTTTTGAATTGTTTTATATTAAATAAAAATTTAAAGGTATATTAGAAAAAATATTACCTAAAAAAATTAATAATTTATCAAGTATTAATTTTTGAAAGTTTTACCATATTTTGATTTAAGTAATTATTATAAAAAAGATAAAGAAAAGTAAACATCTACTATCAACTAATACTAAAATCTCGAAATTTAATTAGACACAATATCACCATTAGAGCTGTCAAAATGAGTTTAATCCGTCGGGTCAGTCCGTCCAGCCATCTAAAAGAGATGGATTGAGTTGATAAAATTTAATCTTATTTAGGAGCGGGTCAAACGAGTTGAGACCGCACGCGTCACGGGCTGAAGCAGATTGGACTCGGGCTAAACCCACCAATTTAATTATGTTAATTTTTATGTTATTTCTTTTTTGATCTCTTTGTTTATATTGTATGAATTTCATTTGAGTCTTAAAAAAATATAGTTATATTTCACCATATTATATTTAACTTTAATTTTTTTTATTTTAGTACTAATGAAATGAATAATAGTTGTGAGTCTTATGATAATAAGTTTTTTTAATTTATTAGATATTACTCCCTCCGTTCCACCCAAAGAGTCCACGTTTGAAAAGTCTACTTATTAAGGGATATATTAATGTCATTAGAGTTGGTCATAATTACAAAAATACTTAAATACAACCAAAATAATTACAACACAAATGGAGAATAAAGATGAAAGATTATGAAAATTGTAAGCATAATTTTTTAAAAGTAGACTCTTTAAGTGAAACATCCCAAAATAGTATAGTGGACTCTTTGCCTAGAACGGAAAGAGTAATATTTTTAAAAATCATACCTTTTTTTCGAATTGACTCATTCCAACCCATAATCCAAAGTAAGTTAGATTGAGTATTTGAGATTACACTATTGCCGGGTCATCCCGCTCCTTTTCACTTGGTAGCAAATTATGACAGATTGGGGTTAACCCGTCCCGAACTCATTTTGACAGCTGTTATCACCGTCTATTACCTATACTGCCGAAGTCGGCGGAGGATTGGAGTCGGCGTTTTGCCGACTTGGCCCATGTAAAGTCTTTTCCATGAGACAGTTGGAGGTAGGGCCCACACGAGAGGTGTCACATGCAGATCCATGCAGTTATTTTGTCCCTTCTTTGCTTTGCTTTCAAGTTCCATCACCAAAAGGAAAAATTATTCTCTTGGACATCGTTCCAATATTATGTACTCCGTATAATGTTATACGTAGTTAAAGAATATTAAATTTTTTATATTAAATAATATATTAATTAATGTAATAATTAATATAATATAAAAAATAAAATTAAAAATTATAATTTATACATTATATTAACTGACACGTTATTTAATATAAAAAATTTAATATTTTTTAGGTTCTCATAGCATTATTTATATACTTCTTTCGTTCTAGGCAAACAGTCCACTTTTGACTTTTTTTGGTCAACTAAACTAAAGTTTGACCAATAATTAACATAAATCTAGTGATTTTTACAAAATTATTAAAGTTGTAATCCATAGTATTATTAAGATAATTTTTAATTAATAAAATTTTATTTCTTAAAATATAAGTAAAGTATATAAATTTTTTATTTGATTTAGTCTTATATTGACTTCTATAAAAGAAAAGTTGACTCTTTGCTTGAAACGGAGGGAGTACTATATATCATCTCCCAAATGTGGCACAACATATTAGTTGTTTTTCGAAAAATTAATATAAACGGTAAACGCGACCCTCTATTTACATTAAACTTAGCCCCTTCCTTGAAAAAATAACTACCATACCCTTGACTTCTTAGATTTAATTTAGTTTCTTTATTTTTTTGTGTGTGCTTAGTTTAGCACCTCCCAAAGTTAAAATGTATGTTCAATCAAAAGTAAAATTTCCTCCTTTTTGACCTGGAACACCTCACACTACTACCTTCAGTTTAATACTTTCTCGGTCTCTAAACTATTATCTTGTTTGATTTTTTTTTTTTTATCAAACAAGATATCACAAATTTGTAGTATTTTAAAATTATTATAAATTAAATAATATATGTCAAATTTGCATTTACAAAATATCTTATTTGACTAAAAAAATCAAACAGAACGATAATTAGGAACAACAGAAGTAATACTCTTAGATTTAGTGTAGTTTTCAAACACTAATTATTTATTTTCTCTAATAAAAATATGCTATACATTTACTCTAATATTGGTCAAATTTGACTTAAAGTCAAATTGCACCCCACGATTGGGATGGAGGCAATACTTAACTCCACTAGATTCTAAAACAAACTAAGCTATTCGACCTTGTATTTATTTTGATAAGAGATCATTTGGGATTGAGTTTATGAAATAGTCGAACCTTTCTCCGTAGCAAGTTATATTTATTGAGCTTGACTTAATTAAAACTCATTAAAGAGACTCCGAAAGTAATCAATGTATTGATAATAGTACTCATGTAATGGAAGCTAGAAATTCATGGTGAGTTTGGGCCTATGATGGGAACTAGAAAGAAATATTTGATCAATGTATTAAACACCATGAATTAGATAACTCACCAAAAGCTACCACATTGGTAGAATTTAAAGTTGTTATTAATGACAATAAGTTTCATTAAAGTCTTAGAGCTTCTCCAATGCAATCATCTACTCCCTTTGTTTCAAAATGTTTGTCGTTTTAGGTTTTTAATGTATGTTTTGCCTATTTTACCCTTGTATTCTCACAAGTTCCAATAATTAATCATCTCTTCATTAAATAATTTATCTTCTTCCAATAGTTATCTCCTTATTCATCTTTTTAACTACTCCTAGCCTAAAAATTAAAGATATTTAATAATGGTATATTTGCCAACATACAAAAGGTTGAGATGATATGACATTTGTGATATAACGAGCCCGACCTTTGTGATATTATTATAAGCTTTAGTGTTAGTGTTGTTGAATCAAATCGACTTAGATTGTACCGTTGAATCAAATTTGACCTCAATGTAATAATTTTGATCCAACCGTGTACAGATCTAAGTAAATTTGATTCAACGACTGAAGGGCCGAGCCCAAAATACGGGCCCTGGATCCGGACCCAAGGAACAGAATGGGTCAGTACCCACCACACTGCGAGCAGATTCATGATCATCAAACAGCGGGGATGGCCTCCCAGGATACTTGCGAGCAGGACCCAACTACAGAGATCAGGATGCAGCGATCAGGGTAGCTCTCCTCGCAAGCCTTCAGATTGCACGTAGATGTGGGTACGTGGCAGAACATCAGGGGACGGACGTGCCCGACGGTTACACCTACTATCCCCAGCATTTACGCCCACTACGCCGGCATTTATACCCACTACTCGGCAGTTATGTACGTGGCGACTTTAATGAATGCCGGGCCTATAAAAGCCTCGACTCAAACCCTAAGAAGAGGTACGCAAACATACATTTAGCAATTATACTCTGGCAAACTGTGATTAGAGCTGGTTACTTACTTTCACACCGGAGTGTTCTAGCAGGGCCAGCCCCTGCATTCACCCAGTGTTTTGCTCTTTGTCTTGGCAGATTTGACTTAACCCATATATCCAGACACATTGACAGTCCGACCCATCAGACGACACTTCTGTGTAGCATCAACGATGCTAATACTTAAGCTTGTAATAATACCATAAGTTTGAGCTCGTAATATCAGACATCTTGTCTAAAATCTAGGGCTATGATTTTTCCTTGCATAAATATACAACATATAAAGACTATAATAATCAATTAATAATATAGTGTTATAATAAAGTCAAATATTTTTTCTTAATTCCTGTACTGGGTCAAACAAGACAATAATTAAGGGACATATGGAGTATTCACAAAGGACACACGGTTAACTGCATAAATATTTCACTTTGACCTTAATTATAATTTTCCTACCATACAAATACTTTCATTTATTAATATTCTACTTTTTATTAAATATATATTATTCTTAATGAATACATTTACGCCATGGTTAATTTTCCTTTTTATCATTTCAAATAATAAAATTAATTAATCATGTTCTAGACAATTAGTGTCATTTCAACTCCAACAATTAGAATTTGTGGTATTAATATTGCATTAACAAAAGGTATCTCTCTTTATATTTTCTTGCAGTTTCTGTGTAGTTAAAGGAGCCAGTACCTCATGTTTTAAACCCTTAGAAATTTAACAATAATCAAGTATAATGTTATATACTTTTCTTTAATTATTGGTGGAACACGAACAATTAGAGTGTTTAAATTGTAAAGTTTTTTTTTTTTTTTGGGTGTCTTAAAGGGGCGTGGAAAGGAATCGAGTCTGAACTTCACACTTTATGAAGCCTCAACTCTACGACTGGGTCACCCCTTAACAATAAATTGTAATGTTTCAATGTACGAATGAGAAGAATAAACTAAAATGTATAAATTTAATTAATGAGTTACAACAACATGAAATAGTATATGCAACTAATACTCCCTCCATCCCGAATAAATATTCCTAGTTGATAAAACGCATGAATTAAGAAGCACAATTAATGATGTGCTGTAAAATGTGTTCTGACGATAATACCCAAGAACATTAATTGAGTTCAACTATTCTAAAGAATTGGGTTTCTTCGGATGTGTTATATTAAATGAAATTTTAAAGGTATATTAGAAAGAATGGTAGAGAACAGGTAAATCAAAAGTTTTTAGGAATATTAGAAAATAGGAACATTTATTCGGAATAGAGGGAGTAATGTGTTAGGCAAACATGCTTTGTGATGTATACTACGCATTCTTAACAGAAAAGAATACAAGCAATTAATGTTAGGGACACAAAAACGTCACAGAATTTTGGCCACAAAATCTTTGTTGGCAGTTATTGATTGTTTGCATAGCTTGCAGGTCCGCCACTAACTAATAAAAAAAATCAATCAATAAATGTCAACAAGGTTTTTGTGTCTAAAATTTGGCGCTCCAAGCATTCCTCAAAGAATATTACCTTTGTAATTAAATGAGTCTAATATTTGCTAAAATGGTCTATAAAACTTCAATCATGTAGTCCATTTAATTCAAGTCCAAAAATCAATTTACACCTTCCTTCTAAGACCAATTTAGCTTAAAATTAACACCATTGAAAAATAGAAACCCAAAATATGCATTTGTATACGAATGCTTGTTCCAAAAGGGGAAACTCTCCCCCCCGAGAGCCCCCACACCCCAGCCCCATGAGAATGTGAGTCGAAACATAGCTCGTGATTATTACGATTTCAACTGGGGGCGTAGGCTCGACACAACTCGACTTGTTTAATTAGTTTATAGGATCAACTTACTAGCTTAGCTTGGGTTAATTCACGAATAAGGATCAAGTCTAGTTGGCTACCCAACTTTGAAGTGGCAATGACTAACAGGACACGAATGCATGAACCAGCATGACACGACATGACATAAAACACGACACGAAAACACGAAATTAAAATTTAGTTAAAATAATATTTATTGTTATATTTATAATCAAATAAAATAGATAACATGAGAGTTTTATAGCTATGTAAATTAAAAAACAGAATGCTGGAATATAGTAAATGTTATCAAAGATGTGATAACATCTACTGTAACATTCAGTAAAAATCGCATCGGAATAAAAAACAGTAAAGAATACTTTGTTGTAACTATTATCTACAAGTATAAATACTTGTAGATGTGTCAATACGGCAAAAACCTTTCACTAGAAAATATAGAACTCGTTATAAAGAAAACAACTAGTGAAACTAAAAAAAACGTTCATAATCAAAGTATATCACTTAGATTATAGTTCACCACTGAAAGATCAAAGATCATATGTTGTCTAAAGACAACAACCGTGGTCAGTAACTTAATCTTCAAATTCCAGAATACTTTGAACAGAATGTGATATAAGATGTTGCAACGTCCTTAATCACATTTACCGGAACAGCACAGCAGTTTCTCTCTATGAATTCTCTACAAAACTCTTATCAATCTTGCTCTCTTGATCAGTTCTGAATGGGACACGAATTCCTCTTTATAAAGAGCAAAAGAAAAAACTTGGAAAACAAGAAAAACACTAAATAAAGAATGTTAAAGTTAGTATAAATATATAACATATTTAACTAATCTAAAGTCAATTATTATTTACCTAATTTAAAATTAATCATTCTCTAATTAACTAATCAATCAAGATATATCAAAAATATTATCAATCACAATCTTGATTGATTGATCTCAAATTTTACCAAAAAATGCAAAAACTAATTACTCAATTACCAATTTAACAAATTGACCCAAATTAAGAATTGATTGAAAGGATTCTAAAATCGAACATAATATGAAAATACAATAGTGTGATACGAATACGATACGACAACACGAATTGCCACCTGACTTGAGCCAATTAAAAGAGTAAACCGTTGCTTGATAAAATTTGTCGGGCTCCATTTGTTAGCAAAACTAGATTTTTATGATATTAAAGTTGTTGTGTGGCATGACCTCACGGGTGCCCCATGAAAAGTAATTAGGGTTTCTGAACTATATCATATATTCTCTAGTAGTATTTCAATTTGATATATATATATATTTTTTCACACATTTTTTTTTTTTTTTGGTAAGATGCTTCACCTACAACCGATAGGTCGTGGGTTCGAGTCACCAGGGGGTAAGTGGGGAATCACTATTGATCCTCTTTAAAAAAAAAAAAAAAGTATTTCAATTTGATAAATTTGAAAAAAATTAGAGATAGTCTCGTCACCAAGTGGACAGATGTAGGGATGAAAATTCACTTTGTCAGTTTTCAGTTCGATTCTTCTATGCACCTTTTTAAGATAAAAAAAAAAAAGTCATTGAAACGGACAAAAAAAATTTTTTAATACAATAATTTTGAAACGGAAGGAGTATTTAAAAAGAAAAAAAAACCTTTATATGGAATTTAATTTATGCACAAATTTGGCTTAAAGTCCGTTTGGTACAGCGTTTACAAAACACAGTATTTTAAAAATGCAGCATTTTAAAAAACGCAGTGTTTTAAAAACGAAGATCTTTACTTATAAATACGTTTGGGATATCACTTCAATACAGAGCTTTTTTTTCCTAGGAGCGTTTTAAAATCTGCGTTTTGGGAAAAAGCTGAGAATTCCAGCGTTTTAAAACGCAGCTGCATTTTAAAAGCGCTGCATTTTCTGTCTCAGTATTGAAATACAATTTTTGCAAATAAGCTGCATTTTATCATTACGTTTTGGTCAAAACACTCGACCAAACAGGCTCTTATTCTTTTATGAGAGTTGAAGCAACCATTTATTATTTTACTGAAATCAGTAGGGACGTGACATGTCATCCTCAATTTAAGCACAATAACATCATAGCTCTCTAGGGGTGAGCAGAATTTTCCAAAAATCGGACCAAACCAATGAAAGTGGACCAAACCAAAAAAAGTAGACCAAACCAATATTTTTGGTTTGGTTCTGGTTCTGATTTTTAGTAGAATCGTTTATTTGGTTCGGTCCCGGTTCTAAAAATTTTAGATTGGTTCTGAACCGGACCGGACCAATATATATTACAATATATATATATATAAAAATTAATGTTTAAAAAAATTTAATTTCTATTTCTAGTTTTGAGTAAAATTTCTTATTAGGTATAGAAATTCAATGGACAATGAAAGTATAACAATATGACTGAGAAGCACTTGGCATTATTGTGTGTGTATTATGCATTTGCAAACATTTTTCTTCCCATATTCTCTATTAACAAAGTTGGTAATTTGTTGATTGCAATATCATAACATTTTTAATTGTTGAATGGTCGATGTACTATCATTATTTTTTGTTTTGTGAGCTTGTTTGTATTTTTAATACTTTATCATTATTGTATACTTTTTAATTGTTGTATAAAATATTAAATTTTATTATTTGTTTGTCACCTCAAAAAATTAAAAGAGTTTATTCCATTAGAACCGAAAAATGTGCAAGACCGAACCAATTAGAACCAGACCGAAGTATTGGTTCTTATAAATCTTGGTTTGGTTTTGGTTTTGGTTCTGGTTCTAAATTTTTTAACAACCGGAGTATTGGTTCGATTCCGATTCTCTATTTTTTTTTACATAAAATGGACCAAACCGGACCGTAATCCCCCTACTCTCTATAGGTTTTTTTTTTTTTTTTTTAAAACCAGCTCTCTATAGTTTTTAAATATCTTGCCTTTACTTTTCCTAGGTTTTTAACGTGACAACATCTCTTGTTTCCCATGTTCTTGGAGGATAAAGTAATGTGATTAATTAAGTAAATAATTGATATATTGGGAATATTTTGGACTTAGATCACTCCAATTAATAGGAGTAAATTAATCATAAATTTTGATAACAAGCGGTTTGATTATGGATGCACAAATTTCTTTTTTTTTTTTTTTTTTTCGAGGCATAAGAAGGGATGAACCTGATACTTCATACTTTGTAAAACACCAACTCTACCACTGAGTCACTTAAAGACAGTTTCTTAATAGTTACTTTCATAATTTTAGACAAAGCATTCATTCGTTCATAATTGAAAAACACATAATTTAGAAACAAAAAAATAAAATAGGACAATAATTTAGAAAAAAAAATTCATTTATTCTTCAATGGTTATAGACCAAACCAATGAAAAGAAGTCTACTGAAAAAAAAAAGGCAGCAGGACTAAACAGCAAGTATCGATGCCCTGCTTAGAACAATTTAATTTTTTATTTAAAATGGCAAGCGAATAAGAAAAGATTTTTTTGTGCAACAGCTTCAGCAAACAAACAAAAAATTGAGCAATAATTAATTATAAAGTATTTGAGGTTTTAAAATTGTTGTATAATGATACACGTTTTAAGGTTACAACTTATACAAGGCCTAGTCCTAATTAATAATTATGTACAAACAATAAAACAAAAAATAAAATCTGGCATCGGCGCAGCGTGCTGGCGTCAACTTAAGAGGCGCGACCGCACAAACAATTGAAAGCACTGCCCATCGCCACGCGACCGCTCCAACAACTGGGCCTTCCTCGTTCTCCGGACGCCCGCTCCATGCGACCGCGCCATCCTGCGCCATAAGGGCCATTTGATACCCAGACAAGAATTAAGCATTATTATTAATTCTAGTACTAGTGCACTTACTATTATGCATCAAGAATAATAATCAAGTTGAGAAGATGAGATAAGAATCAGCCATTGCTCCATTTGCACAATCCCCATAAGCAAGCCTCTTTGATACTGGTGGTATTTCAGAAATTCCCAGTTGGTCAATTATGATTAGATGCCTTTCAGTGAAAGGATTAGTCCACATTAAGGTGTTCATAGCAAGTTGTCACACAATCCGCCAGCAATCCACAGTGCAACAAAGGGAAAAAATGGGCACAATTATTGTAGGCAAATACTACTAAAAACAAGATAAATAAATGGCCCGCGGGCAACAAATGATCACTTATTTAATGAACTAACTCATGCGAATAGTAGACAACTCAAATAGTGGCATAACGATCAAAATATATAGTTTTGGTGTATAAATGTTTTCCAAGCTCAATCTAAGATCACTCTCCAGATAGCCACAACAGCATGTAGCTACAAACTCAGTTCTAGCAACTAGTAATATTATCAGACAATTTTATGTGCTCACATCAGACCACGTAGTACTCTACACGATCACAGTAGATACTTTACATATATACTTGTACCAGCACTGTAAGTCTCGTGAACAGTCAATTAGACTACATTTCCTGCATCAGAATCTACTCTCTCTTTTTTTTTATTTTGATGTCCCGAAAGGGCGTAGGAAGGGATCAAACTTGAGACCTCATACTTTGTGAAGCCCGAGCTCTACGACTGTGCCACCCCTTAAGGACGCATCAGAATCTACTCAAAAGCCTAGTTGTGAAATAAATGGAATAATATAGTTATAAGTTGAATGTGTGCCAATTAAAGTTGAATTGAATCAGTTCTCACATTCTACGCCAGTACTACCAAGGGAGCAAGGCAAAAGAACAAATTAGTCTGACACCCATCAAAACAAAATCGTTTTAAAATTTTCATTGATTGATGGATAAACTTCATAAAGTAAACATTACCTTCCCAAGCGTGTTTGAAGACAATAGGGCAATGACCATTAAATCAACTCTTACTTCCGCCCATCCAGAAAAACAACTGCAGATATTCCCAAACTTTATAGCAGCTACACTTCCATTAGCAGCAAGCAGAATTCGAGGTTTACTGGTATCAGTACGAACTTGCGGTAGTTCCCTTTCAGCATTGACATGTTCCATGTATGCCATGCACTACTGTTTCGAAAACTCAAATAGTGTTATTCAAACAAATAATAAACAACGCAAACATATGACACAAAATTAACCACTAAACATATTACTGATCCACAACACACAGAGAACCATAACAATACAATCTACAAAGTTCTTTTATAAACATATCTCATAAGTCTAACTAAACACTAAAAAAAACTAAACAATTTTTTTAGTCTAAAAAGGCCCAATCTGTTCTTGCAAGAAAGTTGTTTCGCCCAACTTTTCCCAACTTATATTTCCCTTGAGAAACTAAGAGCAGCAATATCACCATTCTAAACCAGTTCAAAAATTTCCATAGACCCTCCCTATGCTCTTCAAATAAAGTCCTTTTACCCAAGTTTTTCCTACTAACCTTCCCAAGGAACAATAAACAAATTAACATGATCAACTTTAAGTAACCAAGAATCTTTTCCTGTTTCTTCCAAGAAAATAATTTTTTGCACCATTATCAGAATATGTTTCCGAATAAACAAACACCAAGAAAATTGTTTATGTTATAACAAACTCCCAGCCCAATCCCAGGGTAAAGTAAGGAAACGAATCCACCAAAATGTTAGTAACAACAACAAACATTGAGAAAAATCAAATGAATCAAACCCATTTTGAATTACACAAAAGCAAAACTGAATCAATCAAACCCAAATTGAATTAGGAACCACAAAAAGCCACATACAAAACCCAAACAAATGAAGAGCAACTCTGTTCGAAATCAACCTAGACTCAAATAAAAGAAAACTCAAAAATAGAGATATCATTGTTCATTACAGATTGAATGGTGGAAATGTTACCTCAAACGTAATTTTTTTTTTCCATGAAAACCCTGCAAAATTACAAAGAAACAATTCAAAGAAAACTGAAACTCACTTCACTGCTTAAGAGTGATTGTTTAGAGAGGGGAAAAGCCAAAAGAAAAGCAAGTTCATAGGAGACCCATCATGGAAAAGGCTGTTTCCAATCCATTGGTAGGCCATTGAATAATGGATGGAGAAGGAAGTTAGTAAGTCATTGAGAGTGACAGTCTGTCTGGCAAGTTGGGGTGGACGGAGAAGAGATGTCGTTACAGGGCTGCTCGTAATACCAAAGCTAAGAAGGATAGGGGTTTGGTTTGACATTAAACTCACATTCCGTAAAAATACGGGTGGCCTTTTTTTTTTCTTTTTTTGTGATTACATGTAATCGCTACAGTGCATTATATATTTTTTTAAATAGAAAAAATATATTTTTGGAGCGAAAAAGATAATTATGTCATTAATAAAAGAAAAATACACGCGCATCAGTATCCTAAACTATCTCGATGCCCAATTTAAGGCATCGCGATTAGATTGCGATGCACAAAATTATGCATCGCAATTCAAAATTATTCATAAACTGAGTTGGAGGGGACTGTAATGAGGATGAAGCCATTGATTTGGAGTTCAATTTGGAATTTGAAGTAACTGACTGTGTGCATTGAGATTCATTTGGAGCAATTGAGTGTGTGCAATGTGTCGTCTTCCAAGGCCCAAGGTTCAACATTGAAGCAAATTTTTAAATCATGCATTGTGATTTATTTTGGTGAATCAAGATTTATTTTGATTCATGAGTGTATGCATCGTGATTTATTTTGGTGCATCGGGATTTATTTTGGAACAGAGTGTGTGCATCGGAATTCATTTGGAGCAGCTGCGTGTGAGCAATGTGCCGTCTTCCAAGGCACAAGGTTCAACACTGAAGCAATTTTAAAATCATGCATCGTGATTGAAGCAATTTTAAAATCATGCATCTGGATTTATTTTGGTTCGTGAGTGTATGCATCGTGATTTATTTTGGTGCATCGAGATTTATTTTGGTTCGTGAGTAAATGCATCGGGATTTATTTTTGTGCATCGCGATACACCATTTCGTGCATCGCGAATCCAATTTGATTGATTCCTCCAAATACTGATCAATGCATCCTTAAACATTTATACAAAGCCTGACACCTGATCACACACTAACAAAGCGCCATTGCAAACCAAGAACATGAGCTCAATGCTCTATCTCTCCCCTTATTCCAATTCATCATCACCACAATCTTCAACAGGATGCTATATGTATCTTAACTAGACTTTGTATACATTTATATTCCTGTAACAATTTATGTGTTAGCAATCTGATGAATTAAGTTTTTTATTCTAAAAACTGTGAAATTGATGTGATAAGCATTTACAAGAAGTCATAGTTGGTTTGGATGAAGGAGACGGGGGCATTTTAGGAAGAAAATTATCAAAGTGTCATTTTCCAGTTTTTTTTTTTTAAATGCAGATTGGAGGGGTTAAAAAGTTTTGAAAGTTGACCGGCCAACAATTTTCCGTAAAAACAAGCTAGCAAACAATTAATAAAGATTAGTTGGAACCACATCTCTCACAAGCCAATTGATTTTGAGATGAAGCCCTAGACTTTAACATAGTATCAGAGGAGGCTTTCTAGAACAGGGTTAAAGGCATATAGATATAGATTATACAATTGATAATAATTTCATATTTAATCGTTCTTATGAATTCATGAATGAATATTCTGAAACTAAACTTTCTAGTGAACTAGCGTTTTTAAAATACAGTTTTTTTCTTATAAATGTGTTTGGTATATCGCTTGAAAACGCAATTTTTTTTTTATCTGCATTTTGAAAAAAAACTGAAAATTTCAGCGTTTTAAATCACATATACATTTTGAAAACATAGTTGTATTTTTTGCCGCAGCATTGAAACGCAATTTTTGAAAATAAGCTGTGTTTGACCAAAACGCACGACCAAACGTGCTATAATATGATATATTTATCTGAGGTCTAATATCAAAAGCTCAAATTTGTAATATTTCTACAAACATTAATGTCAGTGCAGTCATATTAAATTTACTTAGATTTTTACGTTCACGTCCACGTCCACGTCATTACTTATAAAAGGGCAAATTCAATCTAATGGTGTAAAAATCTAAGTAAATTTGATCTAACGATATTAATACTAATTAAAGCTCGTAAGAATACCACACATTTAAGCTAATAATATCATTTGCCTATCTAAAATGATTGCAATTAAGGCTTAAGCTAAAACTCAAATTGGCTGCATAACCGTAATCAGAATAGTTGAAATTACTCTTGCAAAATAGTAGTAGTTCAATATTACTAGTTAAAATTAAGGGTCTCTCTACTTTAACTAATATATTTTTTTTGTTTTAGGAATACGAATGTTCAAGACTAAATTTTGAGTCGGATAGAATACGAGGACAGTATAACTTTTCCTACCAAGTTTTTAAGACAGTTGATCACGCCAAAAAAATAGCTTGTGATCACGTCGGATCCATGTATGTACTTAGTCTCTATGTAGGATGTCTCGGCTCTCAAAAAGCTTTTCTTGTTGGGATTGAGCTATCACAAGATGACTAGACCTTCAAACTGTTTGACAAAGAAGACACTGTTAGGGGATGTCCGGGGCTTGACCCGACTATTACCCTCAGGTATAAGAGTCAATTAAGTGATAAATATGGAAAAAGTAGTTGGCAAACTGCCTTCAAATAAATACGAAGAAGTGTAATAAATGAAAGAGTTTGAAGATAAGTGAGTAAATGCAATTTAACAGCACTTGTGTAAGTTCTTGAGAGTAAATTGAGCTTAGTTATAAATGAAGGTGATATCTTATATTTATAGCTGAAGATGGCGTGTAAATGATATGAATTTGACCACTTAATCACTGAAAAGTAAATGCTCATTTAATGATTCCATGCCCATTGTCAAGATAAAGTAGATAAATAGAAGTTTCTTTATTGGGAAGATGAGAAGCTCATAAATACCATCGTAGCTTCATGAGGAAGAAATATTTTCCTCCAATGAGAATGTCTTGTTTCTCCCATGCTAAGTACTAACAAGAGGTGAGTATTTAATGCTTGATGTTGACTTGTGCCGAGGATAACAGATGCTCGCTGCAGAGGCTGTTTCGTCGTTGACGAGGACATTAATGGATTATACCGAGGTCTGGCTAAACTGAAGACCTCGGCTTAGTGACTTCGGCTGGAAATTTCATCCAAGTATCTCAACTGGGACCTCGGCTGGTGATCTCGACTGCTACGAGGTCCGGTCTTCCATCGTCAACGTGGATCTCAGGACCCACCTTAAGCTAATAACTATAGTTTACAGTAAATTATATTAATTTAACTCAACTCAACTCAACTGATCATGTAAAGAACACTCTCATCAATTACTTGGGCCTTAGTCTAATGTGTATTTAAAAATCAGTTAGTTCTGAAACACAAATTTTTCGTCTAAGAGCCAACTGGGTTGTGCGTTTTGGCAAAAATATGGGGATAAAATGCAACTTATTTGCAAAAGTTGTGTTTCAATGTTGTGACAGAAAAATTTGCGTTTTAAAAATGCAGCTGAGTTTTAAAACGCTGAAATTCTCAGTTTTTTTTTCCCAAAACGTAGGTTTTAAAACGCTGTTAGGAAAAAAAGCAATATTTTTAGGTGATATCCCAAACGCATTTATAAAAAAAAACTGTATTTTAAAAACGCTACATTTTAAAAACATTGCACTGAACGGACTCTAAATGTATTGATAAATCAGTTTAAAAAGTATTCTATCCTTTCTACCCAAAAAATATACTCCCTCCGTTTCAAAAAGATTGACGTTTTAGAGTTGTGCACGCATATTAAGAAATTTTATAAGTTGACAAATATACCCTTATTAAATATCTTTAATTTTTGTGCTAGGAGTAGTTGAAAAGATAAATTAGAAGGAGATAGTCATTGGGAGAAGATAAAGTATTTAATGAAGAGATGATCAATTATTGGAACTTGTGAGAAGACAAGGGTAAATTAGGTAAAACATGCATTGAAAACCTAAAACGACAATCTTTTTGAAACAAATTTTTAGAGCTAAAACGACAAATATTTTGAAACAGAGGGAGTAATTGACTGTTTACCCGAAATAGAAGGTAACTTTTTTGTAACACCTAATTAGTCGGAGCATTTCAGACAAAACACTCCATTATTAAACTTTTCAAGAAGCTCCAATTTGGATCTTCTTTCTCCATCTCATAAAAAAGTCACTGACCCACAATTACCAACAACAAAGCTTTAACTGAAAAAAGAAATAAATTCAAATCAAACTTTGCTGTTACGTAAATTTTGAAAAATTAAAATATAACTATTTTAGGAGATTGAGGATAGAATATTTCTTTTACTTTCTATATTTGTCCAATTATTACTACTCTTTCCGTTTCTTTTATATTGTCCAATTTCTATTATTAGATGTTTCAAAAATTTTGGCCATTTATGATTCTAATAAATATTACTCACTCCACTTTAGAAGTATCATTATTTTTTGTGTTAGGAGTAGTTGTAAAGAAAAAAAATTAGAGGAGATAGCTATTAGGAGAAAATAAAGTATTTCATGAAAAAATAAATAAGTGTTTGGACTTGGAAGGATAAATTTGTCAAAACATACATTAAAACCCTAAAACGATACTTATTTTGAAACATTTTTTTTATAGCTAAAACGATACTTATTTTGAAACAAAAGAAGTAATTAGCAAATATCCTATTATGCACCCAATTAGATGAATTATTCACAAGACAAACCATTTTAATTAAAGAGTATTGATTACAACCAATTAATTACATGGAATGATATAAGTAGAAAATTTAGTACTATTAGATATTGCTTTTAAAAAAACTCCTAAATATGTGTGGAATTGTCAAGTGTCATTCATTCCCCCAATTTGATAAAGTATTCACAAGATAAACCATTTAAATTAAAGAGTATTAATTACATGGAAGAATACAAGTAGTGGAAAGTAAAATATTATGTACACATTTTAAAAACTCTTAAAGATGCATTCTATCCGTTTCGGATAAATGATTCTCATCGAGAAAATACATGAATTAAGATGTGTAATTAAGAATGAACTGTAAAATGTGTTCTGACGATAATACCAAGAGCATTAATTAAATTTTACTATTCTTAATAAGTAGGTTTCTGTTATGTTGATATTAAATGAAACTTTAAAGGTATATTAGAAAGAATAATAGAAAATTTGTACATCAAAAGTTTTAGGAACATTAGTTGGAGCATCCAAAAGTAGAAAATATGAACATTCATCAAGGATGAAAGGAGTATATTTTTGTCATTTTTTTTTTGTTAAAAAGATGAAAAAACAAGCGAACATAACTAAGAGTCCGTTTGGTCGTACGTTTTGGTCAAAATACAGGGATAAATTGCAGCTTATTTGTAAAAATTGTGTTTCAATGCTGCTGCAGAAAAACTGCATTTTCAAAATACAACTGTATTTTAAAATACTGAAATTTTTAACTTTTTCCTAAAATGCAGATTTTAAAATATTGTTAAAAAAATTATATATTAAAGTGATATCTCAAATAAAATTATAAAAAAAATGTTTTTTAAATATTATATTTTTAAAACACTATATTTTTTAAACGCAACGCGGGCTGAAAGGATTAAAACCAAACATCAGATCCGCAGTCAAGAGCGATTCACACTCAATGATAGGCTCCTCTAAGAATTTTAGCACCCCTTTTTGCTAGGCAATCCGCCACCTTATTAAATTTCCTGTTACTGAACTTGATCGTACTGATTAGCTCCTCCAATAGTTCTTCGTCTAGGTGTCAAATATTACATCCATCTCAAAATATTTATATTTTATTAAAATAACTTTTATTTACTGTTTTCTTTAAATAGAATTGTTAAAAAGAGAAAAATAAATATACATACAATTTATTTATAATAAATTAATTAGATAAAAATAAATTAATCTTTATATAAATTTATGTATAAATTAATAAAGTGATAATTATTTTTGAACGCAGATAGTACAAAACAAGGGGTAAGCATTTACCCTTAATAATAAACAATGTTAGGAGAAGGGTAAAAAGGTCTTTCACGCAATCTTGCCTATTCGTCTTCCGCGCTACAATGTACCGACGGCGCGGCCTTAAGATTAAAATCACCCGCGTAGTTCCCATTTTTACAGTCCCGCGCCGACACACACACAAACCAATGTCCTGGATCTCCTTCTAGTAAAATAAACCGGCCACCGTCACCGGTGCTCAGGCACCCCTCCCGGTAGGTCCGAGTCATTCCTTCCTCTACATTAATTCAATCCTAATTTAAGTACTTATATACTGAATCAGATAGATTAGTCCGTAAATAGTTGAAGCCTCTATGGCTATGTGTTTGTGTGTTTGCGCGAATTTATATGTGTACGAGTATGTGTATGTATATGTGTTTTCGTGTGTGTGTGTGTGTGTGAATATAAAAATGTTCTTGTGTGTGTGAAAGTCTGAGAGTAGAACAGTGTTCGTATGAGCCCTAAGTTTTGTATTTAGTTTAGTTCCAATCTGACCGTATAATCTTTTTGGATTCCTGTTCATACGATCCCTACGTTTCTAGTTTAATTAGCTCCAATTTAACCGTATAATCTTTTTCATTTCATGTTAATTGTAATGTGACAAAGTTTTATGCCGATTCTCAGCAGTTCAAAAAATAATATAGATATAGACCAAGTTGAATTAAGTTTAACCGTCTAATCTTTGTGTATAAAATACAGATCCCAATGTATATACATATACAAATATATATATATATATATATATATATATAGAGAGAGAGAGAGAGAGAGAGAGAGAGAGAGAGAGAAAATGGAGATAACGCCACGGATCTGAAGAAGCACTGTCGTTTCCTATCTTTTTCTCTCTGTAATTTTGAAAAAGGAGTGGGAAAAGGGGAACACATTTTTTTGACTGTCCTTATTTCTAAACACAGTTGATTTTTGGAGAGAGAGAGAGAGAGAGTGAATCAGTGAACGACGGGGGGCGGGGGAGTGAGTGAGAGAGTCAACCCAACTTTTGAGCTAGGCTTTTTTGGTTGTATGTATATGTAAGGCTTCGAAGACTCCACAATTTTTTCAGAGTATTATCTTCAACCTTTTTCCCTCATATCTTCAAACTAAAAAACTTTTCTCTCTCTCTCTCTCTCTCTCTCCCACTTTTTTGTTTTGTAGGCCTTTTTCACAAAGCTCATGATCCAACCCTCATGCAGATAAAGCGATAGAAACAACACCACCATCATTAGTAGCTAGGGTTTCATTTTGAGCAAGATTGTATCAACTTTTTTTTAGAGAGAGAGAGAGAGAGACATAGAGAGAGGGGGATAGAGAAGGAAGTGCTAAGCAGCAGAAATAAAGGGTTTTAATTTGCTTGCCTTCTTTCTCTTTCTTTCTCTTGCTTTTTCATAGAGAGGGAGTTTGGAGACATTTGGATTTGTCCTTGTGTCTCGCTTGCCTCTCTTCAAGATTTTGTTCGTTTCATTGGGGTTGAACATTAATGTTAATAATCTGTTTGTGGAAGCACCCAGTTTGTTATTTGTTTTGTTTATTGGTCTTGTGAATTTGGAGGATAATAATTTACAGGTGTGAGCTGTGAATTGCATTTGTTAAATACTAAGTTTGGAAGATTGTTTTCTAGATTTGTAGAGGAAATCAAATCAAGGAGGTAAATAAGTGGAGTTAGGGAGGAGGGTTTGGTGGAAATCCATTGAGTGTGCTAAAAAAAAGAGAGGAGTATTTCATGAGTTTTGGGGGTTTTCTGGAGAATACTTCTGGTGGTGGTGGTGGTGCTAGAATTGTTTCTGATATACCTTACGGCCATAGCAACAGCATGCCCACTGGTGCAATCGCTCAATCTCGACTTCTCTCTCAGTCTCTCTCCAAGTCCATGTTCACCTCCCCCGGCCTCTCTCTCGCCCTTGTACGCGCTCTTTCTCTCCCCCTCTCTCTCTATATGTTTATGTATATTTATAAAATTGGGTCGTTTGACTGATCTACTCTCTCTTTCTCTCTGGTGTTTGTTGGGAGCAGCAAACTAGTATGGAGGGTCAAGGTGAAGTGCCAAGAATGCCTGAAAACTATGAGGCAAGTGGTGGGAGAAGAAGTCGGGAGGACGAGCATGAGAGCAGATCTGGCAGTGATAACATGGATGGTGCTTCCGGCGATGACCAAGATGCCGATGACAAACCACCCAGAAAGAAGAGATACCACCGTCACACACCTCAGCAAATCCAAGAACTTGAGGCGTATGCCTTCTTGCTCATTTCAAGATTTTTATTATTTTGCCATGATTTTTAATTTGTTCTCTTGTTTGATTTAAATTTTTGTTTGTTTCCATTTTTCTGGGTTTTTAGTCTCTTCAAGGAGTGTCCTCATCCCGATGAGAAACAAAGGTTGGAGCTTAGCAGAAGACTTTGTTTGGAAACTCGGCAAGTTAAGTTTTGGTTTCAAAATCGACGCACCCAAATGAAGGTAAGTGCTTATTAATTTGGTAAGTCACTTAAAATGACTTCTTGATTTTGATTGATTAACTAGGACAAATTTCCAATTGCCATTCAACAGACTCAACTTGAGCGCCATGAGAATTCAATACTTAGACTAGAAAATGATAAGCTACGAGCTGAGAACATGTCGATTAGAGAAGCAATGAGGAATCCGATTTGCACTAATTGTGGTGGACCAGCAATGATTGGTGACATATCTGTTGAAGAACAACACCTTAGGATCGAGAATGCGCGGCTGAAGGATGAATTAGACCGTGTTTGTGCGCTTGCTGGGAAGTTTTTGGGCCGTCCCATTACTTCCATGGCGCCAATGCCTAATTCAAGCTTAGAACTTGGTGTTGGAGGAAATAATTTTGGAGGAATGAGTACAACCACCACAGCATTGCCTTTGGGGCCTTCTGATTTTGCTGTTGGAACGTCTAGTGGTTTGTCAGTTGTACCTTCTACTAGAGCACCTGGTAATGTGAATGGGATCGAGAGATCGCTGGAAAGATCTATGTATTTAGAGCTTGCTTTAGCCGCTATGGATGAATTAGTGAAGATGGCACAGACAAATGAGCCTCTTTGGCTTAGGAACTTGGAAGGGGGAAGAGAAATTATGAACCAGGAGGAGTATTTGAGAACTTTTACCCCTTGCATTGGCTTGAAACCCAATGGCTTTGTCACTGAGGCCTCAAGGGAAACTGGTATGGTTATCATCAACAGTTTGGCTCTTGTTGAAACATTAATGGACTCGGTAAGTTATGATTCTTGTTTAGCTAAACTACTTTTGTTGAATTTCTTGAGACAATCAAATACTTGATTTTCAATTTCTGACTTAATTATTGGTTTCAGTTCTTAATGATTGCTTATCAATATTCTTTGTTTTAACATTGATTGAGATTAATTAATTGGACCTTATGCTTTAATAGAATAAATGGGCCGAGATGTTTCCTTGTATGATTGCTCGAACCTCTACTACCGATGTTATATCTAGTGGTATGGGAGGAACCAGAAATGGTGCACTTCAGCTGGTAATTATACTGTTTTCTTCTATTTTTTCCTTTTGTCCCCTTTAAAATAGAGAATTAATGAACTTTTAACTTCAAACAGATGCATGCTGAGCTCCAAGTGCTCTCCCCATTAGTTCCTGTCCGAGAGGTCAACTTCCTTCGATTCTGCAAGCAGCATGCAGAGGGAGTTTGGGCTGTGGTCGATGTATCTATCGATACCATCCGAGACCCATCCGGCGCTCCGACATATCCGTGCTGCCGGAAGCTTCCTTCTGGTTGTGTAGTGCAAGATATGCCCAATGGCTACTCCAAGGTAATCTCGACTTCCAATATTTTTACCATTTTAGTTTTACCTGCATCTTATCGCACAGCTCCAAAGTTTGTTTTATTTGGCATTTATTAATTTTTCCCAAGCAGGTGTTCTTGCCCTTTAGCCTTTAATGAGTTTGTTGAAGTAACTGCAACCTTGGAACTTAGTTGAGCACATTTAATTGAACCAAACATAGAGGAATCCCCATAAATGATAGAAAGCACAATTATTTCTGGAGTGAAGCTGTAGTAAACTACACCTCTACCTGCTTATGGCACAAGTCTTGGAAAAAAGAAATATTGCTTGGGTTAATGAAATGACGCAAATTATCAGTCAAGGCCATTGCCATTCACATTCCCAAGTGATGGGTTTTGGGCCCAAATAATATTTTAATTTTGTCCTGTCGAAGTGAACCTTCTTAAATCTTATTTAATTGACCTAGATGTTTCCTTTGGCGCCCAATCATATTATAATCTTCAATCTTCTTCCACTGGGTTTGCTCAAAATCTGCTAAATCATTATTTAAATTGTTAAGTACAGTGGTGAATTGAGGTTATCCACACAAAATAATGAATAGAAGCCTCTATTACTCTTATTTTCTGAAGCCTCTATTACTCTTATTTTCTGCATCTTGGGACACATTAATTTCATATCTATTCGGAAAAAAATTGCATTGTAATCTTCAAACATTGATTGAATAAAACTAGATTTTGATGTTTCTATTCCAATCTCTGATGCTGTCTCGGTCACCACCCCTTTGGCTGTATTTAATCCAAGCATCTGTTCATTACCTGGTTCCAGCCATATGATGTGTTTGTTTTTCTACTCAATCTAGACTTTTTAGTCAAACCCCGAGACTGGCTATTTTGTTGTCACGTGAGAGTATCAATCTATTTGCTATGAGTAGGAAACAAGTACCTTTTTTTCTATGCCAACCACTACAGTCTTACCTAAATTCTTTCAATCTTGTATAACCTAATGTACCAATTTAATATACCCACTTCATTAGGGTTCTATGTTTATATCATGCCGCTTATTGAGCCCATTCTTGAGCCATTCCCGAGAGATGTCTCTTATTATAATATGAACATGATTTCCCACAATCATGTATTATATTTTATTTTCACATCACTAAGATTTTGTACTTTTGCTACACTAAGAAAATAGAGATTTTGTACTCCCTTTTTCTGTTTATAGATCTTGTTTGAATTGGAAAGCCTTTTCCTAATTCTTAGCAATAGATTCGTATGTCATCAATATTCTACGAGTATGAAAGCAATATTATACACAAGTATGGGACATACTTAAACATCAAGGGGAGGCAATTTAAGGGGTTGTTTAGTAAAACTCATTTTTGAAATGGTACAAGTCCACAACTGAAGTCAACTCGGCATTTGTCCTAACTACCTTGAGGAATAGTTCAAATTCACATAGGAAATAATGCAGAAGACAAAGAACTTTTCTTTTATGACTGATTATTATGGTTTTCTGATATTAATATCTATAAGATGCTCGAGTTGAATGTTAAATGCTGTCTATTAAAAGTTGAATTATGCTCAATTGGTGTCCTTTACATAGCACTGGAGGTTCAATGAGAAATTTGACATAACCATCAATGTGCAGGTTACATGGGTAGAACATGCAGAATACGATGAAAGTGCAGTTCACCAGCTCTTCCGGCCATTGATCAGTGTCGGCATGGGCTTTGGGGCACAAAGATGGGTAGCCACACTTCAACGACAATGCGAATGCCTAGCCATCCTTATGTCATCTGCAGTGCCAACAAGAGATCACACTGGTAACCGAAAAAGCATCTTCTGTTTTTCATCATAAGCTCATCAGCTTGATCAATCTTTTTTCAATCATTAATTTAAAGCTCTTGATGCAGCAATAACTGCTGGCGGGAGGAGAAGCATGTTGAAGCTAGCACAACGTATGACCGACAATTTTTGTGCTGGGGTGTGTGCTTCAACCGTATACAAATGGAATAAGCTCTGTGCTAGCAACGTAGACGAGGACGTTCGTGTTATGACACGGCAGAGTGTAGATGATCCCGGTGAGCCACCAGGTATTGTCTTGAGCGCAGCAACTTCAGTTTGGCTTCCGGTATCTCCTCAAAGACTATTTGATTTTCTACGCGATGAAAGGCTCCGAAGCGAATGGGACATTTTATCTAATGGTGGACCAATGCAAGAAATGGCTCACATTGCTAAGGGCCAGGATCACGGCAACTGTGTCTCACTCCTCCGAGCTAGTGTACTCTCTCTCCCCTCCGTCCCTCCATATTTTTTCTTAATTTGCAGCAATAATAGGTTACACAATGAATCCATCCATCGTAGGCTACACTGCAAGGGGGGGGGAAGCGGAACCTCTTTTGTCCCCCGATGAAGCAAACACATTAATGAAACTGTATCGAGAAGGAAAGAACACATTTTACCATGAAAATGTTCTTCCCTTAGTGAGCAATAGGGTGTTTGCATCAATAATATAATCTGCAGTAGCAACATGTTTCATGTTCAATGGAAGGTACACCAAAATGAGTAATACTGGATTGGGATAATGGTGAAATTCAAAGGGTAATATTGGAAAGATGATGAATAAGGACAGTCCCAGATCTACGTACTGCCCAAATTTTAACCTATTCTTTTGTAAGAATGAGAAAGTCAAAACACTGGGACAGTTGCAACCTTTATGGGGTCAGTCCTTAATGTCATCGTTTTGGTTAAAGTTCAAAGAGGTTGACTCAATTACACTGTGACGACAGTGACGTGTCAGTACTGAATCAAAACAATGAAATGGTTTTTTTTTTTACGTGATTAAATTGACAAATCTGAGCCCTTATTTGTCTTTTTGTCTTTGCAGTCTATGAACCCAGGCCAGAGCAGCATGCTGATCCTGCAGGAGACAAGCATAGACGCGGCGGGTTCGCTTGTGGTGTACGCGCCCGTTGACATTCCGGCGATGCACGTTGTGATGAATGGTGGAGACTCCGCATACGTGGCCCTTTTGCCATCGGGATTTTCGATTGTTCCCGATGGGCCTGGTTCTTGTGGTCCGTCTGGGAACGATGGGCCTGGGCCTAATGGGAATGGAGTTCAAACCCAACAAAGGGTTAGTGGGTCCCTTTTGACTGTAGCTTTTCAAATCTTGGTGAATAGCCTTCCTACGGCAAAGCTCACTGTAGAGTCTGTGGAGACGGTCAACAACCTAATCTCCTGTACGGTTCAGAAGATCAAGGCAGCTCTTCAATGTGAGAGCTGATTTTTCGTCACGTGATTTTCACGTTACCTTTAAAATATCTTACTTTTGACTAGGGTAAATTATTAAGTATGACCTTGCGCTCCTCTCTCATGACAATTGTACTTGTGCATGACTTATACGGTGCTGCGACGATGGTCATACTAAATAATTTCTTCGAGCGAATGTGTTTGTATACCTGTGTATTACCACAAAGGGTGGTGGAGGTTTTTTTCTCGTTTGTTTTGTGATTGTAGATTCGAACTCTGGATTTTGGGGTGTGAGTCAAGAACGAACCGTGCGTGGAAAACCCTTGTCCGGTGGAAAGAACGAGCTGGGGACGTACGTCTCGAGTAATTCAGGGTTGATTGGGTTCTTAACGCAGCGTAAGGGTGGTGGTTCGGGTATTGACTCAGTTGACCCGCAGTGTAGGTTGGAGAAGCATAGGGTTTATCGAGATTCGAGTGGTACAAGAAAGTAATGAAATAGGGTTGTCTTGTTAATTAATTGGCTAGGTATTTTAAAAGTTCTTTATGTATGTGTTCCTTGGCTGCTTAAGACCGCTTATTTCTTGCCCAAAAATGTTTTTATATGATTTACTTTTTCTCTTTGATCTCACAAGTTTTCTCTCTATCTTTATTTTAATTTATCTTTGACTGTCACAAAAAGATTAATAAAATCACAAAACTAAGGATCTAAGAGTCCGTTTGGTCGAGCGTTTTGGTCAAAACGCAGGGATAATACGCAGCTTATTTGCAAAAAATGTGTTTCAATCTTTGCGAAAGCGCGTTTTCAAAGCATGCGTTTTAAAGCATTGGAATTCCAACTTTTAAAGCAGGTTTTAAAACGCTCCTAGGAAAAAAAAGCTGCGTATTGAAGTAATATCCCAAACGTATTTATAAGGAAAGACCTCCGTTTTTAAAACGCTGCGTTTTTTAAAACGCTGCGTTTTTAAAACACTGCATTTTATAAACGCTGTACCAAACGAGCTCTAAAAAATGTGAAGTCAATACACCCAAAATCCTCTTAGAGGTGCATTTTGTGTAAAGTAAAATACACAATTGAGTCACTGTACTTTGGGGAAGGTTGTAATTTGTCTATTGATTGTTTGAAAATGTTATTTAGATTATTGTACTTCAGTTATCTTGCAAGCGAGTTCATTTTTTTTTAAGGATGTTAGTTGAGCCGTTAAGTAAAGATCAAATACCTATTTTACCTGTCTTCATCTTCATCTTCTCTAGCATGACTTTCTGTGTAAAACCTAGTTCATGTTCATCTTCCCCTTCCGTCCGCTTCCCTCCACCACTGCCAATTCCTCCTCCCTCCACCGAATATAAAATTTCAGTTGACGTGTTTTATCCCTCTTTTCTTTATTCAACAAAAATCTCAAGCAGCGCTGCTCATGACTTCCTTAGTCAGCTGCCATTCAAATTTCAAAATTATCTTGAAAAGTTCGTAGATATGATTAGCAATTTAGCATATATACCTGACTTCTCACCTACTTTGGCTATCGCCATTTTTGCCGATGATTAAGGGCAAACAACCTAATAGATCAACAAAACCCAAATTTGATAGGTTTCGGTAGAGAGAGAAAGATATTACTCACCCAACCTAGCTCCACCGCCTCACCATCGAAGCAGCAACAACGCCGGGCGACACCATACTTCCGAAATAAAAAAGGGCAAACAACTCAAGAGATCTACAAAACCCAGATCTCGGCATCAATGGGAAGAACCCAGAAGACTACCAGTTTTAGATTTTTCCAAGAGAGAGAGAATGAGGGCAGATCGAGATGAGATGAAGCACGTTGCAAAAAATCCCAAACTCATTGGGAAATCGGAAGAGCAATTTGAGCTCGAGTAGTAGATAAAGGGGGGATGGGATTAATGGAGGCGGGGGTGTAGACTTTGATTTTTCACTCTTCCATTACCTCATGTTTATTTGTAAAGTATATTAACTTATTGAAAATTTTAAACCCCAATTACGGCCGATGAAATTGATTTTTCACTCTTCATTGCAATTTTAGGGTTAGGGTTTTTTTTTTTTTAAATTGGGGAAGAAGAAGATGGAGACGGGTAAAATTGATATTTTATGTTATTTTGAATGGTTCAACTAACGTCCGTCCAAAAAATGGACTCGCTTGCAAGATAACTGAAATACGATGGCCCAAATAACATTTTCAAACAATCAGTAGCCGAATTGCAACCTTTCCCAAAGTACAATGGTCCGATTGTGTGTTTTGTCTTTTGTCTTATGTCAGAACAATTTTTATATTCTCATGTATTCAGTGTTTATTTTAGCTTTATTAAGTAATTCCCCTTCTTAACATCCCCCTTTCACTATACTACTTGGAGTAGAATTTTGATTCGCAGTCGTGCAAAAGAATCGGAAAAAAAAAAA
This sequence comes from Platycodon grandiflorus, assembly GCA_016624345.1. Classification (NCBI taxonomy): domain Eukaryota; kingdom Viridiplantae; phylum Streptophyta; class Magnoliopsida; order Asterales; family Campanulaceae; genus Platycodon; species Platycodon grandiflorus. The sequence goes on from CM028368.1 coordinate 39,452,797, forward strand.
AAACCTTTATAAGAGCAACATGAAATTTTGTTTGATTCAATATTAAATACTGAGAAATGACTGTTATATTGTTTTCATATACAATACATATATTCTAAAATTCGTAAAGAATAGGGTTTTTTATGTTATATGATGAAGTTTTTTATTTCGAGCTATTTGATTAGTTGATATCCTAAGTAAATTTAAACAGCATGAATGCCCACTTTTTTAAGAACTAAACAACACATAACATATTAATTACTAGTATTTAACAAAACTTTAAATTATTCGATCTCCAATTGAAGTCTTTTGGGTGATGTAGAGACTTTTTTTTTATGCTAATTAATAGTGTATCAAAACAAACTCTTCAAGTTTAATTACTCATTTCTTCTCAAAAAGTTTTAATTTTTTTTTCTAAAGTGTCACTTTTCTTATGAATCTAATAAATTTATATTTGTTAACAATCATATGCTCTCTCCGTTCCCAAAAAGTCCACGTTTAAAAAGTTTAATTATTAAGAAATATATAAGTATTATTCAAATTGGTCATAATTACAAAAATAGTTAAATATATTTAACATGTTTATATTACATTTGGAGGATAGAGTTAAAAAGTTTATGGACAATGAAGGCATAATTTTAGAAAGTCGGACTATTAAAATGAAACATCTCAAAATAGTATTTTGTATTTTTTTCTTGAAACGGAGGGAGTATATCCTTATAAACACTTATATTAGTATAGTGTGAACACTAAAAATATTTATGTATGTCTATAGTAAATGGTCTGAATACTTATTATGCATGAAAAAATAGCTAGGAATGAAAATTTAGCTGTGTTCCAAAAGAATAGAGTTCAAACAATCAGGCACACATATTAAAAAGTCAATAAATCACAATATAATTATTAATATATATTTTTCGCATTTCATTTCATTTTTATCCTTAAAATTGTGTGATATGTTAATGTTAATTCTCTTGAATTTTATTATATTTATAAAATGGATATTCTATTTTCGATATGGACGTAGATCTTTCAAGAACGAACAATGTAAAAAAGAATTAGTTGGTGATTGAAAAGCTTTCATTCAAATCTTCGGTCTCCAATAGGAATTATTTAAATCTTATCAAAATATTTTACTGTTTAGATTGTTTGACTTTCAAGAGTAATATATTCACCGAAATGGAGGAAGATTTTTTTTTTTTTTTTGTGGGTGGTGGTATTTCAAGTTCAATAACAATGCCACTTTTATTTCATTGTACGGAGAAATTAGTTAAATGACCAACGTACTTTCGTTTGACAACTGATTTGACCAACGAACTCTCATTATACCAAATCTAACCAATGTACTCATTAATTGAGTCCAATGTGGTCCCTTCAGTTAACTTTCCATTCAATTTTCTAACGGAACTGTTAACGTAGTTAACGGAGCTATTTTATGAGGGATATTACTGTCCTTTCCTTCTAAATCTCACCGCCCCCCCACACTCTTTTTTGCCAGAGAATTCATCTCTCTCTCTCTCTCTCTCAAAACGTTATTAAGATCGTCCGAGTTAAAGCTCAATCAATTGGTTGACTCTGGTACCAAGGCGTTCGAGGATTTGCAGACTTAGGGCAGGTAGGAGAGGGCATTGTTTCTAGAAATGAATAGAGTGGCAGTTAAGGGGAGGGTTGATAGGTTTGTGTTGGAGAGGATATTGGCCCAGCCGGCGAAGTCGCCGGCACCAATTAGTGTGTCAATTGTGTTATTGAGTTGTTGTTGGACCTGGCGACGTGGGTGATGACGGTGGTGGAACAATGGCTGTTGGAGGAGGAGAAGATGATGGCGATGGTGGAATTGAAGTTGAAGAGAGGGATGGAGGGGGAGTGGTGGGTGGTGGTGGTAATAGGGAAAGAGTTGGAACAGAGGCTGGTGGACGAGACTCTGTGGCGGCGGAGATGGGTGATGGTGAGTAATGTCGTGAGGAGGGGCAGCTTGGCCATGAAATTGGATAGAAAGAGTGAAAGAAAGGTTAATTTTTTTGATTTGGGTGTTGTAATTTCTTAAACGAATTTGAAGTAAATTAGATAGAGAGTGATGAATAATTCATTTGATAATCATTTCAAATGGTTAACATTATTCATTTGATAATCACTTCACTATAGAGATTTTCTTTTTATTAATTTTTTATTCTATTGAAGAACAAAGCCTCGTCAGAGAATTGGTTGGGAAAGTTGGGAAGCGAGATAAGAGAGAGAGAGAGGAAGAGAGAGAGATGAATTTTCCGGCAAGTGGGAGAGTATGTGCGTGGGGCGGTGAGATTTAGAGGAAATGGACAAAAATACCTTTCATAAAATAGCTCCGTTAACCACGTTAACATTCTCGTTAGAAAATTGTATGTAAAGTTAATAGAAAGGACCACATTTGATTCAATTAGTGATTACATTGTTTAGATTTATTATATTGGAAGTTTGTTGGTTAAGTTGGTTACCAAATGAAAGTACGTTGATCATTTGGCTAATTTTTCCTTCATTGTACATTATTCTGAAAACAAAATAGTTCAAAAAGAAAATCACATTTGACTTGTTTAATTTTTATTATTGTGATTTTGTTCTTTATATTTCCTTTATCAATGTGACTCTTCTTTTGGAACAAACAGGAGTAAAAATATACTGTATCTGGTTTTTGAGATAGATAGAGTACGATTAGAGTTATAAAGTTTGATATTAGCTTAATGCATGCAAGTTAACTTACATATTAGAGTTTCCGTAGTCATTTTATTCTGAAACAGATCCACATTCAATTTATTAACTAATAATCAAGGTTAACTTATGATTCAAAAATTACTTTCAAAACAACTACAATAATCACTATATTCATTTCCTCTTGTTTATACTACAGGGTCGTTTGGTAGAGGGATAAATAGGGGGATAACACTAAATTATCCATATTCTTTGTTTGGTAACTTTTTTTTATGAAGGATAAAAATATCCGAATTATCCGGATAACTCTTTATCACCCCTTATCAGGGATTAAATAATACCTCCTTCCCCCTGTTATAATTTAATACCTGATAAATAAAAACTGAGACTATTATTTATTCCTAAATTACCCTCCCAGTCTCCCTTCTCCCTCCCAGCCTTCCCCTTCCTCCCCCCTCTTCCCCGCCACCCCCCTCCTCTCCTCAACCCACCTTTTTTTTTTTAGTACCGTCCTCCCTCTCTCACTCACCCTCACTCCTCCCTCCTCCACAGCTCCTCCCACCCAACCAACCAACATTTTTTTTCCTTTTTTCATTTCCTAATTTTTATATTACTATATTATGTATAAATTTATTTATACGTACAATACATATATATATATATATATTCATTTTTTAAAATAAACTAAATATATTAATATCTTTTTCTAGGTTGAGATTAAAAAGAACTTTAAAATTTATAAATTTGCAATTTTATTATACTTATATACTTTATAATAATTATAAATAGCTAGGTTTATCTAATTTATAAAAATATTGATGTTGCATTAAACAATGGAATTAACTATATTATATATAAATATGCAGACAATAGTAGTTTGGAGAAAAAAACCCAAGTGAGATAAGGCCGAGTCATTATTTAATCAACCGAATTTATAAGGGTGTTTTTGAAAAAATAGCGTAATACTAAAATTAACTTGGGCTACCAAACTTCAAATTAGATAACTAGCAGAATAAATTAATCTTATCCGTAATCTACCAAACATAAGATAACTCTATAACCGAGATAAAATAATCTCGGTTAAAATAATATATGTTATAGTATTAATTAATGTTATCCTGACTTTTCTACCAAACGAGATTATTTTATTTCGGTTATAGAGTTATCTTATGTTTGGTAGATTACGGATAAAATTAATTTATTCTGCTAGTTATCTAATTTGAAGTTTGGTAGCCCAAATTAATTTTAGTATTACGCTATTTTTTCAAAAACACCCTTATAAATTAGGTTGATTAAATGATGACTCGACCTTATCTCACTTGGGTTTTTTTTCTCCGAACTACTATTGTCTGCATTTTTATGTATAATATAGTTAATTCCATTGTTTAATGCAACATCAATATTTTTATAAATTAGATAAACCTAGCTATTTATAATTATTATAAAGTATATAAGGATAATAAAATTGCAAATTTATAAATTTTAAAGTTCTTTTTAATCTCAACCTAGAAAAAGATATTAATAATCAAACTAGATGAGGTGACACACTTATAGACATCCTCACCCACTTTAAATATATATATATATATATATATCACATAAAATTTTCGTTTTTAGTATATATAATAATAATTCAACTACCACAAACTAATATCGTTTTTACCCTTGCTTCATATCATTAAAATCAACAAGGTGCAAGAAAATCAAGTTACTTAATTTGATTGGGGTTATAGTAAGAAATTACAAATTAATACATATGCATTTGAACTTTATATAGTTAAAAAATTTAAAACGTTAAATTGAGAAAAAAACAAAAGTAATACTCCCTCTGCTCTTAAATAATTATTTCATCTGTCCCGAATAAATGATTCTATTTGATAAAATACATGAATTAAGAAACATAATTAATGATGTGCTGTAAAATTTGTTCTGTTGAATACATATGGACATTAATTGAGTCAAATTATTCTAAATAATTGGATTTATTTGTAATGTGTTATATTAAACGAAACTTTAAGAGTATATTAAGAAGAATAATAGAAATTAGGTAGATTAATTTATCCGCGACGGAGAGAGTTTCTTATTTGATTGGACATATAAATTAAGAAAAACTAATTAATTATATTATAAATATTAATATAATATATAATTTTTTTTAAAGCTCATATGCGTGTGAAAAAAAAGTTTTAAATAAAAGACATTTAAAAATTAAAAATAAAAGCAGGACAATTAATAGAGGGTGGGTGAACTATATAACGAATTAATAACTATCCACAAAAATTTTGTGAATTTTTTATATCCATAACTTTGCTCTTTTTAGAACACCACGAATTAGTATTAATAGTAGTTTACCACATAAAGATGCCGCCATACTCTAGTACGAATATTTACACCAATCACTAATACTCCTTCCGTCCTGAATAAATATTTTTAGTAAATAAAATACAAAAATAAAAACATTAGTTAGGAATATTAGTTAGGACATTCTATACAAAAAAAGAAACATTAGTTAGGACATTCTAAAATAAAAAGAATGGTAGAGAATAAGTAAATTAAAAGTCTTTAGGAATATTAGTTAGAACATTCTAAAATAGAAAATAGGAACATTTATCCGAGACGGAAAATTATATATTTTATTTATATATAACACCAACGCCACTAATTATTGAATAACTAACAATTTATTAAAAATAAATGTGTGTACGTGAGAGAGAAAATGAAAATTAATACTATCCACCAACTTTTTACATTTATTTAAACACCAACATTTAGTGGCGTTCCAAGTTTTGGTGCGTGAGTTTGTATGAGAGAGAGAGAGAGAGAGAGAGATATGGCGGTGATGATGGAAGAGAGTAAAAGAGAGAGGTGATGTGAGATGATGGATGGTGACTGGGGAATGCATTAAATGAGAGTGGCAGAATGTGTTGGGTTGTAAGGTGGCGTTCCCATTTAATGCTTATCTTTCTCAGTATGTATGTATGTAGAATTAATTGTATTGTTTGGTTACTGGTTTAGCTTTCTTCCATTCCTATTTCTTGTCTTTAGGCCGCGTTTGGATGGATGGACTGACTGACTTCACCTTCTGAGGTTCTTCTACAATCCGTATTTTGGATAAAAAAAAAAGTAATGATACCTATTAGTTCTTTGAAGAAAAAATTTATAGTTATAGTCTTAAAACTTTTAAATTTTAATGGGTCAGTTCTTTTGATGGATGTCGTTAAAAAATTATGTTAAATGTCTTATGTACATCGTACGTGCATTTGGTTAAAGATAAAAAAAAAAAAAAAAAAAGAATTTCAGTTCACATTCTTGACAAATTCAATTCAATTCAATCAATTACTCAAAAATGAAAACCCTAACCCTTAACTCAATTCTTCATCACAACCTCCTCACATGAAATGAAAGTGGGATCACACCTAAGCCTAGCAATGGAGCGGAGAGCAGACTGATTTAATATATGATTCATTAGCTTATTAAGTGAATCAGACCAAATCCAAATACTAAATAAATGTAAGAAAGAATTTAGAATAAGAGGGATCACGAACATAAATTTAATTCTTGATCCAAAAATATTCTCAATTTTATAAACAAAGTAATTTTAAATAAATCAAATCAGATCAGATCCAAAAATATTCTCAATTTTATAAACAAAGTACGAGTAAATTTTTTTTTTTTTTGGTACAACTGTTTTCTTCTTCTTATGTTGATTTTCTAATTGTAATCCCCGGCTAACATTACTCCTTCCGTTCCTAAATTATTGTCATGTTTGACTTGACACACGAATTAAAAAATAATAATTGACTTGATTATTAATATTAGTATAGTGTGTAGTTTCATTTAATGCACATATGCATGCGACCCATAATTGAAGTAAAAAAAAAAAAGTAAGATTAAAATGATAAAAAAGATGTTCTAAAAGAAAAAGTTTCAAATAAGATAATTATTTAGGAACTGACAAAAAAAATAAAGTAAGACAATAATTTAGGGATCGAGCGAGTATCACAAAATGTAAATAGTCTACTTTGTACATTATAGTAATATAGTCTAATTAGTAATTTGATATATACAATATTCGTCCATATCAAAAAGATAAATTTGATAGAGCATCTTAAAATTTGTGCCTTGTACATATCAAAAAAGAAAAGTTTTTACCGAGAAGGTATTCTTATTATTTCAAAAACCACATGCTCAATATATTAGAGGCTATTGGTTGTTCGCTTTTGCCAAAATGCAGCTTATTCTTTAATTTTATATTTTAATATTACAGTAGAAAAAATTGTATTTTTAAACAATGAAATTTATAGTTTTTTTTCAAACGTAAATTTTAAAATGCTGTTGGAAAAAAAAAATCATGTTTTGAAATAATATCTCAAACGCATTTATAAAAAAAAAAACTGCATTTTAAAAAATCAGTGTTCAAAATAATTAGCGTTTAGAAAACATTTGATGTTAGTTAATATTATAGATAAATAAATTTATAACGGATACTCGAATCTACTATAAATAGCAAAAGACATACTTACTGTGTTTGTACAGTAAGTTTGGACAGAGAATTAAGTGATTTTCTTTCGAATTTTGGACTTTTTTTCTCATTAGTTCTATCATGTTTATCTATTTTTTTTTTCTTCAATCATTACAAAAATTAAAAAAAATAAAAAATCTTCGAGCCAAATGTAACTAGTGATTTCTATATTAATAAAATTTATTTGATCTAATCCTACAAAAAAATTAAAAATACAGCTTTGCTTGCCTCCAAGGATTGAATGACAACAAAAGTTTTCGCAAGAACAATTACAATAATTTTGCATGGCATAAGAGACATCCAAATACTTTGAGGATTTCATGTGACACGTAGGTCCCTTAAATCCTATGTACTACTCACGCATATTTCATGATTGAAATTTGAATGAATACTTATGAATGATCTACATAACGGGACCCATGAAATTTTTATAAATATTTCACGAACTCACATGCACATGTGACACCGTCGACCTAATATCTGGCATCAAGACATTTTGTCGACGAGTGTATAGGAAGGCCCATGTAGGCACGATGACGAAAGAAGGTCATCTTGCCTAGGCCGAACTGGCGAGGTAATCTAGCCACCTCGCCACAGAGCTTGCCCATTCGAATTGGAATCGTGACACGCCAGTATTCCTTTAGGCACTTGGTTACTTCTCTTTGGATAACGATATACGACAGGTTCATTCAACAACCACCCTACAATCACCTACACCACAACTTTCTGATTGGCCCAGTGGCCCCAATTGTGGTCCTGGTGTACGTGCAAGCTCCCATTAATCCACTTGGCGAACCAACTATAGAATCCAACCTTGGGCTATAAATACCATGGTTTGTGAAGGCCTTTTTCTATCTCTCCAGTCCTAATATGTTTAAGAGTGCTTAATTGTTAATGATATTACTTACTCTCACGCCACAAGGTTTGAGTCGGGACAACTCTCCGACTCTGCCTAACAGTGTTAGATCTCTTGTGTTCTCAAGATCGATATTATAGCTGGGCATCAAGCTCTCTAGCACTATTACGCACCACCTCTAGATCTATCGTGATCAATACAATAATGGAGTGGTACCGAAAAAAGTAAAGGAAAAACTACTACGTAATGACAATTTGGTGGACTTACCTTATGATTGGCTCTAGGATAAGGAACTTTATCATTTATATATTTCTTTTACTTGTATAATCGTGTACATATACAAATTAATCAAATCAACATATCTTGAAAGGATAGAAATATGAAAAATGATTGGAGATCACACATGCACATCTACAAATTTATTTTTTTATGACTTTTAATTTTTTTAATGAATTAAAATATGTGGTTAAACATCATTAGTTGATCCATTCAAATTCTTTTAAATGTTAGTAACTATCTTCACAATTATTTCTATACTGAATTCAATTACTTTCAAATCCTAGGTATATTTTTGTTAGGTCCCTTGGTTCCGTAACAATAGCTCAATTGATAGGTTAGAAGTGGAGTGAATAACCTATCATACCAAATTAAAAATTTTACTTAGAAATTTATTAACTTGGTGTGCATTCCATCAATGAGTGTAAATAGTGCTGACACGACACACAGTAGAAATCAACAAAGTTATGTCGTAGCGGAAGTCTTAAGAAATGTGTAAGATATAAGATGGCTGGTAGAAAAACATAGAGGGGTATCAGCAATCTTATGTCTTAAACAAAAATGGCTGATAAAGAGAAAATATATACAGATGAACAAAACATATTATCAGCACACTTGATTTAGTTACATGGTTTCTCAACACTAGCTGGCAGGAATGTATAAGCAATTAAGTACGTAATAGAATGAAATAGGCTGAAGTTTGTGAAATTATATTTATTGAATTTAGCAGAGGTTTACCAATAGCAGACTTTCTTAGTACATCAACCTAAAACACTCTAGACCCTAAGAGCTAGCGGAAGCTAGGAAGACACATTTGTACTATTGGTCACAACCAATCTAACTGATGACTGATTGTGACTTATAAAGGATGGGACAACCATTATTCATCATTCATTGAGTAAGTTCAAGTAACATCACATTGAATGGATATTCAAGTGAGCTTGAAGCTTCTTGAGTGAATGTGTGTGAGTGAAAATTTTAGAGAGGCATTCAAATAGAATATGTTTGAATGCTTCTCGAGTGATTTACCCTACAGCTATGACCTATGACTATTGCTCTCGGGATAGACATCTCATTGAATTGGAAGGCTAACCAGTTGAGTGCAACATAGAAATGATGTTTGTGCTTCATCTCATACTTCTTCACTCTTCAGTCTTCCAAAGGAAGGGCTCTTGAAGTCTTGATCTCTTCTCAAAGGTTTAATCTTCTAGAGACTAAGTCTTTTAAGAGATGAAATACTTAAATCAAGACAAGAGGTCTTGACCAAGTGTTCTTCTTTTTCTGTCTCTTCTTACTAATGTACTTCACAACTTCATGAATATTCGCAAAGTTGATTTCTGCATCTATTCAACCTTCAAGTGTTTGAATTTTCTCTTTCAATATCAAACCATAACACACTTGAAGAGTTATGATGATTTTCTTTAAATACTTGGAGAACGTCTTGGAGCCATTGAGAGACGAGATGAATTAATTGTTGGATCAGATTGTACTTTGATGAGTTGTGCAACCGTTGGTTGAAGTCTTCAATTAATGTCTCGAGAAGAGTGTCCGGGAATTAAGCTGAAAAGTTTTGATGTGACTTGTCATATTGGCAGCCTTGTATTTGAGCACGATGATGAATGCACGCTTGTCAGACTCAATTGAATGTATCTAATTCATCAGAAAGGAACTTAATTATCCATCAGATATTAGTATGATCTTTGGGATAATGTCAGAGTTGTCCATTGGGAGATTGACTTATAAGTCTTTTATCTTTTCTCCACTTAGGCATTTTGTACTTCTCTGATAATGTCCTCTTGAATCAGCAACCTTGTAGTCTTTGCTGATAGATCCATTAACATTGTCTTGAATTGTCGGCCTTGCTTTATTGTTGATCTTTCTTATAGCTTTGCTGATTATGAGCATCTTCCATTTTACATAGTGGTTATAGTTGTTTTGCATCCTAACCTAGAGTTACCACGGACTTTTGGTACGCAGACCATCTAGTCACTCTAACTTAAAACTAAGTAATGGTTACAACCAAATCAAATGAATAAGGGAATATGCAAATGGATATTATACATTTGTACATGTATATTCCCAATCATCTCCTCCTATTTGCTTGTGGCCATTAAATAACTATACATTAAGGTTTTTATATCGTTTGTTAAAATATGTCTCAAATTCATATAGAGGCTATTTTAGGCTATGGAAAGACGGACGACAAACACAGTTAATGGTTGAGGGTCTTAAGGTTTTGGCGTTGTTAGACAAAATAATGCGTAGCTATTTTAGACTATGAGAGGTGTGGTACTCTGTGGGATCGTGTCAATCCTTTTAACCCTTGTCCTAGGTAGGGTGAGTACATCGAAAACTTTCTATTGTAATTCCTCACCGTTTATAGTGGATTTGTTGCTTGCCTTGGAGTGGATTAAACCGCGTAAATCATTTGTTCCTTTTTGTTTGATTTTGCTATATTTTATATTTTCTTGCCATTATTTCTCCAAATACTTGGTACTATTATTTTCGACCGATTCACTTCCGCATTGAAGATAGAAAATTGGAATTCTTAATCCAAGAATATTCTCATTTTTATAACAACTTGGTATCAGAGCTTTTAGGCTGGTTAAAATTATGAATCAAGAGATTGGAGTTTTGAAAATGAATAACGTTGGAAATTCTACGCAGTTTTAATTGGAGAAATTTAACGGAAGTAACAACTTTAGCTTGTGGCAAGTTAAAGTTAGGGATGTGTTGATCCAAGTAGATCCAGAGATTGTTTTGGAAGGAAAGGAAGCAAAACCTGACGATATGAAGGATGAGGTATAGAAGAGAATTGATCAAAAGATGGTTAGTACTATCCGGCGATGTTGCGCCAATAATGTTCTCTACAATATTATCTCCGAAAAATCTGCGAAAGCGTTATTGGAGAAGTTGGAGAGCCTCTACATGTGGAAATTTATGTCAAACCGATTTTACCTAAAGAACGAGTTGTTCAATTTCACAATGTCTGAAAATATGAATATTCATGATCACTTAAATGTTTTTAACAAGATACTGAGTTAGTGTTAAAATTGAGGATGAAGATCAATGTTTAATTTTGCTAAAGTCTTTGTCATCATCTTATAAGCATTTAGTTACTATTGTTATGCATGGAAAAAACAGGCTTACTTTGGTTGAGGTACAAACTTCATTATTAACAGATGATTCCATGGACAGGGGTTTTAAGAATAATGATAATAGTGTGATCCTTTGTCTCTGAGAGGCAAAGTTAATCGATCATGTTAAGAATTCGTCCGGTCAAAGTTCAAGTGGTGTTGAGAAGAATAAGAAGACTTCCAAGCAAAAGTGTTGGCATTGCAATGAGATAGGTCACGTTGTTCGTAATTGTCAAAAGCTCAAGGATGAAGTGAAGAAAGAATTAAATTCTAATGTTAATATTGTCACTTTTGATAAAAGTGCTATTATCAATGCCAAAAATAGCGGTGATGTACTTAACGTGACTGTGGGTGGAAATAATCTACAGACTGAATGAGTCCTTGATTTAAGTTGTTCTTTTTACATGTGTTCCAATAGAGATATGTTTTTTACATACAAAAGTGCAAATGGTAATGTATTTTTAGCGGATGATTCTTTTTGCAAGATTGAAGGTGTTGGAACAATTAAAATTAAGATTTAAGGTGGAGTGAAAACGATAACTAAAGTTCGTCATGTTCCTAGCTTTAGGAGAAATTTAATTTCATTGAATTCCTTGGATTCAAAATGTTGCAATTACAAAGTTCGTGATGGAATGATGAAAATCTTTCGTGGTGACCGTTTTCTCATGAGTGAAAACAAAAAGGGCAATTTGTATCTACTACAAAGGAGTGTCATTCAAGGTGGAGCTCACGCTATGTTTCAAAGTGAAGGTGTCATATGTGAAGACTTTGGAAGTATACGGTTTTGTAGTATTACATGGAGCGAGTTCAATGGCCGCTTGAACTTGTGTGTTCGAGATCAATTCTAGGCAGCCATGGTGGGGTGCATGACGGACAAGTAACAATGGGGATAGACGATTGATGGAATTTGAGCCAAGGTGGAGATTTGTTAAAATATGTCTCAAATTCATATAGATTTTAGAATCTTATACAAACTATGATTGTATTAACTAATCATAGAGTTAATTGGAGAAGGTTAAGCAAGTTGGTACTAGTTGTAAAAGGATTCCTTTATTTACATGGATTTAGAATAATCTTAATCCCAATTTGTTTAGGTTTTTCTTAAGGCCTATATAAAGAGGTGATAGAACGTCAATTAGAGACAAGACTAAAAGTGAGAGAGACACAAATTGTGGATAGACGGATGACGGATACAGTTGGTGGTCGAGGGTCATGAGGTCTTGGCGGTGTTAGACAAAATATTGCGTGGCTATTTTGGACTGTGAAAGGTGTGGTACTTTGTGGGATCGTGTCAATCCTTGTAACCCTTGTCCTAGGTATGGTGAGTATATTGAAAACTCTCTATTGTAATTCCTCATCGTTTATAGTGGATTTGTTGCTTGCCTTGGAGTGGATTAAACTACATAAATTCTCTGTTCCATTTTGTTTAATTACGTTATATTTTATATTTTCTTGTCATTATTTCTTCAAATACTTGGTACTATTATTTTCGAACGATTCGCTTCCACATTGAAGATAAAAATTTGAAATTTTTAATCCAAAAATATCCTCGTTTTTATAACGCTATTTGTTCAGATCTTAGTAATAATAGGCTTGGTGGTTCAGTTTAGTTTAGTGGTTGGACTTGGTGGTTAGGCTCAAAATGGTTCGGTTCTGTTTGGTTTGGCTCGACTCGATGGGTCAAACTACAAACCGAACCGCTTAATTTTTTAAATACTCAAATTGAGTTTAACCATATAAGCCATAAAATCGAACAAAATCACTTGATTCGATTTGCCTCGGTTTGGTTCGGTTTGACTGCGTGATGGCTTGGGTTGACACCCCTATTGTCTAGTGCTACAGATTTTAACCTCCAAATATGCTGATGCACTTACTTAATATTTGAATGCATAATATTCACTATTTAAAAAGAAACAATGTTATGCAAATAGTGACAGGATTATTGGTCAATTAAATTTTTTTTTTTTTTGGTGTCAAAGAGTTTGTTGGTTTAAACTTGCAAAGGATCTTGTTGAAAGAGTAATGTTATGTACATTTAAATTGGGCATCAAATGTATACCAAAATTACGCTTGACATTGGTTAAATAATTTGTGATTCCTACCACTTCAAAAATTTTGACCAACTAAAAGATATTAAATGTAATTTTGGTACACATTTAGTTTACATTTTTAAGTATATCTAGCATTACTTTTGTTAAAATATTAAATTTTTCTTAAAATGGTTGACTTTCAAACCTTGACACTTCGCTAGGAATGTTAGGAATATTTATTATCAAGTCAATTAGTTTTCTTAATTTGTCAGTCAAATTACTCCCTTCGTCTTTAAATTATTATTTTGTTTGACCTGATTCACGAATTAAGAAAAAATAATTAACTTGATTATTAATATTAGTTTAATGTATAATTTTCTTTAATATTTATTTATATATGATCTATAATTAAAATAAAAAAATAAGAACAAAATTATAAAAATATTATCTTAAAAAAAAACTTTAATAAAATAATTATTTTAAAATAAACGGAAAAAAAACAATAATTTAGGGCCGAAGAGAGTACTTTTTTTAACAACCGAGAAAGTCTTCCCGTGTTTTAAAAGCAGCCTTATTTGACAAGTCAGATTTTAATAATGTACGTTTGCTTCTATATACTCCATTTTGTATAATTTGCCAATACATGACAACTTTTTTTTGTTTGTATAATATGCATTATAAATGTCATGTTTTTAAATGAAAAATAATTTTTTTTTTGAGAACTAATGAGAGTCGTAGGTTACAATTTTGAAATTAGACTATTTTATTTTTTTTGCTAATAAAAATATAATAAAGTGAGTATGTAAAAAGAGAAATGTCAAAAATGCATATATTTTCTAATTAAAAAAATTTGTGACATAACTTTTCACTTGTACTTTGAAGTCGATCGTATGTAAGGTTTATCATATATATGTGTATATATATATATATATATATATATATATATATATATCAAGTAGAATAGATCTTCTAAGTTGAGATTAAAAAGAACTTTAAAATTTATAAATTTATAATTTTATTAATTTTATATATTTCATAATAACTATAAATAACTAGATTTATATAATTTATAAAAATAGTGATGTTGCATGAAACAATGGAATTAACCATATTATTCACAAAATGTAGACAATAGTAGCTTGGAGAAAAAAATCCAAGTAAAATAAGTTCAAGTCATCTTTTAATCAACCTAATATATAAAGGTATTTTTGAAAAAAATAGCGTGATACTAAAGTTAATTGAGCTACCAAACATTAAATTAGATGACTAGCAAAATAAATTTATCTTATTCGTAATCTACCAAACATAAGATAATTTTATAACCGAGATAAAATAATCTCATTTAAAATAATATATCGAATATTAATTAATATTATCCTGATTTTTCTACAAAACGATCTCTTATTGTTACAAATTTTAATTATATGAATAAATTTACTAATTAATACATTTTAATAAGGGATAACTATACCAGTAGTCCCTATACTATGTAAAAATCCACGAGCTGTACAAAGCAAATGAACGCCACTGACCAAAACATACATTTTTCGAACAGAGTGGTCCTGACCCTAACTCCGTCAGTTGAACTATAGTTAAGGGACCATGCACACCATGTGAGTTTTTTTTATGGCAAAGAAGTCATTTTTAATAGGAGAGATGTCTTTTTCATCATCTTCAACCTTAACATAACTGTAACCCCTCCACCCACCTCCACCACCACCACCACCACCATCATCACCCGCCATTTCTTGTCGTAAAAAACATCTCACCCATTTTCAAATCATCACACCACCCATGTCTCTCTATCCCCTTCTTCTTGAATCTTGAACCTCATGTTCAGATCAACACCCCACCCCCACCCCCACATCCCTCAACAATCAACCGAAAAAGAAGTTCGTGAGAGAGTCAATAAATCTATCAGATAGGGAAAAGAGCACCCAAGCAAAAGCAGCCGGTTAAAAAAGTCATCGACAAGAACGATTTCACCTCCCCCCACCGGGAACGACGGGATTTATGGAACCCAATTCAAATACTCCACCACTAGCTTTACAAATAGAAACCCACCTCACAGAATCACAGATTGTCGCATCAACAATAGAGATCTTGTAACGCCCCAAACCTGAGCCCAATTAAACGGCCCAAGCCCAAAACGTCACTGCTCGAAATCCAACTAAACCAAATCAAATTTAGCAATACATCAAAATTTATTCTTAAAGACAGTCTGCAGCGGAACAATAACCCAAGTGTTACAAACATAAAATTCAAACCCAAAATACTTTGTCTCGCAGGACTAACTTAAATTATTCAAACATCAAAATTTAAATTAGTCTAATTACAAGGAACTCAATAGAATATCTTCCAACTTATCCTTGCATGCGTGTCTCAACGTACAAACTTTAACGTCTCACTTATGACCTGAGGAGAAGAATAAAGTGAAGGGTGAGCGAACAATGCCCAGTAAGTTCAGTCGCCGCCCCTCCGGTTTCTAAGGAAGGGTGGACGCACAAGGAGAATATTCGAAAGTGAAACAATGTGATAAAAGGTAGTTTGCAGTTCATACGATACTTTATAACGAAACGAAATAGTGCGAACGAATTAGTGTTTCACAAATGAGAGTTCAAAGAAAAGAAACATGCAAAGTACGAAGTCGAGTAACCCAATCGTCACCAACCGTCCCATACCGGCTAGTCACGACGGATTACTCACAGATGTCATGATCACATAGGTGGTCCATTGACCATTCACATAAATGCCCCCGAAGGGTGCCAACATTTTACCCCAAGGGTAATTAATAGAAGGTAAGTCATGACTACCGCACCAGAGGCCAGGTGGTGCAAAAATATAAGGTCCACTCTATACCCAGTGGCGGGTTGTTCGTAATCACGAACTAATTAAGGTTCACTCTATACCCAGTGACGGGTTGTTCGTAATCACGAACTAATTAAGGTTCACTCTATACCCAGTGACGAGTTTTTCAACTAGTGATCATAACGGAGTTCGAAATAAAACAACATTATCAAACGATACATACGAAATTTACTTTCGAAGTATAAGCACTTCATCAAAATACCAAAGATATGACACGAGGTTTGAAGGATATAATACAACGAAACGCGAAACGACGGAGTCAAAGCAAATTCCGACACGAGGTCGAGCATGGTAATCAAAACGATAATTTCAAAAAAAGTAAACGAGTAACCTAACGCCGAAAAATTATATTCACAAAATAACTTAAAAGAAGCGAAATCCCTTACCGGCTAATTTTGCGGAGATAATTAACTCGTACGCGAATAATGTCCGTCACGCGTTCAAATCTAATTCCAACACGAAAAATACTAATTACTAACAAAAATCTCTCTCAATAAAATATACTCTAATTACTAACATAATTTAGTATTGTATAGTTACTATTTTATTACTTTACATTTTATTTATTTATTTATTTATTTATTATTATTATTATTATTTTACTTTATTTATTTATTATTATTTTTTTATTCCAACACACCCCAAAATATACACACCAACTTCCATTATTAACCAAGTCATCCCACACAACCAAAATCCACACCTCTTGCACACCAGTATACTCAACCCAAACATACACAGAATAATCACCTTCATGCACCACACGCACAGCACACACTACACACACAAACACACACAAACTCACTTACATATTCTATGTTTTATATATATATATATATATATATATATATATATATATAATATTAAACACACACATCCATCTAACACACACACCTACACTATACGCACACACACACTGTCCAAACACACACACAGTACACACGCACGCACTCACCACACACAATACACACACACACTCTCTCCCTACCTAGCCTACCCCACATCTCCTCTTTTCTAACAAAACCCCTTCCCTCCTCCTGCTTCTTTCTTTTCTTCCCTTTCTTTTCTCTCTTTTTTTTTTTTTCCAGTTCTCCACCTTTTCTTCTTCTCTTCTCCTTCTTTTCTTCCAGTAAGAGACCCACACACAAACCACATACCCACGCACCCACTTCATCAAATCAATCTCTCTCGCCCCTTCCAGCATACCTCCCCATGTCGCCCCACCTTTCCCCTTTCTCATTTCTATCCATTTCCATCTATTTACCCACACACACACACACTACAAATCCAAATTTTCAGTGTCGATTCTTTCCTCCATTTCAGAACCCAACAAGTTCAATACCATGTTTTTATTATTATTATTTTTTCAACTACACTAATCACTTTCGTACTACCCACGTTGCTAAGAGATCGTGAACTTTAAAAATATATTAGAATTGGAGATTAATAGAGATCAAGGACGACATTGTTTACCTCCGATAGCTCGCCCGCTCGATCGCCAAGAATACGATCCGATGTGGTTGCTCTTCTTCACCGCCGTCACACACTCTCACCCTAATTTTCTTAATCTTTCTCTGTCTTTCCGCCTCTCTAGTTTAGGTAGAGAAAGTATTCTTCAACTTGAGTCTCTCCCGAAGCGATACAAAACGATAACATGAAATCTCACTTCAAAATTTAAAAACGAACTCATCCTTATCTCTCCGTTGCGGCAGCTTCACCGTGAGCCCTCACGTCTCTTTTCCAATTTTTCAGTTACTGATTTTATCATTATTATTATTATTACTATTATTATTATTATTATTATTATTATTATTATTATTATTATTATTATTATTATTTACCCCCGAACTAAATTAATGGGCTAATTTACGGGCCAAACCCAACGTAACAATGACAAAATGTGTCGGATCAAATTACAATTTATATTTTATTACAAAAAGATAATCAGCCCAATTAACCGATATAATCGGCCCAAAATAATTTGCAACATTGATTTATACAATTTTAATATTATTAACGAAAATTTGGGGTATTACAGATCTTAATGCCAGAAGAGATTTCAATTCGGGGTGTACCTTCGAAGACGAAAGATTGAAATTCTTTTGAATTTTACCAATCGAAAATAAAAAAGAAAAAAAACAAAATTCGAAAGTAAAGCCGAAATAGAAATTGATATTAAAAAGAGGAAAATAAATCTTAGTATACTAATATATATAAAGAATCATAGATTTATTAATCAAAAATTAAAATGATTTTTGCTTTGGATTTATTGATTTGTTGAACAAAAATAAAAAAAATTGTCATCCTAGATCTGTTGATCCAACAAAAAAACACAAACATATCAATTTTGGGTGGAGGATTACAAATGGGGAGAAAGAAGGATGTTTAGTGCTTGTGTGTAATTGAGATTGAGATCTATAGAGAGAAAGTTAGATAACCTATTTGTCATTCATGTAGATTGAGTCTCGTTTTTTTCGTGGGAAAATTATGTTTTCTTTGGAATTCAGGATGGAGTTTGGAGAGAGAGAGAAAGAGAGAGCACGTGTGTTTTTTGTGTTGTGTTGCGGTGGAATGGGGTTCGCAGCTGAAAATGGCAGTGATAGAGGTGGGTGGAGTGGTTAAGTGCGTTAAAGGTTGAAGATGAAGGAAAAAAATATTTCTCATATGAAAATGACATATTTGCTTTCAAAAAAACTCACATGGTGCACACACGCTCATTTAACGACATTTTAACTAATGGAGTTAGGATCAGGGACTACTTGTGTTCGAAAAATATATTTTTTTGGTCAATAACGTGCATTTACTTTGTTTAGAAATTGTTAGTAAACTTTTGCATAATACAGTGACTACTTGTGCAGTTAAGCTATTTACTCCCTCCGTTTTAGGTAAAGAGTACATTTTTCTTTTATAGAAGTCAACATAAGACTAAATCAAATAAAAAATTTACATACTTTACTTATGTTTTAAGAAATAAAATTTCATTAATTAAAAACTATCTTAATAATACTATGGATTATAACTTTAATAACTTTGTAAAAACCACTAAATTTATATTAATTATTGGTCAAATTTTAGCTTAGTTGACAAAAAAAATCAAAAATAGACTCTTTACCTGAAACGAAAGGAGTAAAAAATAAGAATTTTCTCAACTCCTCCACTTATTAACTATACTCCATTATTAAGAAACCAACTATTGTTTGTGCATGCGTACGTGTTCGTTTAACTTCTTTTATACTTTGGTTCGTAAGCGTATCTAAGACACGTGAGAATTTTTTTTCTTTTCTTAAAAAATAAAAATTGATTACCCATAGTAGATTTGGATACCTTTCTCATGATTGTTTAGTAGTATTTGCGAAGTCTGTCTAGTTACTTCACTTTAATATTATAATATGGAGTATTTTTTTTCATAATTAAATCTAAATGAAATTTTAAAAATCTTGTTGCCAAGTAACACTATTTTTTAATTGTCGCATCAAACTTTTGTTATTTATTTTGATGTTGATTTTTTGACACCATTCGAAATTGCTCCTTTGATCCCTTCTAATACCATCAATTCCTCGATCACTAAGGATTTCGGATAATCAATATTTTACTTGGTCAACAGTTATTCTCTAGTTGACTAACTGCAAACTTGGTTCAAAAGTTTTGATCTGTCAAAACGTACTCCTTCCGGTCCACCCAAAAATCCACAATTGAAAAGTTTAAAACGGAGATAGTATCTGCAAAGAGAGATTTGTATCTTTTAGTTGTATGGATTGCGAAAGAGGATTTAGATTTTCATGATATTTTTGAGTAATGTTATGTCCATCTAAAGTGTGCACCAAATGTGTACCTAAAGTCCTTGTTGACATCTTTTGGTTGGTCCGAAAAATTTTAAGTGGTAGGACTCACAAATCATTTAACCAATCAGAATATTTCAACTAGAATTTTGGTGCACATAGCATTACTCTATTTCTATTCATCACTTTCAACATCGACCAACATCAACCAAAGGACAATATTTGTTTTTGTTTGAATTTCTTCCTTTTTCCAAAATTTTCACCTATTAAGAATTAATCAATAAAAGCCTTTGAGAACCTATTACATCTGAACGACCTCAGCCTTCAGCTAGACATGTGCGCGGATATTGCGACTTCATAGGCTCCAGCTGGACATATGCCGAGGTGGCACACCCTCCTGTCAACATGACGACCTGGCAACCACACCACGTCAGGTCGCTTACTTCACCAGGATACTCTTCCAGCACGCTGACCACAGGGACCCGCAGTGCAAACTGGAGACATTCCAGGCCGACTACGACAGCATCGGGCGACCTGGATACATGTCAGGTCGACCTCGACCGCATTAACATCGAAGCGACCTAGGTACATACCAGGCCGACCTCGATGTAACCCCTCTCAGCTCGACAAAATAGAGTCCTCTACGGAATCACCTCTCGCCTGGGAAAGAGTCTTGCTGCAACTCTAATATACATCAGTCCTAAACAAACAAGGAAACGTAATCCGAAAGACATGGGAATTGATCATATCTCTCTCATTCCGAAACCTTAAAAGATTATGATTTATCTCCTTATAAATAAGCACCCTCACAGGCCTCATAAGGTACATATATACAAATTACTTGCTTACATACTCTCTTAGCTTTACATCTCCTCTAAAGTATTGTTAATTCTCAAGCCTGAGGGTTATCGCTGGGATAACCCAGCCCCCCTTACGGTGTTCTTTGTTGATCACAGGTTTCAAGTTACTTACACTTCAAGGGCAATCCCTGCAACGCAAGCCGGAATCCTACTAGACTACACACGTGGATCAGGCGTGATCACTTACAACCCTTTTTGCGTGATCAACATCTTTACGGAAAATATCACACTATTATAGTACAATTTATTTTTGACGAATATAGTACTCCCTCCGTCCCTAAATTATTGTCTCTCTTTTTTTTTTATCCGTCCCAGAATAATTGTCTTGTTTGAAAACTTTCTTTTTTAGGATATTACTTTTACCATTTTACCCTTACTTTTTTCCCTATTTTAATTATGGAGCACATACACATGGCCATTAAAAAAAATTACACATTATACCAATATTAATAATCAAATTAATTATTTTTTCTTAATTTGTATGTTGGGTTAAACAAGACAATAATTAAGGGATGGAGGAAGTATTATACAACACTTTAATAATTTTATTAGGACTTTAACTCTCATTTTTTACTTTGACCAATTGAAAATTATTTGAGGAAACATTAGTCAAGAGTAGGCATTTAATAATGTAAAGTCTGGATTTGTCCACATCCCTAAAAAAGCAAAAGGTCAATGCAGATGAGAGATGAAGAAAATACCATGACAAGGAACTTAACCACTAAAAGGTTTGTTGACATCCATCCATATAGTAAGATATTATCCAAAGGAAATAAATGTAAATGGTTTCAAACGGTGCAATCAATATAAGAGTAGGACCATTGCCAATTTTTTTGGAACTTAAATTAAGGTGTACACATTTTTTATTTTTTTTCCAGGCGGGAGATCAAATTTGAGACCTCACACTTTGTGAAATTTTAATTCTACTACTTGACCACCCTTTGTAAATACATTTTTTTATCGAGTGAATTTAAAGCCACCTAATGATACCTAATTTTTTATACAAAATGATGTTACATCTGATGTGTAATTTAGTCGGCTTAAATTTTTAACTTACAGTGGAATCCACAAAATATTAAATAAAATAACACACAAAATATTACATTATTTTGTGCACAAAATTAAGTACTTGTAAGATAAATATAACATTACACTTTTTATAAACAAATGGGGCAACCCAAGTCAAGTGTGAACATTCTACATGCTTTGTCATGGGGTGTGGTTTGACAATTCTTTATCTTATCTATTCTTTTCTCATGCATCTTTCATACTCCTATAGGACCAAAATGGAACATAGCAGAAACTGATGGAAAAATTCTTTCTTCTTGTTCTCACTTCACAAGTCTAAGGAATTTTCAGTTCAAGATGCAATCTAATCTCTCTCTCCAAGCTTGAGGGTTAACCTTCGATCCAGGAATGGAAATAGTCAAATTAGAGACCTCACAGTTAATGAAGTTTCAGATCTACCACCAAATACTCTAATTGCTAGGACTCTTTTTCAAGCTAAACTTAGTTCACTAAGCTTTTAGGTCTAACAGTCAACGGGGATGGAAGGAGTCAAATTAGAGACAGGATTAGATGTTAACATACATACATACATACTTACTTATATACTAGAGCTAGAGCTGGCAAAATCGGTCCGGTCCGGCCCGCTGGACTAGCCCAACCAATCAGACTTTAGGATGGACTGGACTCTAGTTTTAGAGGCCGACGCAAATTTGGTATAGGACGACCTAACTCAATTTTAAGACTCAGTCCAATGAGTTTGCGCACGGACTAACAAAAATGTAAAAATTAGTGAAAATTAGCCAGAAACGAGACGTCGGCCCGTGGCCCAGCCCGATATTGAGAGTAACTGGGCTTTAATGTTAGATGCTCGATGCAAATTCTATATGTCCTGGCCTGGTTCTAAGGCTTGACCCGATGGGTTGGGGTTGGGCTGGGGCTGGGGCTGGGGCTGGCTGGCCCGGTCCATTGCCATCTCTATTACATATATATCACATAATCTCAGTTTGATTCCCTCTTTTTTTCTTTTTTTTTTTTTGTATGTCCTAAAATACCTTGGAAAGAAATCGAATTTAAAACATCACATTTTATAAAGTCTCAACTCTACCGCTCCTTAATTACTAGTTTGATTTCCTCTCCCTTGAAAATTTGAAATCAATCTTAACATAGTACAAGAACCGTTATAAGCAAGATTAGACGACCTTGTAGACCGAGGCCTTCTTTTAGAAATAAATACTAGACTCAAGAGTCTAGTTCAACCCAATGGGGCTGCATTTCATGACTATATTTATTGCACTAGTTTGTTTGTTAAGTTGTCACACTCACATACGAACAATTCTAATAATTTATCTGAGAAAAGGCTCTCTCTTTTTTCATTTATTAAATACCCTACAAGAAAAAGGAAGTATCAAGTCAGCCTCAAAACAAAATAGAGAATAATTCATCTTTCAAGGAGTTATCAGACATTTTGCATTAATTAATCTTCAAAATCAAGCTCTTATTAAATGTTGTGGAAGAACCCTTAGAATTATAAAGTCTCGAGTAAAAATCTACTCATTTTATCAAGTGGCGTGGTCATGCTACAAACGACTGTTTCGATAACAATTTTTCCAAGTCAAATCAGATGGTTATATATTTCGTTTCTACGAAACCAAGATTGAAAATATTGTAAAATTGAAATCACGTCATTCCCAACCACGGGGGAGGATTTGGAGAAATAATTTTCAAATTTAATGAGTTTATTTTAGAAAAGAAACTATCAGAAAATGTGTGAAAATGGATTTGGATTTTTAGCACAATCCATATATTTGTAATCTATTTTCAGAAAACTCAAGTTAAAGGTACACTAAACCAAACCTTGAATTATATTTTATTTATTTATTTTTGTGTCACCGTGATGAGTTTGGGAAGGAATTGAATATGACACTTTTAAAAATCTTTTAGAGTTAACCGAAAAAAATTCAGGTTAATAACCACGCATGTGCAACTTCATAATAATTCTCTAAAGTTAGTTATGATCTTATACGCCTTAGTATTTTGGTGAATTAAATATCAATTTGGTCACTTTACTTTCACCCAAAATTCATTAAGCTCATTGTACTTCTTTTTTTCACACTTTGATCACTCTACTTGGTCAAGTGAATCAATAAGCTCACTCAATCAATGAGCTTATTGATTGAAAAAGTCCAAGTAGAGTGATTAAAGTGTGAAAAAAAGAAGTAAAGTGAGCTTATTGAATTTTTGGAAAAAGTACACAAAATTGATATTTAAACCTATTTTGGTTGGTTGGTTTGTTTGTATTTTTTTTCTTAAATGTATTTTTGTCCTTCTTGAGGGTTGTTATTAGGTTGAGTCAAGACTATTATGAGAAAATTTAAGAGTCAAGATTATTTGGGCGTTATAGACAATCTTTGAGTAGAGTGGTTAGTAAAGTCATGCTCCAATCCCCGCTAGGCTTTGAGCAATATGTAATTTACCACCTTTAAAATATGCTCCATTATTAGCACTCTTATTATATTTTATTGAATTTTAGATTTTATATTTTTAATTAAGTTAACTTGACCTCCCTAAAAATAAAATCCTAACTTCGTCACTGATCATCGAATAGTTTGTAGCTGGCATATCCAGTTCCTTTAACTTTAGAAAACAAAAAATCCATGCCTCTCTATCACTTACTTTATATATTCACAATGTTTCTTGTGACATCTCCCAAAGAAAAAGAAAAAAGAAAAGTAATTGTCAATATATCACTGATTTTTAAGCAACCATATGAAACCATGACAAATCTTGGAAGGACCATATCTTTTTCAATTCAAAAATAAATATAATAATATAAAAAAAAATAAAGAGACTATAGGCCCATCTGAAATCATGAATATATATATATATATATATATATATATATATATATATTCATATAACCATCTTTTTCATCAAGGAAACATCACACATACACACACCATGTGGGAATGGACTCTACACCATTCATTTTGATGTTAACATGAGTACTACTTACAAATTTCCCCCAACTTAGATTCACATGCGTGTTTGTCCTTTCTTTATACTTTCCCTCTTCTCCTTTGTTCTAATGTTTCTTGACCCTTCTCGTGCCATGAATCTTGTTGTATAACAAGATATATGGTTAGTTTTAATACCATTTCGATTTTCGAAATGGTATTAATGTTAAGAGCTCCGCCTTGTTCGATTAAATTAATCGAAATGGTAAAAGTGTTAAGAGCTCGATCTTGTTCGATTAAATTAATCGAAATGGTAAAAATGTTAAGACCTCGACCTTGTTCGATTAAAGTAATTACCATTTGTACCATGCTCATATATCCATGGTAGTCGATCCCTCAAACGAAACAGCAACCTGACAAACTAATATAAATCGGTTTTTCTCAATCACAAGTACGAATAATAATATTCGAATAAGATTGATCGGAATTGGTGAATAGTCTCTGTCTACTCACAATAAGCAATCACATGGATATGAATAATATCCGGACAAAGTTGATCATATAGCCCACGTTTCCAAATACCTAATTGGCTAATTGAAATGTGTAGTAGTTACTAGTAAAAAGCATGTGCTAATATGGGCTTCACACTCTAACACCAACAAAAAAAAAGAATACTTACCTTCGAACTTTATGGGCTTTTATGATATTAGAGGCCTATTATATAGAAATTTTAGATTACTGATTATTAAGGGAGAAACCCAAACTTGTCCTTTGTTAGTGGGCTTGGCCCACTTTTATAGTAGGGAGTAGAATTTTATGATACTGGGTTTTGAATCTTATAGCCCACGTTTCCAATACTTACCTTTTTGAAAATGTGATGGATGGATCATGGACAGGGTTATCGTAGGCCTGTTACTGGATCATATACTAAGGTCCATAAAAACAACGAGCCATTATTTTATTTTCTTTTTTCAACAAACAATCCAAGGAAAAAAAATTGCTATTCACGATAAAAGTACGGAAATTAGATTATTTCATTAATGGTGGTATTGTATAATATCTTAATGATTTTTGCATCTATATTTCTCTTTTAAGAGCCCGTTTAGTCGTGCATTTTGGCCAAAATATAGGAATAAAACGCAGCTTATTTGCAAAAATTGAGTTTCAATGCTGCGGCAGAAAAAGAAACGTTTTCAAAATACAGTTGCGTTTTATAACGCTGGAATTCTCGCTTTTTCTCAAAACACAGGTTTTAAAACGCTGCTAGGAAAAAAAAAGCTGCGTATTGAAGTGATATCTCAAACGCATTTATAAGAAAAGACCTACGTTTTTAAAACAATGCGTTTTATAAACGCTGCACCAAACGAACTTTAAGATTGCTTATGTCTGAACGCTCAGCTAATTGATCCGACCTCTTTACTATTGGATTGTGTATTGCCGTTGTATGTATATTTACTAGGGTTGTGAAGCCTCGCTCAAAGATTAAAGTTTAATTGAGCCCAAACTTAACACCATATAAAACATGTTGAGTTTGGTTTATATTCACTTCAAACATTCATGCAAATCTTGTGGTTTTATTGATAGATCTTAACTCGATATAGAAGAAACTGTTGACATATTTTCTTCTACAATTATGGGGAGCAATTGTTGGGAGATTGATTTCATAATCCCTGTAATTAGGTTCCTGATTACTCCGTGATTCTTTTGATTACTCGATGATTCATGTAATTAGTTCTTTCCTTCTTTCTCATAGATGTACCATATAAATACATTGTACATGCTTGGTTCTAAATATATGTGAAAAAAAATACATAAATTTGGTCTCATTCCTGCTCATATGGTATCAGAGCCGAACAAGATTCGGTAAACCATTGCAATCCATACCCAGAAACTCATCCCATACCAAACCACAAAACCCAGAAGTTATCAAACAAATCTTTTTTCTTCTCTCTTCAAAGCCAGACAAACAAATCAAATACCAAACACAAATATAGCCATAAATTCCATACCTTCGTCCATGAAGAACTCTGCGAAAGGAATCTCAAATTGGTGTTTTTGTTCAAATTCGGAGACGTGGAAGCCGTCGTTCACACCGTCAACCAGTACCTGCGCCACCTTCAAACCCGTAACTACTCCGTCGCCGCCACAGCATCACACCACGGTCATCGATCGAGCTTTAGAGAACCCTCCCTAATTCAGCACCTAATTCCCAAAACAATGATAAGTCTCTAATCGTACAATTTTATTTTATTTTTAGTTTCTCTCTCTTCCGTCCGTATTGTTATTAGTTGGAAAAAAAATGAACGACCAAGTTGAATCCTCAACCACATCTGTTCCAATCCTTGGTCAATCTGAAAGTGTCTTTAACATAGGCATGCTACTTATTGAAACAAACTACGATGTATGGTCCCAATTAATAGAGATGCATATTGCTGAAAGAGAAAAACTCTCTTATATCATAGGCAAAACTAATCCACCTACTGTGAATGACAAGGGTTATGAAAAGTGGTATACTGAAAATCAGAAGGTGAAACGCTGGCTTCTGATGTCTATATGTCTCCTGATTTTATAAAGCATTATCTCCATATGACCGTGAAATTTGGAGTACTCTGTCCAAAGCCTTTTACAATGGTACTGATGAAATGCGGGTCTACTCTCTATAGGGGTGGCAATGGCAGGCACGACACGATTGCACGAACCAGCACGACACGATTATAAACACGAATTACAGAGGCAAGAAACACGATAAGGCACGACACGACACGACACGAAACACGACACAAAAGCACGAAATTATGAATTTAGTTAAAATAACATTATTATTATATTTATGATCAAATAAGATAGATAACACGAAAACACGATAGTGTGGCACGAACACGACACGATGGCACGAATTGCCACCCCTAACTCTCTACTCTCTATATCAAAAAGCCTTCTCAGCCAGACAAGGTGCCAAACCACTCTCAGTCTACTATGAGGAGTTAACCAAAATTTTCCAGGAACTTGATCATCGCGATAAAGTTGTCATGAAGCATATCGGCAGTCTATTAAGCGAATGTAACTACACATTTTTCTTACTGGGCTGGACAAGTTTTTTGATCAACTTCGACGAGAAATTTTACGTCTAGAGCCACTTCTGAGTCTAGAAGAATGTTATTCCTTAGTTCGTCGTGAGACCATACGGTCTACCACCTTGAATGAAAATATTGAGAAGCTTAAAGCTTCTGATATGATTTCACGCCATCGTCCCAGTCAAGACAGGCCCAGATCCACTAATACTAAGAATTACAATAGTTCATACAAATTTACATACAAATGCACCCACTGGAATCAAACTGGCCATTCAAAGAGTCGATGTTTTAAACTTATTGGATATCCCGATTGGTGGGACCCAACACAGCACCAAAATTTTAAGCGACCATCTATTGCTCAAACAAAAGAAGACGATGCCACTTCCATATCCGCTATTTTGGTAACCACTACAAACACTGACGGTAAGGCTTTAAAAATTTATACACACGCTTTGAATAGTTCATGGATAATTGATTCTGGTGTTACTAATCATATGACATTTGATGTTAGACATGTCTCAACCCTTTACCCATCCCCCAAAATTGTGTATCCCTAGCCAATGGTAATCCCAGTCCAGTTATTGAGGAAGGGTCATCAAATCTCACTAATACTTTACATCTTGACTTTGTGCTAGTTATTCCCTCCTTAGATTGTAACCTTTTGTCAGTCTCTCAACTTACCACTTTCTTGTCTTGTATTGTAATTTTTTGGCCTAATTATTGTGTGTTTAAGGATATTTAGACTCGACAAACGATTGGTTATGGTGTTAAGAAAGGGAAGTTGTATTACTTAGACCTCAAGTCAGGAACTTCCGATAAACTACAACAAGCTTTAACAGTAGGCATACGAGTTCATCCAAGAACTCTGGCATTGACGTTTGGGACATGCGTCATTTGGTTATTTGAAAAGGTTGTTTCCTAGCTTATTTTCGAATTTAGATATGTCTAGCTTCAAATGTGATGTGTGTGAACTGGCAAAAAGCCATCGTAGTTCCCACATTGGGAGGGTCACGATGGTTTGTTACATTCATAGATGATTGCACACGGATGACTTGGTTATGTTTGATGAAATCAAACTCTGAAGTTAATTTGTTGTTTCAAAAGTTCTTTAATACCATTCGTACGCAGTAGAATATCCGAATGGTATTACACAGTGATAATGGCGGGGAATACCATAATTCTGAACTTCAACAATTTTTGGAATCCCATGGCTCAATTTATCAAACCAGTTGTTCGGATACACCTCAACAGAATGGTGTAGTGGAGCTCAAGAATAGACACTTATTGGAGGCAGTTCGCGCTTCCATAATCGAGGCTTACATGTCCTTATGCTATTGGGGAGAAGCCCTTTTCTCAGCTGCATACCTTATCAATCGGGTTCCGCGTTCTATCAACTTCAAAACTCCCTTCCAAACCCTTGCTAAATCTGTTGGTGCTTCAAATATCCCAAATCTACCTCCCCATGTGTTCGGCTATTGCATATGTCCATCTTCCAAAACACCAACGCAATAAGTTAATGTCTCGAGCCATGAAATGTGTCTTTATTGGTTATAAGACTCATCAAAAAGTTTACAGATGTTATCACCCCCCCTACGAGATGCATGTTTGTCACGATGGATGTTGTCTTTCATAAAGATGCTATGTATTTCTCGTAGTTTGACTTTCAGGGGGAGTGTCTCGAAGAAATTCAGACTCTTGTTTATAACCTTGATGAAAGTGAGGTGGAAGTATCTCATCAAGATACACGTGATTTGGAACCTAAAGGTCAAAACTTAGACCTGAATGGTGATACCCTATACAGCGACTCAATAAACGTAGAAGAAATGGGTAAGTTGGAGCCCAATGGTCAAAACTTAGACCTCAATAGAAATGAACACCCAGAAAGCGAGAAAATTTCTGAACTCGAGCCTGAGTCTCTCCCAATTGATACACCAAACCAATTGTTGTCTAAGGATATCCCTTACACAACACCTGAGTCATCCAGAAGACAATTGCCACAGCATCTCACCAGAGGTATTCTAAAACCTACATATGAACCTCAGATTTCTAGTAAAGTAAAATATCCCATGAACCATTATATGTCTACACATTGTCTAAAATAAATCAGTCATTTGTAAATCAATTGTCTAGTGTATCTATTCCTAACAGTGTGCAGGAGGCTTTAGCTGATCCTAGATGGAATGCTGCTATGAATGAAAAAATGAACTCCCTACAAAAGAATGAAACGTGGGAACTTATTGATCTACCACCAGGGAAGAAAACAGTTAGATATCGATGGATCTACACTGTGAAATTACAAAGCTGATGGTACGATTGAAAATTTTAATCCGAGGCTAGTAGTGAAAGGATACACTCAAACCTACGGGATTAACTACACAAAGACGTTTGCGCCTGTAGCCAAAATCAACACTGCCCATATTTTGTTGTCTCTAACTGCAAACTTGAATTGGACGCTACAACAATTTGATGTGAAAAATGCTTTTCTGCAAAGGGAATTTTCTAAAAAAGTCTACATGGACCTTCCACCAGGTTGCACAACACAAGAAAGACACAATCAAAAAGTATACAAATTGAATAAAGCTCTTTACGGGCTAAAACAATCTCATGGTTCGGAAGATTCACAAAGTCTATGATAGCATTTGGATATCGTCAGAGCAATTCAGATCACACATTATTTCTAAAGAAGTAAAACGGTAAGATCACAGCACTTATTGTTTATGTGGATGATATGGTGGTCACTGACGACGATCCTGAAGAAAGGAAATAATTGCAAGATTACTTATCCAAGGAATTTGAAATAAAGGATCTTGGTTCCTAAAAATATTTTCTAGGGATCGAAGTTTCTCGATCAAATAAAGGTATTTTTCTGTCTCAAAGAAAATATGCCTTGGACTTGTTAAATAAAATTAAAATGTTAGCTTGTCAACCGACTGATACCCAGTAGAAGAAGGATTGAAATTGTCTGTCAAGACTAATCAAATACCAGTAGATAAAGGAAGATATCAAAGGCTCGTGGGAAGATTGAAGTACTTAACACATAAGACCAGATCTTGCATATGCATTGAGCGTTGTCAGTCAATTCATGAACAATCCTGGAGATCAACATATGAATGCAGTCAAGCGTATCTTAAGGTATCTAAGTCTGCTCCAGGAAAGGGAATTTTGTTCACCAAAAATACAGATTGTCAAAATATTGATGTGTACACCGATGCAAAAATTTGATCTCATTCCTGCTCATAGAAACAATTCAGACTTGGCTTGATGATGGGTAGGTTTGTTCAGGACTTAATTAAACTTGACAATAGGAAACCAAAACTTAATGCTGATAACTATATTAAGTTATTTGTTTGTTTGTGTATTTTTTTTTTTACATGTATGTCCAAAGGGGGCGTGGTAAGGGATCGAACTTGAGACCTCACACTTTGTGAAGCCCTAACTCTACCACTGAGGACGATAACTACATTATGTTTAGTTAGAGATTAATCGATATATTTACAATAAACTTCAAATCTTGTAATCCTACTACATGACTAGATATAGAACCAACCAGCATGGACTTGGTTCGACGTTGGATATACACTCTCCTAGGGGATACTTGGGTAATTTAGATGACCAAAAAGTCAATCTCTTTGCATCGAGCAATGACCTTGAGTAAGTCAAAACCTAATTAAAATTTATTGTTTCACAATTCTTCGATAATTCAAACGTATGATAAAGTCGAATAGACATTATCAAGGTCTTTACATGCTTTCTTATTTTCTTTTGTTTTAAATTATATAGGAAGACTACACAATGGGATCCTCCCTCATTCTCCGTCATCCTCTTTGTGAGTTGCAAACTTTAGTCCATATGCTAGTGAGAAGGATATGTAATTCCTTGAAATTTGAGAATAACAACCAAATTTTATGTTACATGTGTCCGTAAAGTCATTACATTACTATTAACTAGTTTTTACCCCATGCATTAAACGCACGGCATGGCATATATCTTTTTTAATTGAACTATACATAAGGAAAATGAAGAAAAAAAACAAAATTAAAAGAATAAATTAAGAAGAATAGCTTAAATAGACATATATAATTATAAGAATAATTATTATAAATTCTGAAAAATTTCCTTATAGACAACATTTGTTGTTGTATTTGTTAGCTTTTCATCTTCATCGCATATCAATAACTTCAGACCCAAATGATTTGTTACCCTAGAAATTGCGACATACAGTTGTCCATGGCTGAACACTAGAAGATTCCTACATGCGACAATGATTGTCCTTGACTTTTATTAATTGTCAATGCATACGATACTACCAAGAAAAATTGTCTTCTCTGGAACTTGAAAGGCAACATCACATCTGATGGAGCCAATGACATTCTTGGGATGAAAACTTTTTCTCCAACATTGCTTCCATTCAAAATCTTTGCTTCAAGAATGTGTTGACCAACCTTTGTAATGATTAGTCTTATTTCATTGCACAACCCTGCAGCATGGTCAATGTTTCTCAATAACATGACCGGAACACCAATCTTAAGTGTTAGTTCATGGCTTGGTAATCCTGAACACTTAATACTATTTAAAAACTCTGTAGTATGAATGTCTTCGAACAAACTTGGGTTGTTCTCTGTCCTGTAGATAGAATCTGAACTCAAATAAGTTTTTCCTTCTTATTCATTTTTTTGAACCATGTACTCATTTATGCTGTCAACAATATTAAGTGTCATCGCCAGTATAAGTCTTCCCTGTAAATATGACACGTCATCAAAAGAGTCCAAAAATAACAGATATGTATTATCTACTATTGACTGGATCAAATTATCTAATGCATTTATCAAAAGATAATTTGGAACTTATATTGTTGTAACACCATCGATTTCACCCCCGCCCCCACATGTTCCATCTCCGATACTTAAAATCCACTCAGAGAATGCCTTCAACTCAAGACCACTTTCGTCATTGCCAAGAGCTTGTAGTCTTATATTTTTTATAAGTCGAAAAACCTTACAATGAGTCCATAAATATGAAGAGTTGATTGTCACCATGACAATATCTTGCCTACTCCCTTTCGGTATAATTGGAAAGATTTGACGAAAATCTCCACCAAGCATAATAGTTTTGCCTCTGAATGGCTGATTGAAGTTATCTACATTTTTTAACCTTCTTATATCCCTCAAGGTTCTGTCAAAAGCTTCAAAACAACACATGTGCACCATGGGTGCCTCATCCCAAATTATAAGCTTTGTCCTTACAATTAGCTCTGTAAATGGACTCCTTTGTTTTATATTACACGTTGAGTCTTCACTCATACTTAAAGGAATGGCAAACCTAGAATGACCTGTTCAATCATTGGGTAACAAAAGAGACGTTATACCATTTGATGCTACATTTAACACTATTTCACCCTTTGATCTCAAAGCAGCCGAGAGCGTCTTTCACACAAATGTTTTTCCTGTTCCACCAAAACCATCGAGAAAATAGAGACCTCCATTAGAACATTCAACATCATGCATAATTGTATTGTACACATTCTTTTACTCGTCTGTACACAATTGTAATAGTCTCTTGTGTTCGTTAGCCAAAAAACTTGTATCATACATCATCTCATCACATATGAGTCAATTATCAAAGATTGAGGCATCAAAATCATTCGGATACGACATCACAGGGAAATCATACAGACTTTTACCTTTGTTTGCAGTATTTTTTCAATTTCCAGTAGAGTTAAATTTTGAATTTCTTCCTCACTCAATTGTAATCCTAAAAAGTTAAGAAGTAAAACATCCATTGCTTAATGATACACTGATGCAAAAATGAAAAAACAAAAACAAAGAATGACGATTAAAAAATTTATAATGACAGAATGCATTACCTTCATGCCCTAATATAAGTCTGCGCATGTGGATGATGTCATCTGACAAATACTACAAACACGACTCGCATACGAACACAAGTCATGACAAAGATCCTAACATCAATAATGTGGCAAAAAGACTCCTCAAAGAATGGGCGGAGCCCCAGTGGCTAGCTTCAATTATCCCGTCTATATACTCTTTGTCGACGTCAAGTAAGCCTAGCGCATATCAAACATCTTTGAAAGAGTCATATTGAATTCCGTTGACAAATCTAATGTCCTTAAAGCAAGTTGGTCCCGCACTGCATTCAACAAAGTTCTCAAGGAATACATTTCTCCTTGCCCAGGCGCTACATAAAAAATGCGGCCTAAAGATAAACCTTTTTTGTCTTGGACGCCACTTCCTTTTGTCAGAATGCTAAACAAATTTTTTGGGGAATTCTGCATACGTCAAATGCTTAGCTTCATCATATTTCTTATTTGCATCCATCCATGCTGTAAACATACTATGTCGCTATTGGACAATTTAGTACTTCATGAATTTGATCATTATCTGAAAATATTACGCTCTGCTCATCATGGAGATGGAAAGACAATCGTTCAACTGAAGGATCTCTGTTGTGGATATCATAACCCAACAATCTCCAAGCTGCCTCACAAGGTGATAAAACGTTGCAGTTACCTTATCATGGCCTTTGTTCACATACTTGAAAAGATATTTAATTGATCGGGATTGATTACACCATTCAACATTGATGTGAGCCCCATATTCCATCAAAAGCTCTCGATTGTGAGGAACAACATATTTGTTGTCAAGATGTGTATCCTTAATGTTTACACTCCGTTTGTTGTCTCGACGCATGTAAATAGGATATCCATCTTCATCAACAACTGTGATCTCAGAAAATTGCTTTGGGTCTCGCTCTACCACAATGACCATGTATCATCAAATCCTTAACAACAACATAGTAATGCCGATCGGCCGACTCATCTGGAATTTCAGCAGAAATAATCTTGTCAATGCGTTCAGAAGTATGGTAGTTTGCATCATTTGTTAGCCAAAACAATATATGTACATGCGGTAGACCACGCATTTGAAACTCAATTGTGTACATCGCTGGTCAAAAAAAAAAACAATGCTTAATTAAACAGTATACCATCAAATAAAACAATTAATTTGATATAACTTAAAATAATAGGTATAACACTACAAAATATACATATAATTGAAATTAAATATTACATGCTTGTACACTTCCAAATCTCTTTTTATGTCGTAAATCTTTCATAAGTCTATCTAGCTTCATTTTAAACACTTTACACATCATATAAGGTCGATCCTCTGCCCTTAACCCCTGCTCCTAAAGAAAGCGGACAATCTCAGGCCACTTGGGGTAACAGGTAAATGTAATAAACAAATTAGGATATCTATTCCATCTGCATATGGCCATTGCATCTTGATAGTTTTGGATCATATATCTTGCACCACCAATGTAGCTAGATGGTAGACATCCTTTTTCCATGCGAAGAAGGATTTGTTTTGCCCCGCAAAAGTGCCTCAGCCAAACCTCGATACATTTCACATCTTAATTCTTTTTGGTGAGTCCTTATGCAATTCAAGCGTGCAGTTTCGACCATTATGTATGCGTCAATCAAGAATTGCTGAAAGAGCCTTTTTGAAAACAGGATATTTACAGATTCTTAATCTCTTTCTTGTATCGGGTATGCAAAAAATTCTCTCATACTTAACTTATACCATCTACGAGATTTGCTAGAATCTGAGTCCCTTAGCAAAATATCTTCCCTATAACCATCTTGTCCATACAAAAATAACAATGGGTACTGCAACCCAAAGTACGAGGGATGTAATTTTGTTATTCGCTGCAATAGACCAGTACGGGTCTCAACAACAATATCCCTATCACTGTGTAGGGTTTCGAAATCACCAACTACAAGTAATTTTTGCCATTGGTTTTGAGCCTGCCAATTAGCCTGAGCCTAACATTGTCACAATTATTTTGATGCATAGAGTCTCGAACCATCCTAAATGACTTCACAAGGATATTATGCTCATCCAACATATTTTTTAAGTTAGTTACAATCTCCTCATACAGACTGATTCTACCCGAGTCCTGTCTGAAAGTTGTAAAACCCAAAACAATAGTTATAGTTAAATAATAAAAAAATTGATTTTTGAGTAAATAGTAAAATTAAACAGTACCAAATATAATTACCCGATAGCACTCATCCTGTTGGCAACTTCATGTTCAGTATCATAAATATACAACTGCACAAATTTAGGAGAATTTCCTTCTGTTGGCAACAAACTACCAATAAAATGGTAGTTTTGGCCGTATAATTTGAATACTGGTGGATTCTTTCCTTTATTAATGCTAGAATCTATTTTTCCTCCCATTGAAGTAAATGAAAACATCATATTGTATGATCGAATATTGTCATTAAAAAGCTTGCTTTTCTTAGTTTTTTCATACAACAAATTTTTGAATACCATCGGTGGTTCTAACATTGGAGGGAGCTGAACCTTCCCTTGTATGCAACATTGGGAGAATGTAGGTTTTGGAATTTTTTCAGTCGCTTTTTTGTTCTCTCTTCAAACCATAAAATGGCATTGCAAAATTGATATTTGTTAGAAGGATCTCCCAAGTCCACGTATTATGTATGTTCAATGAAAAGGGAAAAAAAAATTTCTTAAAGATTTTAAATTAGATTTTTAACACATGATTAAAAGAAAAGAAAACTAACTAAAAAATGTACGCTACTATTAAGAGTAATTTAAAATAAAACAAACCAAATAAAAC